>CM036765.1:19191565-19371565 GCA_020796225.1 Arion vulgaris
TTAGAGACAGATAGATTTATCCAGAAAGAACTCAAAATCAAATAAAACTGATTGATAATACAATTAAGAATGAGAAAATGGAAGTATTTTGGGCAGTAATAAACACATGAAAGGTTGGAGACGACAATTATGGAAGGAGATATCCCGGCAAAAAGAAGACGAGGAAGAGGACAACAGAGAAGATGGATTCAGGATGTAACTAATGATTTGAACATGACGGCTGCGGAGGCATATGAGAAAGAGAAACTCCGAAGGACTGTTATAGTGACAAATTTCTACTGAGGACAAGCTATTGGATGGTGATGAATTTCAGTAACTTCCTTCTTTTGTCCTTTTCTGCTTTTATTGTCGTTAGACGTAGCAGGTTTAACTGATGATCCGTTTCCGAGATAGTGTCACTTGATATGCTGTGGTATTGTGGAGTTTTAAATTGTCTGTAACTCCATCAATTCAGTTATTTAACAACAAATAATAGCAACTATTTCACGTAGATCTCACACAATGTAAATAATGCAAATATTCTCAATACTAACAGAACAAATAATCACTTTTAAACGTGACTCTGATTTGGCTTGACTTATTCCTATCCGCTTCTCGTGTAGCATAGCTTCTCACCAGTTGTTCTACACTTCTCCCGGTCTCTGACTTTGATGGCATCCCAGAACAGTACAGCACTTTCAGTTCCTACAGAAGATTTCTTCTCCAGGGCTGATTATGATGTCCACTTTTCCGTTTTCCTTGCAAGTTCCACTCAACTGCTTGTCTAGTGACATTCAAATGTTTCTTCCTCTTAATCTCAGTTCTACTCCTGCTCATAGGCTCTTATCCTGTTCTTATCCACTCGTCATCGCCCGCCTGCCCAGCGTGTACGTAGCGCGTTGGAGGACGGGTGCAAAGCCCCTGTGAGTGTGGTTCAATTTCGCGGGCTGGCAGAAAAGCCACATGTTCTCCAGTCTTACGGTGTTCGTGACACCGAACCGAAGGTTACGATGTCCATGGCACCGAGTCGAAAGCTGAAAGCTCAAGTGCTTCTGGATAGGAAAAAATCCACTCGTCTTATCACCTCCGTCTGAAAATATTCCCAAGACATCTGTTGGCAAATGTCTAAATCTTATTTGTATTAGACTTAGTGACTCGCCACGTGAGTCCCTACGTTTCCATGAGCGTAGTTCGACTTAAAGAAGCTTTCATTCCTTATAAAACGGGACAGACAAAGACATACTTCAACCAAACAGGATATCAAGTCACGGGCCACTCATCAGTTAAAATGTTGAGCAACACTTTCAGGTTTTCAAATAGGATGTAAGAGTATTGATTTCAAGTTGGGCAGTAACTGATCAACTGTGCTTTCAGAAAAACGCTTGTGTCCTTATAAATAATCTGATTCATTGGAAGTTCATCTTCTGTAACATTACATAATTTAGTGAAAGTTTTTCAATAACCATTTTATTACCTTGTTCAGTGTATCTAGTTATCAGTTTCGTTTTACGTGGATAATAAATAATAGCATACAAAGTGGAATTTTCTATCCGTTATAATCTCATGCTCGTTACCAAGTCTATAAAGACTTCCCTTCAAGCTGAATAGACTTTACAGTTTTCCAAGGCGCTTTTTATTTTTCTGAAAAATCAAATACTTTAGAGTCTCGGTATTATTCGCTTCGTTTGCCCGCTATAAATTCAGGCGTGATCATGGCGTCTAATATGCTGCCCTAATATAGCGGATTTTTGCGTGAAGACTTAGTTTTCTTACCTCTATTGTAAATAATCATTCCGGCGTTACTTGTAATTGAGATCATAAGTAAAGGTTCAGTGTTTTCTGTAGTCCATCCACATTGAGATTTTGTTGGCCTAAGTTAACCTCAAACCGGATAACAACTTGCTATCGCGATTTCAGATAGTCTTATGATCATCGTTCTTTTATTACGCTTACATCATCATCATAACATCATCATCTAGTAGCTTGTCTGACCAGAACTTTACTATCTAATATTCTATCAATTGTTGTATCATAGACCTCCGTTGCTAACATGTTCAGATCGTCTACCATATCTTCATTCCATCTTAAGATGGTCTTCATCTTCTTTACATAATACATCTACTTGAACGATGGTCTTCATCTTCTCTTTAAACATACATCTCTACTTAACATGGTCTTCATCTTCTCTTTACTACATACATCTCACTTAACATGGTCTTCTTCTTTACATACATACATCTCTATAAGTTGTTTCTTGGCATCCATCAAGCATTCATTATTAGAAGCCACTCAACATTTATTGCATCCATACATTCATTATTAAAGCCACTCAACCATTTGTGCATCTCACATTCATTATTAAAGCCACTCAACCATTTGTTGCATCCATCAACATTCATTATTGAAGCCCATCAACCATTTGTTGTATCATCAACATTCATTATAAGCCACTAAAGCCTTTGTGCATCCATCAACATTCATTATGAAAGCCCACTCAACCATTTGCTCATCCATCAACATTCATGTATTAGCCCACTCAACCATTTGCTGCATCCATCAACATTCATTATAGAAGCACTCAACCATTTTGTTCCATCAGCATTCATTATTAAGCACTCAACCATTTTTGTTATCCATCAACATTCATTATTAAAGCCACTAAAGCCTTTGCTGCATCCATCACATTCATTATTAGAACAGAAGAGATTCAGGTTGAGTCACTCAGACGAAGAATGGTTCAAGATTGGGTGCAGCCAAAGACATGGGATACCAAATATGCAAAGAGACTGATTAATCAACATTGGACTGGTGCGTTGGGCCGATGGAGCTGCTGGATTTGCTGAGGCGGAGATCGAGCACCTTGGATATGTCCGAGTGCTAGATAGTCCTCTGATAACTGATAACTGATATTAGAACCACAACCATTCGTTCTCACCTTTCTTTCTAAAGCATATATCTTAAATTACGTTCTAAAAATAGCATATGTTCGTCTGTCACGGGTGACGTGTTTCGCTAAATTAGTTGATTTAAGTTTGTAAAGTGACAACAAGATCTGTTTCACTTCTATAAAAAAAATATCAGAGCGCTGTAGGGACAAAACATGCACGCTCAATCTTTAGTAAAACAGAAGATCAACCAGGCGTGTCTATGAATGCAAACTCGTATATAGCATGCGCAGTAACACAAGACACTCTGTGAAGAAACTCTTGTTATTGTGAGGCAAATCTGATTATCACCATCATTAGTACCGTCTCACATCGAAGGTTGGATCAATGAATCTCAGCATCCTCTGCTTTCGCTGCGTTGAACACTGCTCAGACTAGTAACCTGTCCATTTCTTAAAGTTTCCTCCCACTATCTCTCGGTCTTCCCCTCAACTTTCCTCTAGTAAATGTTTATCATGGTGTCATGTCTTTTATGTCCCAAAATACTTTACTTGTCTGAATTTATTCTCTTAATAATTGTTTCTTCATGCTAGTTTCTAGTACAAAATCTGAGTACAAAAATAAAATCTGAAATTGCTTTTAAGAAGTCTGTTTTTTCAATTTGTTTCTTCTTTTTCCACACATATCTTCTCCACTTCTAGCATTGTCCTTGATGTTTCATTGTTCAATATATTTTCTGTTGAATTAGCAGTTAAGTGATATACGAGTCTTACAATTAATTATTTGAAAATAATATACAAGCAGTTGGACAACATACTGGGTACCAGACATGCTCTGGAAAGTAAGGCGCCGGCGTGATGCTACCATCACCATCGTGTCGACGTCAATGAAAATACAGGACTAACCTGTATTGACCTATATCCACGAGGTAAAGGTTCCTTACTTTTACTAGTGGACAACATCTCACTACCGAACATATGTACATGATCTTACGGAAAGGTAGGCATCGATCGCAACAAATGGTTCTGTAATTTCAGTGAAATAGTATGTTATAGAAACTCAAGCAAGTGATCCTATTATTGAACTGATGTCACAGCACTTCGGCAATCCATGGTCTCAGTCTTCCCAATATATATCAGGTATGCATACTGATGGCTAAGTGGATCATGATTGCCGTTTCTAAATTGACTTATTATAATGATGTTTTATAGACGGAATACTTAGCGTTATATGTTCCTAATAAACAAATGGTTTAATAAGATTTCTGAAGCTAAACTGAGGAATCATAGCTAAGTGAACGTTTCTGTCCTACTATACGCCAATGATATATGGTATCTCTAGCCACTCAGTTTAATAGCACACACTAACTGGAAGTTCATGACATCCAGGCCACAGTCATCTGATCCTGTCCATCTCAAAACTAGAGTCGATTTGCTATTGAAAATCGTTTTATATCTTAATATGGTACATTGTACTCGCTTAAACTCAACACACTGTCTCTTTGCTTTTTTATAGACTTGTTCCATGCTCTCACAAATATATTAATTTGTTAATTCTCTAGCTTTTCAGCATTTATTTTCGGTTTTTTTCTCAATTGTTATTGATATGAACCACAGAAACAAACAAAGAGTCGTTGACTTTTTTTTTAGGCACCACTTATACGTTCAGTAGGTTGTCATTTGCTTTCTGAACGGTGAGGTCTATTTTTACCTTTTGTAAAAATCCCACGGAACTAATTTGCACTAATGTGTTTTCAAACTTGACCACCGTGGATTTGAACCAAGTACCTTGGTGTGTGATCAAGCTCACTACCGCTTGAGCTACAGACGTTCACTTTTGCATGAGACATTTATTCTTTAAAAGTTGAAGTAATACATATAGAATACAAGTACATGTAACATTAGTACTACTATAAATGTGTCCGGTAATAGTGAAATATAGAGGACAAATAGGAACAAAGAAGGCATAGTTTCACGTGGACAGTAACAATATAAACCAGATAAACAAAAACCAGGTTTCTTTGAAGGTACAATCAAAACTGATGAATAAATAAGGAGGGTGATAACAATAAATACACTAGAATCGATGATTGATGAGGAGACGGTACTAAATCAGATTTGATATCATCAATACCCGTATGCAGTGATGTTTATTGATAAGAATAACAGAAGGTTTCCCATGGTCTGTATATTGTATAGTAGAGCATCTGGTGGAATGGATTAAATAGTAGAGCAGTCTGTATATTGTATAGTAGAGCATCTAGTGGAATGCATTCAATAGTAGAGCAGTCTGTATATTGTATAGTAGAGCATCTAGTGGAATGCATTCAATAGTAGAGCAGTCTGTATATTGTATAGTAGAGCATCTAGTGGAATGAATTCAATAGTAGAGCAGTCTGTATATTGTATAGTAGAGCATCTAGTGGAATGCATTCAATAGTAGAGCAGTCTGTATATTGTATAGTAGAGCATCTAGTGGAATGCATTCAATAGTAGAGCAGTCTGTATATTGTATAGTAGAGCATCTAGTGGAATGAATTCAATAGTAGAGCAGTCTGTATATTGTATAGTAGAGCATCTAGTGGAATGCATTCAATAGTAGAGCAGTCTGTATATTGTATAGTAGAGCATCTAGTGGAATGCATTCAATAGTAGAGCAGTCTGTATATTGTATAGTAGAACATCTGGTGGAATGCATTCAATAGTAGAGCAGTCTGTATATTGTATAGTAGAGCATCTAGTGGAATGCATTCAATAGTAGAGCAGTCTGTATATTGTATAGTAGAACATCTGGTGGAATGCATTCAATAGTAGAGCAGTCTGTATATTGTATAGTAGAGCATCTGGTGGAATGGATTAAAGCGCGACTCCCATGCGGAAGACCCAGGTTCAATTCACAGTAAGGCCAATGAGTTTGTTTTTTCTATCAAGGGATAAAGTAAACATTCTAACCTGAACAGTTTCGCGGTATGGATAAAAGTAATTTCTCCATACAGCTCTTTCCTGGGCAACTCGCTCAATCTCCTTCACGGAACTGAGACCGATATTTCTTGCCTCTCTTAGCAAAGTTCGTTTCATGGTCTCCTTAGGTCGTCCTCTCTTTCTTGAACGCTTTGCATCCCACTTCAATACCTACTTTGATATTCGTTGATCATTTCTCCTCAAGGTGTGTCCAATATATCTCCATCTTCTCTTTCTTATAACAGTTGTCACTAGCGGTTGACCAGACATGTCTCTGATTTCATCATTTCTCCTGAATTCGTTCCATTTTATATTCATTATTTTTCGCAGACATCAAATTTCAAATGCATTCAACTTGCTTTCTATATCATTTTCTAACTCTCGCTGGCATGTTATATAAATCACTATTATTATCTGTAGCGGCTACTTAACGACACACAGTGATATATTTCCAATCTAAATACTCATTCATTCATTCATCCATGCATGCGCATTCTTTCAGTTAACAAATGCAGTAAAAGATGTAATACTAATTAAAACAATTCTATAGACATGAGAAGAGAACACATACTTTTAGTTTTATTGAGCGCCTGCCAGATTCCCCCAGGAATTTCATCTAAATTCAGTCGGCACCAGAGACCGCTTTGTTCAAACTCTAACCGTGACATGTCACTAGACTGTCAGCTACCTACAGCTGATGGAACGATATCTGGCATGGGTTATAAACATGATTCTGCAGTCTTGAATACTGCATATCGCCGTATCGAGACAAAATAACACAAGACAATACAGACAATAGAGAGAAAATATTGCAAATTACAAGTGAGTATCTAGCATTGATATTACTGACTAGACAGTACATTTAATTTTATTCACTTCTGTTCTTAGAGAGCCGCAATAGTGTGATTGTTAGTGAACTTGCTTCTTAGACTTGTTGTCCAGGTTCAATTCCACAGTGAGCGTGGAATATTTTTTCGACCGTTAACTTCTCTTAGGTCAACCCAACCTCAATTGCGTACCAGGAATAGCAATGGGAAGTAAAAGAAGTTGTGTGAGATTGACCACATCACGCATCGTGTGCCGACGATCAATGAAACATACGGGTCTAACAACGCATTATCCAATTTATCTCGAGGTAAAAAAGGGTTCCCAAACATTGATGATGGTTTCTAAACAATCAATCAATCAATCAATCTGTGGTAGCAAACTGAAGCTTGATCTACCAAAAAGCAGTTGCGGTCGAAACCAAAATTCCAGTTTCAGTTTGGAATATCTTCATTGCACTCCGGACATGTCCATAGGTGCTCCGATTTCCTTCGCAATATCTCCATCAGCGTTCAGCGACTGACCGTACCAGTTCGATTTTAATTGATGAGCTTACTTATATACGTGTTATGCTGTTCTTTTCTTACTACTCCAATCTTCAAGCCCAGCTCCTGCAATCTAGTAGTTAACGTAGATTGGTTGTTCCACACTTAAATCCCATGAGGTCACGTAATAACACTAGTTTGTATATATTGTATACATTGCATAATACTGATATTTACAATCTTACAATAATGTTCAGTGTGGGAAATATAAACATAACTTATTACTTTCCCCTGCTGTTGTTGTAATTGTTGCTGCTGACTGTACATTGTGATGATGTTGGCTAATTACAAACAGAAATAAATTAAACTTAAGAATATAACAAACACAAATAGCATAGTGTCGTTATTGTCTAAATCAACATCGATAAATTGAACAGAGATTTTAACACTGGTGGCATTTATAGCCTTTTCGTTTATAGCGACATCTACATACAGTGTGAAAAATCACCCTTAGCTGTCTGAGTTAAGCTAATAATATGAATCTACTGTCGGATTTTCAAGTTTCACTACAATCCAGATATCCATAAGATATCCTTCTGTCTGGATTGCCAGTTCCAGTTCCAACTTATCCTTTTCATAATATATTGTTAAGCCTAGTTAATTGTCCGGTGCAGTGTTACGATGTGTTAGTCTGCATATTTAAACGACGTTTAATGTTAATGTTGACATCTAAATCTGTAAGATATATAGATTAGGAAAGAACAGATTAAGATAAGTAAGTTAATATGAATGTTGATATGAGTATACGCAGACCCCGTTGAGTAGTAGATAATGCTGAGGTGATGTGATAATATGTGCATTTGTCAGTTTGCACTGAATTGTTTGCGTGTTTGTGAGGCGGAACAGTGTACTTATGAGAACGTTCGCATATCGGAACGGACACACGATGATTGTTGGTTTAATCCTATATTCAACGTTTCACAAGTGAGGAAAGGAATTAGCCCTTTAACCTCCTGCCGCTGCCCATTTAAAATTTATTAAAGAAACGATTAAAACTAAATTCCTACAAATTTTCCACCATCTTGAAAATTACAAAGGAACACTCAATAGTGCTACGGAGTTCGTGCACTGTTGCTTGTCCTGAGCAGAACTTTGCCACCCCAACAGTCCTTCGGAATTTTTCTCTCTCATAAGCCTCTGCAAACTTCAAGTTCAAACCATCAGATACATCCTGAATCCTTCTTCTCCGTGGTCTTCCTCTTCTCCTCTTTGCCGGTATGCCCCCTTCCATGGTTATTCACCGAAATAAAATGATGAATGCTAAAACCAATCAATATATCCCATAATTATAGTCAATGGTTATCAATATTTGGTATGTGTTAGTGTATGTCGGATCTATCTCTTCTGTTTTCGTACTAGATCTGGCCTGTATGTTCCCTTCTATTTATGAAATGATGTGTTTTAGCCTGTTCAACCATTTATTTTAATACATTGTTTATATTAAGATGATGGTTATTGGTTACTAAATTGATGTCACTGAACTCTGGGCAGATATATAGGTGTTCAGTCTCCTCCATAAAATATAGAAGAACATGCATACTAATGGTTCCCGTGGCTCGCTGGTTAAACACTCCTCACTCTGTACCTCAAGCATCCAGTTCTATTTGTACAACGGGTAACTCCAAACTGCTGGATCGCTGGATCGATTCAACATCTATTTTAGTGTCCTCATCAACAGACAGTCGCGAAGAGACTGAAGAATATCCCCTTATCCATCTTTAACTCCCCAACAATCGATGCTGTTGATGCAAGCCTGTCCACTCTCTCATTACCGTAAACATCCGCATTATATTAAGTAAGGATGTTTCATATGAATAGTCACATCCGTTTACTGGATGAATAGTTTTTCCATGTGCGCATATGTGCGTAATAAGTGACATCATATCTACGGATATGTGAATGTCTACATTATATTTATATTATCTTACACTTCTATACTTCTAACGACCAAGAACTTAACCAAGCTGCCTTGTGCAGAAAATGGACCCGTCCAAGTCTGCACTATAAGTTGTCAAGTTCCATTATTATCGTTAGGGATGTGTGTCATGCATGTACTTTCTCCTTTATAAACCTCAACAACTTACGAGTATAAAACTAGACTATGACACAAACTAATGTAATTTGTTATTATTAAGGCAACACATCTTTCTTATTTTCAGCGATCATATAGATGTACATTACAAAACCGATTACTTCTTAACCATTTACATTTTCTTTTAAAAATAGTATCAGATATATCATTTTAAACAACACCATGTGTTTATACCAGTTTCCAAAACCAGTTTCAGAAGCAGTTTTCATCCCCAGCATTTATCACCAGTTTCCATCTGCACTTTCCAAAAATTGCAAACAAACAAAAAATCGGCGATAAATATTGCTTCATACACAAACTTAGAATTGAACTTTGCATCACTGCATGTGTTCCTCCATCAAGACAGTTAAATCGTGATAACTTTCTAACTAATACTTCTACATACTGTTTACGACTAGAAGTCGTGGTAAGGTGGTCATAAACGGGGGAGAATATCAACAACAATATCGTTTTGGATATTTGATGGTTAATAGATGGGTCGTCGTAAATTTATGATTATCTTTATGTGTACATACAGGTTAACGGGGCGCATGATTACAGGTAACATAAATCTTATAATGTAGACATTTTGAACTTGTTTATCAAGGATTATAACATCAAGTTAACACTAATTTTGGAAAGTTTCACAGCTTGAGGATTCTATTACAAGATTCTGAAATGACAAAACACACTCAGAGATTCTGAGTTAATTTACCTTCCTTTCCAAATTTACTTCACTGTGTGAGCGGTTCTTGTTTCAGCTCATTGCTACTATTGCTAACTATTTATTTATATAAATAAATAGATACATCGGGAGATATATATATATATATATAAATATAAATGGTTAACAATACTAGCAATGTGCAGAAAGAATACCAACTACTCTGACAGTGAAGTAAATTTTGAAAGTACACACCCGCACACCAGCATTAGGAAAATAAAGCAGAAAGACTAATCGAAATATATATGTGCTCACTCGCTAATATAATCGACCACACAACAATCTAGTGAAACCCATAGGTGCTCAGTGTACATTGCTCTCATCAATCCTGATTAATGTCTTCCCTGTGGGTATAGCCACAACTGTGGTCGTTACACGAATCAGCCTTTATGTCTGCGCTATACATGACATACCTTGTTTGATACTCCTGTTGTATTTTATGATTTTGTGGAGTGGATGCCTGCGGCATGCATTAACGCATTGTTTGTTTCAGCACATGCATGTTGTGAATATATTGACATAGGTCCAAACATATATTTGAGTTTCACACTATGTGTATCTTCTGGTGCAGCCGCGAGCTATTGAGATACTGTCTGTCCGGATATCTTCTAAGTAATTACATTGCAATCGTGATAACGTTACGATACACAATTCATAATTGACTATGAACAAAACAAACAGATGGAACAGTACAACAATGACATAGACAAGTAAATTGATTGAAACAGTTGCACGAAAATGTAAATGATGAGAAGGATTTCAACAGAAATAGATAGGTAACTAATTGAAGATTTCGAAGTAGAATGGAGGTCTCTATGGAGATGGTTCGGTACTTGTCTACAATTTCAACAGAAATAGATAGGTAACAAATTGAAGATTTCGAAGTAGAATGGAGGTCTCTATGGAGATGGTTCAGTACTTGTCTACAATTTCAACAGAAATAGATAGGTAACAAATTGAAGATTTCGAAGTAGAATGGAGGTCTCTATGGAGATGGTTCAGTACTTGTCTACAATTTCAACAGAAATAGATAGGTAACAAATTGAAGATTTCGAAGTAGAATGGAGGTCTCTATGGAGATGGTTCGGTACTTGTCTACAATTTCAACAGAAATAGATAGGTAACAAATTGAAGATTTCGAAGTAGAATGGAGGTCTCTATGGAGATGGTTCGGTACTTGTCTACAATTTCAACAGAAATAGATAGGTAACAAATTGAAGATTTCGAAGTAGAATGGAGGTCTCTATGGAGATGGTTCGGTACTTGTCTACAATTTCAACAGAAATAGATAGGTAACAAATTGAAGATTTCGAAGTAGAATGGAGGTCTCTATGGAGATGGTTCAGTACTTGTCTACAATTTCAACAGAAATAGATAGGTAACAAATTGAAGATTTCGAAGTAGAATGGAGGTCTCTATGGAGATGGTTCGGTACTTGTCTACAATTTCAACAGAAATAGATAGGTAACAAATTGAAGATTTCGAAGTAGAATGGAGGTCTCTATGGAGATGGTTCGGTACTTGTCTACAATTTCAACAGAAATAGATAGGTAACAAATTGAAGATTTCGAAGTAGAATGGAGGTCTCTATGGAGATGGTTCGGTACTTGTCTACAATTTCACAGCAGGAAAAGGGAAACCTCGCTGACCTAAGTTCAGTGACGTCAGTCCGCCATCAGTGTTTGTGCACGTGGAGGAGAACCGGGTTCAAAGGTCACGGATGTGGTGTTTATTGTGTATTTTGTGTGTAAATAAGCAGTGTTTTAATTGAATTGGGAGCCCTGAAAAGGACTGTATGTGGGAATGTGAGGTGGAAGGAGGCAGGATGGGACTAGGAGTGTTACTGTGGGGGACAGAAACTTATGGTATCAGCAATAATAGCTACGAAGGGGCCTAAATTTCTGGATTTAGTCCAGCGACGCCACATAAACTCACTCACTCAGGGAATGACGGGATTTTACGTCAATAACATAAATAATGGGGAACCTCTGTGCTATATTTAGAACAATGCTCGCAAACAGTCTATATTTAGAATGACCCAGTTTTTGCGGTGAAATTGTAGACAAGTACCGATGGTTCAGATGCTTGCATTGCATTATGAAGGTTGTGCATTCGAATCTGGACCGAGTCACATGTACAATTTTTCATGAGATCCCTAGGAGTGTTGCTGGAGCTAAGGATTTCGTGCTTTGTGTAAAACTCTCGGCAGGTGGCGTGCCATTACAGACGAGAACACAGAGCCGTTTGTAGAAACCCTGGTACAAGGAAGCCAATTCTTTGCCTTTAGAACCTTCAAAAGAAGAAAAATTGGGTATGTGGGGGTTTGTAGCAGGTAGCGACTCGATGACAACCTAAACGTACCTGGTTCAAAGACCGCGACAGACAGTTTAGAAGCAAATTCGTGTCGGTGGATTTTTACGAACGGTAACAATAGACCACGCCGTTCATAAAGCAATGTCAAACTACTGAACGTGTACGTGGTTCTTAGAAAATCGACGACTCATTTACTGTGGTTGATGGCCACGTCCTATAAAGGATATGCCACAATTTTCATGTGTTCATTGGGTATACCATGAAAGATAGGGATTAGCAATATCAGATTTCAAGAACCAACTTGACTGGAAGACATCAATAAAGAGATACGAAAGAGACGATGAATTGGGCATGTTCTCAGAATGAGAAAAGAAATTCGGTCACGACATGCACTGCATTGGACACCGCAGGGACAGCGGAGAAGAAAAGAGAGGCATAATGGCACATGGGTGAAAACATTTGAAGCAGTTCATAAGTCATGCACAGGACTATGTTTTATGTACATATAAAGACACACAAGATCGAGCTGAGTGGAGTTTTTCATCCCTGCCTCATGTGTCCTTGGACGCAGCGAGGAATGATGATGGTGATGATGATGCTGCTGATGATGATGAATTGCTTGAAAAAAAATGTAATTTTAAAAAAAACAAGATTGTATGTATAAATAAATTCATTATGGCTTTGATCTTTGAAACGCTGTCTATTGTCTTTCCCCAGGTGGATGATGGGAATGATTGTCCACACTTGTCGCTACGCGTTGGGGTTGGAGCTTTAATTTGCGTTCCAGGGCCAGATAAGTCGCCCTTGTTGTGTTATATCCGTGTTTATGTAGTGTGGTTTTAATATTCTCTATCCATCTTTTACTTAGTTTTCCCTTGGCTCTAGTACCTGATATCTTTTTATTGTATGCTGTGGTTGGTTGTACTCCATTCTCATTAAATGTTCAAACCACTGCATTTGTTGAACCGCTGTCATCGTCTGTTAATCAACTAAATGCAGAAGTCATGTGCTTCATATGTGAACTACGTTATTACTATAATTAAGATCAGATCAAGTGGCATCTTCACAAGGAAAATTTCCTGTAACTAGTCTCTAATAGTAGATGTCTCTTATAATGGTTACTGACCCACTATTAGTGTACTCACAAACAAATATTTTCTTTCACTCTCACATATACTTTTACTTTCTCCTAGCCTTCAACCTTCAAAACTGTATTGTGTATGGCTTTCAAAATAGTTGTCAGAGTTGTGTATGCATCTCTCTTGCGATCACCGCCCAGACCGATGTACCAGACCTCCCCATAAATTCTATTCATGTGGAGAACTGATTAATGCAGCCTTAGCATTGGTGTGTTTTACGTCACATCTTCAGCACCATTTGGAGCTCTGGTGCTTATCCTTTGGCGATGTGTCCGGTTTCATCCAGCGTTTACTCGGTTCGCTCTCCATTCTGTAGCCATCTAGTGTTTTTTTCGGTGTGGGGTAGCTCGCCCCAAGTTCAACCTCCTTAGTCGCCTCTTACGACATGCGTGGCTGTAACAGTGGTTCTATTCTTTACACCCCAGTTTGGGCCCGGTAACCACTCGGGTGGTGTATGTATCTAAATCTCAACGACCAGTCTTGTACATTCAGAAAAATTGTACAAATCTCGTTTTCAAACTATGTGCTGCTATATTGGGATAATATTTCTTGATTTTCTTCCAACGCTCCATATCGACCACTTGTTAACCACTCTTTGTGAGTTGTATGTGATCTGAACCTAAGAGCGATTGTTCGTTGTGCCAGTTACGCGCCAACAAGTAGGAAAGCACATCCGATGTCCGCAATGCTTTTTATTTACTATGGTTGTTTCCTAGATCCTACATCAGTCGCATCTTTTAATGCATTGTAGACATGCATTGTAGGTTGCAGTGGTACTATTCTTTGCTTCCCTTGCCGGCCCCGGCACCACACGTGCGGGGATAACACAACGTTATGTTCACATTTTTCTTTTACCAACGTCACACAGTGACTGATACAACAAACATCAAACGTCGAATTTACATCCCACTTTTTTCTCCGGTACAAGATTGAGGCTGAGTTGACATGGGAGCAGTTTGGGTATGGAACAGAGAAGGCTCACATAGAAAGTAAATGTATTAATCAATGTACTAACTAACGCGTCTCTCAGTACAAACATTGTTACACCAATTATTATAGTTACTCTGTGATCTCACTAGATTTGCATTTCAACTTCTCCGATAAGGGATGTTGCCCGCTTCAGGTTGTTAGTCACGACATACAGTTTGTCTTGGAGGTTAGTGTATGTGGACAACCTCGTTTTCATCACGTCTGCAAACTGGGGTCAGGCCTGTAGGACATGGTTTGTCAACTATTCTGCCCACGACAACAATTATCACAACTACCGCTACAAGCATCATCATCATTACTGCTATAAACATCATCATTACTGCTATAAACATCATCATTACTGCTATAAACATCATCATTACTGCTATAAACATCACATTTACTGCTACAAAATTCACCATTACTGTTATAGTTCCTCACAATCGCCCGAGTGGTTCCGGGGCCCTAACTGGGGTGTAAAGAATAGAACCACTGCTACCTGACACGCATGTCGTAAGAGGCGACTAAGGAGGCTAGGCTGAAATCGGATGCACATGTCCTAAACGTATACAAGTCTATGTGTTTAGGGCCTGCCAAACCAATGTGCAACGTATGCAGTTCTTGGCAAAGATCAAACATATCACAAAGAGTGATTAAAATTGGTGGTAAAAAACGAACGCAAAGAAGAAGAAGAGGAGTCCTCATAATTACTTCCAAAAACATCACCAATACCGCACAAACATCAGATTTACTGCTACAAACATCACCAACTCCTACCATTACTATTAAGTCACAATTACTTTCAAACATCACCACTACTGCACATACCACCACTACTAGAAACACCACAACAACTACTACCACCACTACTAGAAACACCACATTAACTACTCACTCTGAGTCATCACCACCACTTAACTAACTACCACCACTACTAGAAACACCACATTAACTACTACCACTACTAACACCATTACTAACCAACTACTGAAACACCACAACTCTACCACCACTACTAGAAACACTACATAACTACTACCACCACTACTAGAAACACTACAACAACTACTACCACGACTACTAGAAACTTCACATTAACTACTACCACCACTACTACTTCTTAACGCACTCTCACTTACTACTGCAATGATCACCAGCACTAAACTAAGACTTCTACTATATCAGACATTGAAACTAGTGCAGAAATTATGAATTAAGTATCAACATGCCAGACAGTATCGTCTTCGTGGTAGGAGAGAAGATATACTAATCAACTTCTCATGGGTACGATGAGCAAGTGAACCATGAAATGACTGCTGCAGCGGAGTACAGAGCACGCATGGAAATGACCAATGTGACATGAAGTCGACCGCGTCATCAAACAGTTGATGTATGGCGAGCTTGAAGAGGCAGACGTTCAGCTGGTGAACAGAAAAAACGCTTAAAGACACTCTTAAGGTGTCTCTGAAATGTGGATATAGACACCACGTGCTGGAATCCTGGTGCAAGATCGCCAACTGTTGCGCTGTAACAACACAAGAGGAACCCGCATAGTTGAGAATCATCGTGCCTTTCAGGCACTGAGAAAACGAGCTGCGTGAAAAGACAGAACACACAACACCCCCATGTCTAACCTTGATCATGTATGTCCCACCTGTGATAGGAGATTGTGTTCTAGGATTGGACTCTACAGTCACCTCCCTCCACTAGAGAGGTCCAACAGCACACGTCTAAGGTTGTTGTCATCATCGCTTGCGATGGACAGCTATCAACATAACATTTCTACTAACTACTAGTATCCCAACAACTACTACTATTACTAGAATTGCTACTACAGCCATTGTTACTACCACCTTCAGTATCAGACACATTGAAAAATTACAAACGACCAGCTAAATCAACATATACAAGAAAAATGTCCGTGATTGGTGCCAGTAACTTCATAAAAATGTCAAATTAGCAAGTCTTGGACTTGAAACCTCCAACACAGACAACTTGAAATGTGCTATAACAACCACAAAACCCGAACTTAATACAAATATTAATTTGTCACTCAGATTCCGTAACCTCTAGTCAATGACAACAGCACAACAACAATCACGATCTCCGTTCAAGAGTTAATACGACACCACCAACGACATTCGCCGGCAGATTGTCTAGAAAACAGACAGCAGAATCGGTGGAGCAGTGGACGCACGCGCCCAGCAGGCAAGCAGAACCAGAATTAGTACTCTCACGCACGTGCACTAGATGTTCATTGGATCATTCACTCAGTCTTGTAGACTTGATTTTGTAAGAGAACTGCCCATAGTCCATCAGCATTACTGGATTTCTTTTCGAACCGATTTATTTCTTACGTCAACATCTACAGGTATTGTTCATTGTCCCGGCATGTACATTGATAAGTACTTACTTTTTATATCCAATTTTCATATTTTATATAAGGAAGGCACTACGCATACCTTGACTTGACTAAAATCTGAATAAAAACAGCCACGTTGAATGTAACATTATTATCAATATTAATCATAAACAATATATAATCCTTATAAATAACATGAATAAATTAATGACTTATAGATGTCAATAAAATGTCTAAATACGTGTATAAGAACACAACACGCGATTATCGTTTGTAAAATTATAATACTTGGATTCTCAGAAAGGAGTTAATTCTTATTTTCATGTGTGTCGGCCTACACACTATGATATAACCAATAAAAGGTTCGCCTTATGTTGAAAGGTGCGGCCTCGGCTTAAGAGGTTTTAATACCCTACTGAACAAACACACAAACAAAAAACAAAAAATCGTTTGTAAAATATCTGGACATTGTTACTGGTTTTCCAACTTTAAACCGTTTTTTTGGGGTGGGGTGAATGAATTGTTTTTATTATTATTCGATTAGAACCGGTCGTATCGATCTCTTGACTATCACTCTGTTACACACACACACACACCTCTCTCTCTCTCTCTCTCGTGTTCACCACTCTTTCTCTCGTCCTCCTCTCTATTTCTCTCATCCTCTCTATTCTCTCTCTCTGTCTCTCATTTATCATTCCTTAGTAGACTTCAGATTGAGGAACAACCACTAACGATAAATAGTTTATAATTGTACACAACATAAACACAGAATTATCATAATCTTTTCTATTCTCATTAAAATACTGCTAGCATATATAATGAGAACAATACTGAAAGATCACCTTTCTGAGAATTTCAAATCGGAATTTGTAAAATACATTCAAATATATACTTGAGAACAATACAAAGATCCTCTTCTGAGAATTTCAAATCGATATTCTGTATATATATAGCAATAATTAATGAGAACAATACTGAAAGATCACCTTCTGAGAATTTCAAATCGGAATTTCATAAATATATAGCAAATATATAATGAGAACAATACTGAAAGATCACCTTTCTGAGAATTTCAAATCGGAATTTGTGAAATACATTGCAAATATATAAATGTATATACATTTAAAAACAGAGCAGGTGAAATGTAAAGAAAACGTATCAACATTAACCCACATTTTCCTTTTTAAAACCGTTTCCTTCTGCAGAAAACAACTACAATACAATCAAAAGAAAAACTAGACATTCGAACTGAGCATTGCCCCAGGGTTAGAAAATAATTCTTTCTAAATGAACAAAGATGTCTGAAGACGAACAATCTGCTACAAATTGATGAATGTAATTGTAATAAATGAATCAAAATGATTCTTTATAGATGAGTGATTATAAATCATAATAATTCAATGAAAATTATGCATACGAAATGGGTTAATAATATTGTTTACATGGGCGAATATGATTGTTTACATGGGCGAATATGATTGTTTATATGATTGAATATTGATTGTTTACATGGGCGAATATGATTGTTTACATGGGCGAATATGATTGTTTATGTAGAAATAAATAAGGACCTGACAAATTTTGAAAGTAAGTTGTTTACAAATGGGAAATCTGACTCGTCATATGTGGGTGACAGTGATTATTTATATATGAATAGAGATGTTTCTTTTATAAATAAGTTCATTGTTTGTCTTTAATGAAACTGGTGAAAATGATTTTTTTTTAATAATTTGGTGAAAGATGATTAGTAGCAATTGGGTGAAAATGACTGCTTATATACTGGTTAATATTACTTTAAATATATATATATGAGAGAAAGAAAGATTATGTAATAAACGACTGAAGGTAACGTTGTATAAATTGAAATGGTTTATAAATGATTGTTTACAATGATCGTATATACTTTGAAAAGATGATTGTTGATATATGAGTGAGGATTATTGTCTATAAATGGGTGAGGATTATTGTCTATAAATGGGTGAGGATTATTGTCTATAAATGGGTGAGGATTATTGTCAATAAATGGGTGAGAATTATTGTCTATAAATGGGTGAGGATTATTGTAATAAATGGGTGAGGATTATTATCTATAAAGGGAGTAGGATTATGTCTATAAATGGGTGAGGATTATTATCTATAAAATGAGTGATGATTATTGTCTATAAATGGGTGAGGATTATTGTCTATAAATGGGTGATGATTATTGTCTATAAATGGGTGAGGATTATTGTCTATAAATGGGTGATGATTATTGTCTATAAATGGGTGAGGATTATTGTCTATGAATGGGTGAAGATGATTGTCTATAAATGGGTAAGAACGTGTTTTCCATTCGCCCGCTACGAATGCAGGCATAGGTATGAGCGTTACTATAGCGCATCTGACTTGATTCTGCGTGAATGCTCGATTTTTTAACCAATGTTCCTCACGAATTCAAGCGAGTTTTACTTTGACTTCAGAAGTAATGGTGAACATGACTGTATACAGTAGAATGAGAATGACTGGACAATTCAATGCGGAAAATTCTAAATGTAACGGACATCTGAGTTCCACATACGACTAACACTAGTAGCAATGTGAGAAAGTATCTTCTATATATCAATTATAATGTGCTTTGTAAATCACATTATCCAGCACGAACGACAATTGATTTTAGTTGTGAAAAAATGTAATGCTTTTTTTAAACTTTAACTTTTTGTTTTAAAATCATGTTTTCTTTTACTACTAAAAGCTTGAATGAAATGAAGGTAGCCACACAAGTTCTGTTACAGTCTCGTAGAATAAGGAAGGAGTAAGCACAATTAATGAGGGAAATGATAGGATTTGGAGATAATCTCCAAAACTACATATACTTTGGACTCTGGAGGGAACAACGTAATAGGGGCAGACCACAGAAAACCTTGGCGAAAAAGTAATCATTAACATTAAAATCAATGTTATATTTTGATGTCGACAATCACTAACAATAAAATCAATACAGGCATTGTGGAATATGCTTTTACATGAATTACTGATGATAATAAAACAGTAACAATGAACAACCATGTATAATACCAACACATGAAAAGAAAGTTCAACAACAGCATTCAATGAACACAAAAAGATAAGAAAGAGAGTCAGAAAAAAATAAAACTTGCATAAAATATCACATTTATTTGCGATGGTTTTCAACTTGTTCTACTCGAAGGTGTATTTGGGTAGTTGCTACAGATATACCAAAACAACATCATCAACAGTTTTCATCGCGTCCAACGACACATAAACTGATAAACAACAAATAATTCTACTCAATTCGATCGTGTGCAACGGGATATGTATGAGCATGGTTTTTGTTCTGTCTCTGTTTCCGTAAACTGTGTGCTTTGTTTAAAAAACAATGTGAGGTCGATGGCTCAACTACAACTTTATTTTGATCGTTTTTTGTGAGGGGTGACAGTGGTTCTATTCTTCGCTATCCCAGAAACTACACGAAAGGTACTAGAACATATGACAAATTAAAGGTGTGTACACCGGTATAATGTATACATGTTTATGTAGAAGTCTGAATCCAGGTATGGTGACATAGGAGGAAAATGATTGAGCACGTAAAAAATTAAGTCAAGTAAGTTGGTATGTTGGATTGGACATGTCGTATGTCAGTAGGGGCAATGACTAGGACAGCTCTCAAATGTGCAATGGATGGGAAGAGAAGGCATGTACGTCTAAAGGTAACATGGAGAAGAACGGTGGAGAGAGAGTTGAAGGAGTGTGGCCTGACGTGAGAGACGGTTGGTAGAAAGGCAGCAGAACGGTAACAGTGGAAGTCTCTTGTGGAAGTCTTATGTGTTAATCGGACACGAAGATAATATAGATAGATAGAAGCTTGTACGTCTAGTCGGACACGAAGATAATATAGATAGATAGAAGATTGTACGTCTAGTCGGACACGAAGATAATATAGATAGATAGAAGCTTGTACGTCTAGTCGGACATGAAGATGATATAGATAGATAGAAGCTTGTACGTCTAGTCGGACATGAAGATGATATAGATAGATAGAAGATTGTACGTCTAGTCGGACACGAAGATAATATAGATAGATAGAAGATTGTACGTCTAGTCGGACACGAAGATAATATAGATAGATAGAAGATTGTACGTCTAGTCGGACACGAAGATAATATAGATAGATAGAAGATTGTACGTCTAGTCGGACACAAAGATGATATAGATAGATAGAAGATTGTACGTCTAGTCGGACACAAAGATGATATAGATAGATAGAAGCTTGTACGTCTAGTCGGACACAAAGATGATATAGATAGATAGAAGCGTGTACGTCTAGTCGGACACAAAGATGATATAGATATATAGAAGCTTGTACGTCTAGTCGGACACAAAGATGATATAGATAGATAGAAGCGTTGTACGTCTAGTCGGACACAAAGATGATATAGATAATAGAAGCTTGTACGTCTAGTCGTTTGTCTTACAGACAGTCCTTTGACAAGTAGTTATGATAAAGTTCGTTTCTTTCTTGTCTTCAAGTCCTCCAAGTTTCTTCTAAACATTCTGCACAAGAGTCCTCATTATACATAGCCTGAACTTTACGTCATAGTCGGACAATAATATAGATACATAGAAGCTTATACGTTTAGTCGGACAATTGATAATCAAGAAGAACAAAGATTGTACGTCTAGTGGAATCAAGATAACTGATAGAAAGATGGAATAGAATATACACATAACTATCAACTGTCTTAGGGTCCATTCCTCCAAATTTGAGGTCTAGATTTACTATTCTAACTTTCTGCATAACAGAGCGCTGATCCACGTCACTGTATACTTGGTTCTTTATTTTGTCCAACTATTTCTTTTTACGTGTTTTCATTTGGTAAATAATTTAACTGTAGTTTTCCTTAAGTAAATAAAACGATTGAAAATCGCTGCTACATTCTGGGTTTTTTTTTTTTTTTTTAAATAAAATAATTCGAAAAGAAAAGTCGATAGAGACTGTAAATAGGAAACTAACTCAGTACTGCAGGAATAAAGAAACAGCAAATAATGTATTTGGTGTTGAGTGTGTGAGACTAGGAAGTGATTCCTGCAACACTACCATTTTTATGAATAGGGTAACGGCCATTAATAATGCAGAAACTTGTAGTGTTCAACCTTGTGTTAGCATCGGTTGTATTCAAGTGTGGTATATTCTATTTGTGGTGGTTTGTAATTCTATAGTGAAGTCATTGAATCATTGATCATATCAGTGACATACGTTGGTGTAGTGTTATTTCACATGTTTGGTGTCAACATCACAGAACAGTTCATTCCAATGCATTACATTCTGTCAATAACACATGAGCGTACATACCAACGTCTAACATCATATCAATATCACATGAGCGTACATACCAACGACTTACATAATATCAATAACACATGAGCGTACATACCAACGTCTAACATAATATCAATAACACATGAGCGTACATACCAACGTCTGACATCATATCACATGAGCGTACATACCAACGTCTGACATCTATCACATGAGCGTACATACAACGACTTATCATATCACAGAGCGTACTACAGCGCTACATCATATCACTGAGCGTACATACAACGTCTGACATTATATCACATGGCGTACATCCAATGTCTTAAATGAAATCAATATTGTTGAGATGCTAATGTTAAACTGTTGTTCCTGTGACGACCAGGGGATATCGTGCACAATTAGACATCCATGACCTAGACTGTATTCGATTATTTTATTTGAACAATTCCAATTATGTATTTATTTGTTGGACCTATCAATCGACACGTGACATGCAACAAAACAGTCATCAACACATAGACTAGTGTACAATAGCAGTACTAATTTGTTTATAAACCAACCGACTACAGATGTATTCGAATTCCAAGTGAGAAGGGCCGGTCACTTTGCTCGGATGCCTGATAAACGCATCATAAAACAGTTGAGTGGCGAGCTTGAAGGGAGCAGACGCTTAGCTGGTGGACAGAAAAAACGCTTTAAAGACACTTAAAGTGTCTATGAAATGCTTCGATATAGACACCCCGTGCTGGGAATCCGTGGCGCAAGATCGCCAAATGTGGCGCTGTACCAACACAAGAGGATCTCGCATAACTGAGAATCATCGTACCGTTGAGGCACAGAGTAAACGAGCTGAGCGGAAAAAAAAGCAGAACACACAACACGCACATGTCTAACCTTGATCATGTATGCCCCACCTGTAGTATGGGACTGTGTTCTATGATTTGACTCTACAATCACCCCCTAATATACCAAAGATGTACAACAGCACACGTCTGAGGCTATTGTCATCATCGCTTGCGATGGACAGCTATTAAAGTAAGATCCAGATACACTTATATAAGTATGTATGAGATACATATAAAACGTCACCGTAAAGTAAATATTGGATTACAAAATGTCCTTATTATGACAAACACAATAACACACAGTCCATACCAGGACAAGTCCCAGGCCACATAGCCACACCAAGAAAAAAGGCCAATACGCCTGATATAACCAAAACACATAGGTCTTAGGTTGAAAGAGTGCCTCACCACCTAGGCTTAACCCACCAACTCTAACAACACAACAATATTGGATTCTCCCAGAAGTCTTTTATGTTTCAATTGTTTGCCTACAGCTCTGGTATAACTGCCTACACGCTCTGGTATAACTGCCTACACGCTCTGGTATAACTGCCCACACGCTCTGGTATAACTGCCCACACGCTCTGGTATAACTGCCCACACGCTCTGGTATAACTGCCCACACGCTCTGGTATAACCAAAAACAAAGATTCGGCTATAGGTTGAAATGTGCCTTCTTCTTCTTCTGTTCTCGAATCCTGTTTGCCTTACAGTGTCATGTCAAGAAATGTTGCCTGTCATGGCTAAAAGAAGCTTGAATCCCTTATAACAAATAAACCAATCACGTCGGTAAATCTGCACTGATTGTGTGTGTAAGCTTCTCCTCTATCCTTGTAGGTGACTCCTATGGGAAAGTGGTCAAGTTGTTTATCTAACGTCATGGGTTCGAACCGTGACATCGTTCGATCAACAAATACATTGATTTCCGGAGATAACTATAACTATTACTGAACTACGGAGTTCGTGCTTTGCGTAATACATTCTGCAGGGGGGCGTGATATTTCGCTAAAGAGGGACTTAGACATATGTTGAAAATCGATGCAGTGAAATCAAGCTCAATTAGTTTCCTTTTACATGCTTCTCATTTGTGACATTCTCTACTCTAGACACATTTTATCAGGATTCTCCTATGACATGCATTTTCAAAGGTCTCTAATTTATATACAATGCCTGCGGTCATATTTCAACATTGGATATTCCATTACAACATTCAGATATTGTTACTTCAGTATATTCTGAGTTTCTTTTTTCAACTGTCTTCTTTATCTCTACATATTTTTAAGCATAACAATGGCTTCATTTTTCATATTATTTTTGCAGCTACATCCTTCTCCGAAATCATCCTGTTTTGAAACTTGACTTCCAGTGTATAGTATTATCAATATAGGGAAGACTGCAGTAAAACTATGTAGCAATAGCGAAACATATAAAAACAAAGTACTGTTGTTATCATCATCATCAGGTGCCGTCTCCACATCGAAGGTTGGCTGCAATGAATCTCCAGCATCCTCTGTCTTTCGCCTTGGTGTTGCACACTGCCAGACTGTAACCTGTCCATTTCTTAAAGTTTCCTTCCCACTTATCTCTCGGTCTTCCTCTTGTTCTTCCCCCTCAACTTTCTCCTCTAGTAAATGTTTTATCATGGTGTCATGTCTTTTTATGTGCCCAAAATAGTTTTACAGTAGTTGTACAGAATACAAAAACAATTAATAATACACAGTCATGTTTGGAACATTTGTTTTTAGTTACATATTTTCATTTTAGGGCCGTTATGATGTTATTGTCATAGTTTATATGTAATGTACAGTAACAGAAGTCAAATTCGTTACTCATGTTGTATCCTTTGCTTGATAAAGAACTTTTGGTCAAAACGTTGATGTGTATTATTATTGGCTTTGTATTGTTGTAAAACTACAGTACTTTATTTTTATGTGTTTCGCCATGGCTTCCAATGTATACCAATTCATTGGTCACTTCTATCGCTTCATTGTTTATCGTAGTTTACTTTTATGATTTCGATTTATTTTTGATTAGTTTAGTTCTGCTCATGTTAATCTGTTGTTCTATATTGTTCAGTTTTTGTTGTTTTTTTAATCTCTTTCTCTTTACATTTGCAATACTAACGTTTAATGAGGTTTCTGTGGCGTACAGGTTAGGTGCTCGCCACTTGCTCCATAGGTGTTCGGTTTGATCCCTCCTGGAGTCATAGTGATATTTTTTCAAAGATTTCTGATTCCAGTGTAGACGAGAACGAGTTCATAGTTCTATCGGAGACAGACGATAAAAATGTGGTCGCGGGTTCAAGCTGAGCCCGTAAAAGGAGTGTCGCAACGGGTGGACTCTGGTACGCTTGAAAGGTGTAAAAAAACTCTCGAGCGTCGTTATTCTTCTGAATAAGAACTGCACGGCATGCGTTTTTAGTTGCCTATTGGCTTTATGAAGGCTCTCACCGTTCGACAGCGATCACTGCACGGCATGCGTTTTTAGTTGCCTATTGGCTTTATGAAGGCTCTCACCGTTCGACAGCGATCACTGCACGGCATGCGTTTTAGTTGCCTATTGGCTTTATGAGCTCTCACGTTCGACAGCGATCACTGCACGGCATGCGTTTAGTTGCCATTGGCTTTCGAAGGCCTCACCGTTCGACAGCGATCAAGTGGACTCTACATTTTCATCTTAGCCAAAAGTATGTCGCGGATGCACGTCCTTTCAACCTAAGACAGATGTGAAAACATAGGGTAGGTTCCATACGTGGCCTCCGATAACATAGGCCGGCGGGTTCAGATAAAAATGCTAGGAAATAAGACCCCAACCGTCGCGTGACCTCGCAATCCAGTATTGTTGTATAAATACGAACTCATTTTTAAAACAACACAACATGCTAAATCAAGGTTATATTATGTTACAAATTAAGTTTAACAATAATGAATATCAGTATTATTAATATTTGTCATCAATAAATAACAATGAACTCATAGAATTGAGTAAAATTAATTTTAAAAAAGCTTAAAGTGTTATATTAAACATATACAAAAACCAGCCCCCAGTTGTTTTCAACGCGACTGAGCTAGCGGGTCTTATGTTGCAGGGGACCACAGTTCACATTACCTTGTTCCATCCATATTATGCTATTTATAACTTCTTCTCTCCATCATAACTCTCTTGTTCTTACTGGTGTACCATATATCTAGGATATCATATACTGAAGACGAATTATTTCTCTTCTCAAACTCATTACTATATAACTGTATTCTAAGTGTCCTGTTGTTTGTTTAACACCGGTATGGCTCAGTCTAATGCAGTCTGCTCTCCTTCCTTTGAGATTACCGCCCCTTCCAAATTACCGCCCCTCTCTAGTCTGGCATCTGCCATGTCTTCTGTATATACTTTCTTTGTCTGTAGTTTCCCTACTGTTGTCCACATGGCCAAATCATTTCTGAGTATTTGCTTTTAGATGCTCGTTATTTATGGTAGAGGAATATAGGGAGATGGACCAGGGAAGAAAAATGAATGGAGATCGTTTGAATTTCAATAATTTTAATGTCACTTATTCTTTGTTATTAAGTGATGATAGAAGAGAACAGAGAGGTGTTCGGGAGAGAAACAATGGGAGAAGGGAGATCGTTTGAATTTCAACAATTTTTAATGTCACTTTATTCTTTGTTATTAAGTGATGATAGAAGAGAACAGAGAGGTGTTCAGGAGAGAAACAATGGGAGAAGGAAATTGTTTGAATTTCAACAATTTTAATGTCACTTATTCTTGTTATTAAGTGATGATAGAAGAGAACAGAGAGGTGTTCGGGAGAGAAACAATGGGAGAAGGAGATTGTTTGAATTTCAATAATTTTTTTATGTCACCATATTATATGATTAACCATTTCACACCGTATTTATTTTTAACTACGGACGCATTAATATTGTTTCTATATGATGGTTTGATTCGTGAGGCAAGTTGCAGGATAATGAATCCTGTCAGAATGGTTTGTTATGTAGCTAGTTGCTTTGTAAGAGTTAATACAGTTTAACTGTGCCGCGGCCGGCAACAGAAGCAAATACTAGTACCACTGCGACCTATAATGCATGTCGTAAGAGGCGACTGATGCAGAAACTATGGAAGCTAGCTACCATAGTAAATAAAAAGCATCACAAAAATTGGATGTGCTGACCTACGTGTAGGCGCATTACACACAAAACGTATAATCGCATTTAGGCTCAGATCACATACAAATCACAAAAAGTGGTTAACAAGTGGTCAATATGGAGCCTTCGAAGAAGAAGCAGAAGTCATAGACATCCGCCTACCAGCATCGACCTCAAACAATGCTCTTAACACAGCTAGATATATCTGCATCAATTGCAGAGAAACAATCTGGGAGGGAAACCACGATACGACGCAGGATAAAAACACGGACAATGTCTGCAGATGAATGCGATAAAAGAATGGATATTATTATAAATGTACTCAAACCACGTTCCGGACGCTGCCAGAAATGGAAATGAAATATCAAAAGGAGATTTGGTGAATGCAAAATATATTTTTCTAAGAATGTTACGCTCGTGACTTAGAGTTAATTTGAAGAACCGAGTAAAATGAGAGTTTCTGACACGGCTGATCTCGTCCTCGACAGCGTATACCGTAAAAGCGTAACCTTTCAACACATTCTATTACAATGTGACTTGTCTAGAATCTGGACAACATTTCATGGGTAGATTTCGGAACTTTAGTCTTTCTCTTCTTTTCTTGTCTCCAATCTTATTTTGTCTCACAGCGTCAGGATAAGAAGAGATTTCTAGAACGATTCCTTGTAGGAGATTCATAAATAGTGTCTTTCGTCGCCTCTGTTATCTCTGAGGTCCAACATTTGCGTTGTCGGGCTTTTGCTTTGTATTCATTGTATCAGAGCAGCATTGCTCTTTGAGGTGCACTCTCTGTTGGTAATCTGCTTACGTGGCCGAACCATTTAATTTGTTGTTTCTTGATGAAGTCTAGTACTGATGTTGTACCCACTTTTTCCTGATGTCTTCATTTCTCAACCAGTCTCTTCTTGTTACACCCAGCATTCTGCGTAGACACTTCATCTCTGTCATGACTAGTTTTCTTCTATCATTTGTTGTCAGCGTCCAGGTTTGGCACTGGTAACATAATGTGGGGAGAAAGATTGTGTTGAACATTGCTCTTTTTGTGTTCATGGTGACATGTTTGCATCTTAACATTGGCGCCATTTGTCATATCATTTCGGAAGTAAAGGTTCAAAAGGCAAATGATGTGACTTCATTGCACCGAGTTTCCCTATATGGCCCTGTCCCTCTTGGTAGAAATGGCAAGTCACCTACTGAGAATGTTGCATCCCTCTTGGTATAAATGGCAAGTCACCTACTGAGAATGTTGCATCCCTCTTGGTAGAAATGGCAAGTCACATACTGAGAATGTTGCACAAAGCACGAACTCCGTAGTTCCAGTAACAATTCTTGGGATTACCCAAAAAATGCAGATGCGAACTGAACGACGTGATTTGGATTCGAATCCACAACATTCACAACTCAAAGCAAATCTCAACCACTTGGTCACAGAGTCCCTAGAACTGTTAACTTTTCATCTCCGAACTGTTTCTGAACCAATTTCTTAACTTGAAATCTAGATCAGATGTGTACCGTCTCCTCACTGAGAGTCAATTGTCAACCAAATATCTCAACATCTCTTGTCTCTTACCATGGTCGTGTATTGTCATAATATTCTTCGTCCATCGCTTAATGTTTCTTGCCCACATATTTGGTTGTACTTCTCTTGTCCACTTGTCTCCAACAATCTCTCTCGCATGGTTTCATCAGAATGTAGATTAAAGAAGAGACTGTAGAGTAAAGATAATCATGTTACGCCAATGAATGAATTCAGGTAACTGCTATAAAATGTACTACGCCGAATAAAATCAATCAAATGTCATGCTTGTCGGCGTAGGCGATCATGTCTCTCCACAACTCTCTCACTCCTTGGTGTAGGTATACAAAAATTAGGCTGTCGCTAGTACCTCTTTTTAGGGCGGTGTAGGACATATGGGACGTGAGCCTGAGGAATGTAATGTCCACATAGTTAGTGCAGTCACCGCGAATCTGTTCAGGTTAGAATTTTTCATTCATGCCACAACAGAAAAAATCCTTGGCTTTACCGTGAATTGAACACAGGTCGCCCGCATGGGAGCTGCGCTCTAATCCATTTGATCAGACGTTTTTTTTGGTGCAGGTAATCAGTTCTAAATCCATATAATTTTAATATCGGTATCCAATCAGTCAATAACTTCAGATCTTCAACAAGTTTCCCTTGCGGCTCCGGAACGATACAAAGTGTCTTGTTACAAAGTGCAGCAACCTCTTGAGGCTCATCATGAATGTTCCTTACAAATATTGCATTGCTTCTTAAAAATGCATTCGTGAAGTCTGTCACCATGATTTCCATACTACGTATGCGCCGACACCAGGCTTTATCTAA
Organism: Arion vulgaris; assembly: GCA_020796225.1. NCBI lineage: Eukaryota > Metazoa > Mollusca > Gastropoda > Stylommatophora > Arionidae > Arion > Arion vulgaris. The sequence goes on from CM036765.1 coordinate 19,220,989, forward strand.
ACGTGAAACACGACCTTGCAATTTGTCACTGTCCAGGCAATAAGCCGTTTTGTCATGACAAGAAACGACTTTCTTAAATAAAGTGTACACAATCGATAGAATACCGCTGGGTTTGGTGTTTATACTAAGTCAGCAAGTTGCCATATCTTATTTGCAGTCATGAATGTGTGTGTGGAATAGTGTGTAGATATGAAAGGTGTGAGTGTGCACATGTGTAGTGTGTGTGCGTGCACACATGAGCGACATGTGTGTGATTAAAGGTTTGTTTGCAAGCATGGCGAGCGGTAGTGAGGGTGGCTCAAAAGAAAAACACAATCATATACGAAAGCAAAAAAGAGCGCAGAGGGCAGAGAGAGCATCTTATGTATCAGTTCCAGTCTCCGGTTTCACTTGTAGCAGCTGTGGAAAGGATTTCCACTCCAGAATAGACCATTACAGTCACAAGAGACGTTGTGATTCAGCGAAGAACAAACTATGGGACGCAAATATCTATTGTCTACTGAGACAAAGATGCTAATGAAAATGGTACACATGGTACAACTGGTGTAATATTGGTATGACAGTTGCGTGTGTGTGGTAGAGTTTTGTTTTGGTATAACAAGTGTGTGTATGTGTGCAATAGTCTGTTGCTAAGACAGGTGTGATAGTACGGTGGTATGGCAGGGGGTATGTGTCTGTAATAGTATAGACAGAGCAAGAGTGTGTAACAGTCTGTTATTGTGACAGGTATGCATCTGGTATGAATTTATTTGCGTGGATTTTTACGAACGGTAAAAATAAATCTCACCGTTCAGAAAGCAATGGCAAACTACTGAACGTATAAGTGGTGAATAGAAAACCGATGACTAGTTTACTGTGGTTGATGGAGAAGTCCGGTAAAGGATATACCAAGATTTTCATTTCACGTATCTGGCAGTAAGTTGGCATAACAGATGGGTGTATGTATGTGTTATAGTATAGATATGGCAAGTATGTGTGTAAGATGAACTTATGGAGAGAAAAATACAGATTACCGTGAATCAAGAGGTTAAAATAGGACGCTGACGCTGGATAGGACACACTTTGCGAAAATCTGAGGGTAATATAACAAGAAGGGTCCTTTCCTGGAAACCTCAGGAGCAGTGAAAGAAGTGGAAGCCGAGAAATACACGGAGACGGGATTTGAAGGCAGAGATCAACAATATAAAGAAAGGTTGGAGGGAACTGTATGAGATAGCTAGAGATAGGAAGACTTGGCATGAGTTGGTTGAGGGCCTTTGTCCCAATCTGGGTCCCAAAAAAAGCAGAGAGAGAGAGAGAAGTATGTGTAATATTATGTTATTATGCGAGGCACCTTACTGGTAGTGTGTTGGTCTTGTGATGGTATGGTTGGTATTATCACTATCATCAGAAACAATTCAAGCACCATTTATGTCAGTTTCAAACAACAAATTAAATGTTACGCAGACAGTGCGCCACAAAGATTGAGATGCTACTCAGATACAGTAGATACAAGGTAAAAGGCCACCCACGAAAAAGGTGTACCACAGAAATAACAGAGGCAGTTAAAGACCACACCAGAGCCCGTCCGTTCTCACATTCTCTTCTTATCTTGACGCAGTGAGACAACCCATGATTAGGAAAACATACCCCTATATCGTATTGGGACGGGCGAAGAGCAAGAGCCCATCCGTTCTCACAATCTCTTCTTATCTTGACGCAGTGAGACAACCCATGATTAGGAAAACATACCCCTATATCGTATTGGGACGGGCGAAGAGCAAGAGCCCATCCGTTCTCACAATCTCTTCTTATCTTGACACAGTGAGACAACCAATGATTAGGAAAACATACCCCTATATCGTATTGGGACGGGCGAAGTGCAAGAGCACATAAACGTTCATTGAAGAAGGGCAAGGTTTTGGGTGAAATTGAAACCAATCAACAAAGTAAACACATTTATCGGGTATGTTGTCGAAGGAGCTACGGTTAGAAGTGATATAGCACACTTGAAGACTACCTGTTACACTGTATGTCCACAATCAGCAAATGGGCAGCTGGAAGCGTTATTGATCAGAAGGCTAGAATTACTCCACAAAAAGCCGTTTTCTAGAATGTCACCATACGGTAATAAAAAGACAGCAATTGCTTGCAGTGTTTAAGTTCTCGAGAAAACTTAAGACTTGAGAACGCGTTGAGAATATCGGATCTTTGTAAGAGCTTGTCTAAAGTGAGATTTGTAATGAGAGAGGGTGAATGTAGTCTAAGGCTATCGAGAAAACTAGGCGGAAAAAAAACTATAAAAATATTGATAGAAACTGATGATTTAGTGCAGTCATCATCATCATCAGGTGCCGTCTCCACATCGAAGGTTGGCTGCAATGAATCTCCAGCATCCTCTGTCTTTCGCCTTGGTGTTGCACACTGCCAGACTGTAACCTGTCCATTTCTTAAAGTTTCCTCCCACTTATCTCTCAGTCTTCCTCTTGCTCTTTCTCCCTCAACTTTCCCCTCTAGTAAATGTTTTATCATGGTGTCATGTCTTTTATGTCCCAAAATACTTTACTTGTCTGAATTTTATTTCTCTTAATAATTGTTTCTTCATGCCTAGTTTTCCTAAAACTTGTTTATTTGTCTGTTTTTCTGTCCATGAAACTCTGCCTATTCTTCTATATATCCACATCTCAAATGCATCAACTCTGTCTTCTAACTGCTTGTTCATTGTCCATGTTTCCGAGCCATACATTAATATAGTGTAGTATTGACTTAATAAGATATTGGTCATCTATCAGCGATTTCGTGAGATGATAACATCGATGTTAGTCATGAAATTAAGGGCATGATTCTACACGGAATAACATGAACTTCTGTATTACTTTGTTCAGACTGAATTGTATGAGTTCTAACCTACTTACACTGTGGACTACCAACTTACACAGCCGTGTTCGTCTCTCTATTTAGGATATATTCTAATAGCGTGGACTCACAACTTCTAATATTCTAGCCGTGTCCGTCTCTCGCTTTATAATATATTACAGCCGTGCCCGTCTGTCAATTTATAATATATTCTAGCCGTGGTCGTCTCTCAATTTATAATATATGCAGCAGGAGCCATCAAAGCTAAGTTTGAATGGTCATTTAGTTATTGGTATGTGTCGCTTCCTCCCTGCCAATAATAGTTCACATATTCTGTTTCCAGAAACACATTTTTTTTAAAAATTGAGTTTGCTCTCTACATATTTTCAGTCCCCTGCTGACTCTACATAATTTCTGTCCTCTGCTGACTCTACACATCTGCAGTCCCCTGCTGCCTCTATACATTTGTAGTCCCCTGCTGACTCTACACATTTGCAGTCCCCTGTTGACGAGATCGATCTCTCCGGGTTAGTCATTTCAGTCTTCTGTTGTCAGACCACAATAACCCGGGCTTTTAGGCAGGGAACTCTATATCTTCTTCTTCTTGTTCTTCAAACCGCAGGAATTATGAATTCTTCCTATAGTGCAATAGGGAGCAACCAGCTTTCTTTAAAACCTAAAACCTCCAACAATTCCAGACGCGTAGTAATATGCTTAATGCTGAGAGACTTCTACTCAGGTAGGGTTCACGGAACCTATATAAATCGATTTATATATATATATATATATATATATATATATATATATATATATATATATATATATATATATATATGCTACGTCAATTTACCGCTCTTGTACAAAGCTAAATACATGACAAGAAGTTAATGAAAGATATCCGTGCGTCGCCGGTGAAGATGGGCAGAGGTTGGGAATAATAGAAGGGTTTAATAATCTTATACGACGTGTTCAAAACTGAGAATCCCAATATCCCTAAAATGGACTGAATATCCATATTTATTGATCAGTTTATCGTCTCCAAATTTTGTAATTTCATCTAGGGAAGAAAAAAAATCTGAGTTGAAGTATAAAACGGAGAAGTTGTGTTTATTTTCTAGGAGTTTAAATCATTTTTAAACCGATGCACGCCAGATCAATCCAAGACTGAAGCCTCCTCTAGCCATATTAAAGAGTGCTGACGAGTGTGCTAAAATGTATTTTGTTGATGCGTGCTGTGTGTGTGTTATGTGTGTATATATATATGTGTGTGTGCGCGAGAATGCGTGCGTGTGTATATGTTTGTTTGTTTGTTATGTAGGGGATTAATGGTCGGGGCACGCACTTTCAACCTAACAGCGAGTCTTTGTTGGTTATATCAGAGCGTGTAGGTCAGCAAATATGACAAATAAGAATGAACTCATTGAGGAGAATACAAGCTGTTGTATGTATGCATGTGTGCGCGTGTATGTGCATATATATATATATTATCATCGGCCTCTTTGTCTCACGTGACAAAACGTTTGGCATGACGTAGTGGGTTCCGTGTAGTACGACCAATTAGCGTAATGCGTAAGCGCTCGTATATCGACTCGACACAAGAGGGTTGTGGCTTCAATCCCACACGCAACATACCACATGTGAGGAAAGGAATACCACACGTGTGATATTGAACTTATAATTCCCGTGTATTAGATTATCATCAAATAGCTTGTCCTGAGCAGAACTTTGCCACCTTAACAGTCCTTCGGAATTGCTCTCTCTCTCTCTCTCGCTCTCTCTCTCATATGCCTCTGCAGCCGTCATGCTCAAACCATCAGTTATTTCCTGAATCCATCTTCTCCGTGGTCTTCCTTTTCTCCTCTTTACCGGGATGTCTCCTTCCATGATCGTGTCTCTATATATGTCCAAAATACTTCAATTTTGTCATTCGTATGTATAGCATATGTAGAGGATATACATATAAGAAAAACGCCATTCTTCAACCAACTTTCTTCTCATCAGCCATTGCACTTGTACGTGGAATGCGCCGCCTGCAAAAAGTTACCAAAACAACAACAACAGAAAAGAGAGTCACCAACATCAGCATAAGAAAGAAAGTTGGCACAGAACATCGCTTGAATTACATTGAGAAACCAAAGAATGAAGTGGTCTGGCCACTTAATAAAATGCATCAAAATTCCACAGTATACAGAGTCTTCTACAACAGAACATCAGGAAAGAAGGCGAGAGGAAGACCACGAAAAAGATGGTTATATGGCATCACAGAATCCTGTCAAAGAGCAAAAATACACAGGTAACCAGAACAGCGCAAGACAAAAACAGAAAACCACAACACTGGACAACAACCCGGTAGCAGTGTGACGACACTGGACAACAACCCGGTAGCAGTATGACGACACTGGACAACAACCCGGTAGCAGTATGACGACAAAAGAAGAAGACGAACCATTGTACTCACTAGAACAAGCTTTCTGTCTCTTCGATGCCAATTATAAATAATCTAATTAGCTCCCCATGAACCGACACAAAGATATAGAAACCGCCTATAAGTCCATATTTAAACTCTTCCAATCTGGTCCACTCTTGCTTGAATCGATTCATTGTATCCTCAGTAAGTCATGCACTTAATACCTTTGTGTGTGTGCTGTGATTATTTATGTTCTAACCAAAGAAGGATTTCTTTCTAGACAGTTCTAATTAAATGTACACAGTAGAGGATGTTTGTTAGAATATTAGTTAGCTATTTTGGTTAGTTTGTTTGTACAACTGGCCTGCTCTGCTTTGTGTAGAACAGCGATTGCCAAAGTGGGCGGTACCGCCCCAGTGGGCACTGAAGCGTTCTAGGGGGCGTAGTGGATTCAGAAGAATTGGGGGTGTGTTCAGGCGATTAGGGGTCGGTAGCTCCTTAAAGAATAAATTCATAATAAGTATTTTAAAATTAATTAATTTCGTGATTTGCGATTGAATAATCATTTAAAATTTGAATTCTGCATTTTAATTAATCTTACGCCCATCTTACACGAGCCATTTTTTCATAAATTTTCTATTTCAAGCATATAATCATTTGAAGATTGACCATGTATGACAGAAATATATATATCAATTTTTATGTCAAAGAAAAAAAGCATGTATATATGTGGGGGGCGTTGGCAAACTGTTATTATGTGGGAGGGGGCGTTGTCAAACTATTATAATGTGGAAGAGGGCGTTACAAAGTTTATGTTGTGCAAAGTGGGCGGTAGGCCGAAAACGTTTGGGAATCTATGATGTAGACCTATAAGCGCAAACATTATTTTAGCATATAGTCAAGTATGTGTATGGTGACAGTTCCCGTAGTTTCGTGCAATGGTATATTGTTATCCCTGCCGGTTCAAGTCAGGTTTGATACTAGATTCGACAAATGCTTCCAGTTACAAGATAGTATTGTAGACGATGATCTAGACACCATCATGGAAACTTCAGACTTGAAGAGACGATCTTAGTATTTCTCTCGTTTGAATATATGCAATCAATATAACATGTTTTTATTGAACAATTGAATGAATGAATGAATGATTGATTGGACCAATTAACTGAAATAATCAAATTGATTTTGCCTGAAATTCCAATGATTGTTGTCGGAGCTACGGAATTCGTGCTTTGTGCAATACTCTCTCGGCATGTGGCGTGGCATTTCTTCGTAAAAGGATGAAGCCATATGGGATCAAACCCGTTAAACCAAATAAGTTAAGCATGCCTTTAGGCTTGCTTGTGTTATTGGACTTATCAATGCACTTCGGCATATAGCCTATATGTACTCCAATCTTTTTCTTATACAAGACGATCTTAGCGACAGTGAACTCTGTAGCACAGGCAAGGGTATTCGATTTAATTTAAGAGAGGCCAAAATTTGTAGCAATTTTAGTTCACATTAATCATTTTTGTCCCGGTTACAGTGTTTTTCAGTTACATTTATCGATGCTAATGAGTTCTTCTATATACCCAACTTGAACACGGGATCTAGTTTTATTGTCCTTTTCCGATAGGAAGAAAATATCACCTAAACAGAGATCAGGGATCACTGTCAAAATATCATGATCGCTAACAACGGGATGCGAACCCGAGTAATTTTGCAGCGTAAGGTTAGTATTGCACCAAGTAACACAATAAGTTTGAGAAACTAGTGAAGATTATAAGAAAAACTATAACATAATCTATATCCTGAGTATGGAGGTGGCGTATCATCACATGTGTCACTGGTCAAGCAAATGTAACGATGGTATGACAACATAGTGTAACATAAATTCACAATTCACACTTAGCCTGCAGTTCTGAGTGTTGTAGGTTCCAATCCGGACCGAATCTCACGCGCAATTTTTTTCAGAAGAACCCTAGGACTGTTGCTGGAGCTACAGAGTTCGTGCCTTGTAAAAAAAAAAAACTCTCAGCAGGCAGCTTACCATTTCTACCGACAGAGGCGGAGACATATGAGGACACCCAGTGCAATAAAGTAAATTTTTCGCATTTATATTACCCACCAACGGTCACTAAGCTAAAGGATTTTGTGTGTTTCTCTTTGTTCCTATCTAGATATATACCTTAAGGCCGATACTCCTTTCTAAAACAGCATTTATACTTGTTGCTATCTCTATTAATTATTCATACATCTATTAGAAATTTGTTGTACTCCAGTTTCTCTCGCTTAATCAACTAAACCAATGTCAAATACTCGCGGATTGTCAAGAGCTCTCTTGGGGGGAAAAATGGGTACTCAAATTACTTGCTCAGTTTGGGTTGACTCTGACGTTGGCATTAATATTGATGATGCACGTAATTAAAATGTTGAGATATATTTTTCTTCTGCGATCAGTTTTCCATGCTCAGATATCTAAACATAGAGATTAGCTGAGAGAATCCAGTGGTCAGCAGCATGTTCTCGCCAGTGGCTCACCGTTTCTCTATTTTAGTTTCACATGGCGAGGTTTAACCTTAGGCTAGTAGCCCGACTGCCCAGCGTGTTCGTAGTGCGTTGGACTACGGGTGACAAGTCCTCTGTGAGTGCAGGTTCAATTCCGCGGAATGGCAGACAAGCAACAGATTCCCGAGATTTACGGTGTTCGTGGCACCGAACCGAAGGGTTACGATGTACATGGTACCGAGCCGAAGAGCTGAAAAGCTCAAGTGCTTCTGGATCGAGAGAAAAGAGAGAGAGAGAGAAACCTTAGCTAGAGATAAGAAGACTGCATGAGTTGGTTGAGGGTTGTGGGCCTATGCCCCAATCCGAGTTAAAAGGCAGAGAGACAGAGGTTTAACCTAGTAAAAGAAGAGATAAGTGCTTGCAGCTTCTTCTTCGATAAACCCTTCATATTGACCACTTGTTATCCACTCGTTGTGATTTGTATGTGATCTGAGTCTAAGAGCGATTGTATGTTGTGTCAGTTATGCGCCTACAAGTAGTCCAGCACATACGATTTATGCCACGCTTTTTATTTACTAGGGTAGCTTCTTTATGCCCCTTGTCGTAGTCGCCTCTTACGACATGCCTTGTAGGTAACAGTGTTACCATTTTTGCTCCCTTGAGAGCCCGACAACACACATGCGAGTGCTCGCAGCAAACACCCCTTCTGACATAAGAACGACTAGTGCAAGTGTAAATTCCCGGAAAATACTCTTCTCCCGTCATGTTACCCTTGCATTTCAGAAAGTGTTAGACATTCATTTTCAAAATATCACAACATGAGAAAACAAGGTTATATTTTGTCATAAATTAAATTTCACACTAAGGAATGTCAGTATTTTCAGAACTTCTTATCAAAAACATAACCACAGACTCATATATCATATTGTGGAATTAGCATAAACAGCCCACTGACTTATCAAACATATGTAAAGTCAGCCCCACAGTAAAAGGGAATTCCGATTTCCGACTGAGCTGGTCGTCTTATTTAACTTTGGGGAGGATGTCATTTAGGCGTAAGCATTGAGCAAGCTAGACTGTTCCTTTTGTGAAATACAGACAAGAATAATAACGGCCTCGTTATTCAGGACACACATTGGTCTCTCAGTTGGTTTAACTGTCTGAGCTACTAAGTGATCTGACGCTGAAACTAACCCCTGAATTGTTCAAATAAGATCATATTTATTTGTGTTTATTTCTCAATGATATGGTTTGAAAAACCTTTTAGAAATTACTGGAATTGACTTCACTGTACTCAGATCCCAGATCAGTTGACTGCGTCCCTTTAAGTTATCTGAAAGTCTCAGCATAAGAGCACCTACGCAGTAGTTTCATCGACAATATTCTCCTTTCTATTCTCATTTCTCAGCACGAAATCACTTGCACAGTAGCTTCATCAATAGCCGCCCGAGTGGTTACCGGGGCCCAAATTTGGGGTGTAAAGAACAGAACCACTGTTACCTGCCACGCATGTCGTAAGAGGCAACTAAGGAGGTTTGGCTGAAATCGAATGCATGTGTCCTAAACGCGTAGAGGTCTATACGTTTAGGGGCCTACCAATGCAATGTGCAATGCATAAACGTTCTTGGCAAAGATCAAACATATCACAAAGAGTGATTAAAATTGGTCGTAAAGAACGAACGCAAAGAAGAAGAAGATCAATAGCATTCTCATTTCTTAGCACAAGATCACTTTCACAATAGCTTCACCAAAAACATTCTCATTTATATTCTTGCAATGGTTTTTTTTCTGTCTTAGTTAATATTGTTAACTATACATAATGAAGCAGAATTTCTTATTTATATTCTTAATCCTGTCTTGTAATGTTTCTTCTGTCTTGTTATGTGCCTTGTTTATGGTTCCCTACCCTACCATCCTCCAACATTGATAACACTACAAATAAATTGATTCATCAATTATTCAGTAAACTTGGATCCCATGATGTGCGCAACCAGCGGTAATACGTTACGTTTTGCCGCATGTCTTCACTTTCTTTGTTTCACTAACATATTCCACTAATGCTGTGTGTAGGAATGGAATACAACCAACCACCAATAGCAGCATACAATAAAAATATCAGGTACTAGAGCCAAGGGAAGACCAAGAAAAAGATGGATAAACAATATCAAGACCACATTAAATAAACACGAATATAACACAACAAGGGCGACTCATCTAGCACTGGAACGGAAATTAAAGCTCCCACCCTACGCTTAACGACAAGAGTGGACAACCAATTCCATCATCCACCTGCTACTCTTAACGACAAGAGTGGACAACCAATTCCATCATCCACCTATAGAAAGACAATAAAAAATAGATAGCTGTATGTAGGTCTTGCAATATGTTCGTTGAATTGTTATGCTGTCGGACTTTCTTTTGGACTATTTCTCATTTTCTTCTCTGTTGATAAATTAACTCTTAGAGTACGACAAGCCACCTAGCCAACCGTGTGGATAGTACCAATTTCCCACCAAGACACCAGCTATGCCAAATGACTATTAAAAACAAATATTTAGAGGATCCAATATTTGTGTACAATTCTTGGTAGAATACAACAGTTGCATTTATAAAGTAAAACTTTCAACTCTACATATATTGATTTCTGAAATAGTTCTCTGCTGTCCCATTACAAAATGTATTCTAAATATTAGCTCGTAAGATTTATTGTACGTATACTAAGAGTTGAACTACAAATCGATTTCTATTGTGTCGACCTGCGTTCACTCTTATCTTAACTGCTTCTACTGTGGTCTTGTTTATACAATATCTGGCTTATTGCATAGAGTCAATGCTGATAGATGGATGCGAGTCATTGGCAATAAATAAACTAGTACTAGCGCAATCTCTGGAGGTCACATAGATGTTGTTTTACAGAAGAATGCTCATAATCTAATGTACTGCTAAAATGACTAATGTTAACCCCTACAGTACTAACAGCTACCTGACAAATCGTTCTGGCTGTAATAATTTTTCGACATGCCGTCTTACGACCAAGATATTAAATGAAAACTAATATATTCACAAGATTTATTTGCAACTATTCTTTCTTTCTCTAATCCTAGGCTGCTTCTCGAACAAATAGTCAGTGTATACGAGTTAATGTGTTGAAAGAGTCCAAGGCATAGATCAAACGTATTATTAATACAAGAAAGAGAGTCATCATTTTCCAGGAATGTGATAAGAAAGGGAAGTTTAGTACACATAGTAACAATCGGTTAAACCAATAGGAGACGAGATAGAGGAAGACAGAGACAAATAATTGTGCACAGTCTGGCCTCATGGTACAGAAAAGTGTTTTCTTCTTCCAACGCTCCGTATCGACCACTAGTCAACCACTCTGTGTGATTTGTATGTTATCTGAGCCTAAGAACGATTGAATGTTGTGCCAGTTATGCGCCTACAAGTAGGCCAGCACATCCGATTTCTGCGATGATTTTTATTTACTAGGGTAGCATCCCTAGGACCTACATCAGTCGACTCTTACGACATGCATTGTAGGTGGCAGTGGTACTATTATTTGCTTCCCTTGCAGGCCCCGGCACTACAGGGGTGGGAGGAGTGTCAACATCCAAACTGATAATCAGCACCAAGGACAAACGTTTGTGGAGGTAAATGATCGCCTACACCAGCCCGACATTACACATGATGAGATTGATTTCTCTCCACTTATTTTCGCTTTCTATCTTTCTCTTTCGTTCCTTATCGCGCCTACATTGTAATTATTAACCGTTTACATGTGCGTTTTCAAGCGTCAAGTTCGTTGTGTTTTTGTTGTTGTTGCGCAATTCATGTCATCAGATCGATTGATATCCACCCACACCGAACTAGTCTTTACTAGTTGTATGTTGCGTAAGCTAAGACGTTAAATGATATTTACAATATTAACACATTAACTCTTAGTGGACCAGGGCACAATCCATGTTTTAACAAGTCATTTGTTTTTTAGAATTAAAAAATGCACTTTAGTGTGTGGCTCCTGGTAAAACGGTGTCAAACTCAAAGCCATGTTATGTGGTATTTGGTCCACAATGAGTTAACTAAGCTATTTCAGCATAGAAACGTTTGTAGCACCATAAATGTATGTGCAATGTACACCAGCAATCAGTGGCGGCGCATGACCATTTTTTTTTGTGGGGCCAGACACACATTTTCGGAAAAATCTTGGTTTTGGGTTGTTATATTTTAACTTATTAAATAATAAATACACGTTATACATTGCATCTGTTTTGGCCCGGCCCCACTGGCCCATAATGACGAGCCGCCACTGCCAGCAATGATTAATGATACATGGAAGGGGATGTGAACGTTTTTGTCGCAAAGTGTATATACTGTACATACGAACGTATATATACGTTTGTAGCACCATAAATGCATGTGCAATAGCATTGTTTATTAACAGATGGAAGAGAATGGAAACACTTACGTCGCAAGGTATATATATATATATATGAACGTATATATATATACTTATTTAGATAAGAGTGAAGGCGTCTGTAGCTTAAGCGGTAGTGTGTTTGAGCATAACCTAAGCGTACCTGGTTCAAACTCCGTGGCAGGCAGTTTGAAAGCAAACTCGTTCCCGTGGGATTTTTACCCGATATAAGGGAAAACTGCAGGAAAACTATGTAGCAATAGCGAAACATGTAAAAACAAAGTATTGTAGTTTTATCAAATAGTTTTTGTATTTTGTAAAACTACAGTACTTTGTTTTTACTTGTTTGGGATTTTAAAAAAAACGTTAATTGCATATCCTTTTGGGATTTTTACGAGAGGCAAAAAAAAAAAGACCAGAAAATTAAAGACTAGTTTGCAGTGGTTGATGGCTACGTCCTGTAAAGGATATGCCACGATTTTCATTTTCAAAAATAGACATATTTCAGAAAGCAATAGCAAACTACCGAACGTATAAGTGGTGTCTAGAAAATCAGCGACTCGTTCACTGTGGTTGGTGGCTACGTCCTGTAAACGATGTTCCCCGATTTCGTTCGATATACACACCTGAATATATGCCAGCCTTCACGCAAAAATCAGGTAGAGCTGCCATATTAAACGTTATGACGACACCTGAATTTATAGCAGGCGAGCGGAAGATAAATCCCCGCAGAATATTGAATTATTCCTTCGCCATAAGCTTCAGAGTTAAATGTAATCCGTGAGACATCAAACGTGCTTATGATAAGAAAGTCGTCTCTGTGTTGTTTCTAGCTAATTCTTGTGAATCCAGATGAATGCAGTGTCCAAACATGGAGAGATGTATATTTCTTTTACTTTCTTGTATAATTGTGGTATTATGATTTTTTTAAATAAATATTCGGGTTACCATGCCAACGTGTAATTCATCAAACAGAGAGATCATGTGATTTCGTGTGGTTGACACGAGACAGAAAAGCTAACCAGGTACTGCGATAGTTAACACCACTGTTGTCACATAAAGAAATACCGCTAAAAACTAAAGCAAATCTTATAAGAACGATTTTCTAGCCAACACTATGTACCAGTGTCAAACATGGACAATAACAGCAGCTAATGAGCGTAAATGAGCGAAACGACAGAGATGAGCTGTCTTAGAAGAGCTGCAGGTGCGGCCACAAAACACAGAGCTTCGGAGAAGCTGTACGGAGGAACGGAGTCCCTTAAAACCACGGTAAAATTCAAGATAAAAGTTGGTTCATCAGTCTAGGTCGGGATCGCGAGAAGGAGAGAACAGCTGCAGGTGTGACAATAAGAGACACAATTTGAAATGAAGAACCATAAGAAGATTGGATGTGAAACCAGTCACGCAATTCATAAAAGAACAACAGATTAAATGGTTTGGACACCTGACAAGAATACCCTGGTATCGTCTACAACAGAGAGCCACACAGAAAAAGTATAACGAGTACAAAGCAAGAGGAAGACCATGCAAAAGTTGCAGCGACGACATTAAGAATAACCTTAAGAGAATGAATAACAGCTTATTTACAAAGTGCATTAGCACAAGCACACACAAGATCACTACATTCCCCCAAGACTTCAATTTTTATTTTTTTATTTTCCGATCCAGAAGCACTTGAGCTTTTCAGCTCTTCGGCTCGGTGCCATGGACATCGTAACCCTTGGGTTCGGTGCGACGAACACCGTAAATCTGGGGAATCTGTGGCTTTTTCTGCCATCCCGCGGAATTGAACCTGCACACACAGAGGGATAGTCACCCGTAGTCCAACGCGCTACGAACACGCTGGGCAGACGGGCCAACACTTCAATAAAGAAGTAAATGGTGGAAGAGACGAATAAGACACACGACATCTGGGAAAATAATAGAACAACACAATCAGAATTCCTGCCAATTTATGACCGCTAGGTTGGACGTGAATACAACAGTAGTATTTCAATAGTGCATATGTAGGCGAGATGTGTTCATATTTCTACATCAGTAAATGGTGGATGTAAACATCTAGTAGCTGCGTGCATGATGTAATCTTGAAGTTCAGTCTGCTTTCTTCACTACGTTTCCTATTTGCTTTTTTTATTATTTGATTTTTATTATTATTTTTGTAGAAAAACTGCAAAAACATTTATTTAAAATAGTTAATGGCCCCATGGCTAGTGCAGTCGCCGTGAAGCTGTTCAGGTTTGGATGTTTCATGTATGCCCATAACAGACAAAAATCGTTGGCCTTATAGTTAATTAAACACATGTCTCCAGCATGGAAGCTGCGCTCTAATACATTCGGTAAGACGTTCCTGAGATATATATACATATATATATCTTTCTGTTATAATATGTTATACTAACTATTCTTAATAACATATTTCTGACATATTTGCTATTTCTGACAGTCTAGATATCTCTTAGTTTAATATTACCTGGTCAATATAACTCAACATATGCAACCACTCTCAGCTTACCCGCCGCCGCCGCCTCCTCCCCCGCCCCCTCCCACCCCACACAATAAAGTTTTCTCCTGTACGTATTTCTACCTTACGCTAACAAATGTATTTCTGTCTTCCTCAATTCTCTCATCTACCTTATTATATCATATAATTTTTTGTTACGTATCTCAAGCTCATCTCTATCCTCTAATAATATATACCTTAAGCTAATAACTATCTTTGTCTTCTCTCTCTCTCTCTCTCTCTCTCTCTTCCTATTCTCTCTGTTAATCTTCTGTCTCATATTCAATGGCATCAGCCACTCTATTTTTTTGTGCCTCAGTATGCCCTTTCTAGCCATGAACAAGAATTAACACCCCAAAATGAAAGAAGACAAAAAAAAGATAAAATCTCTGGCCTGGCAGGAGCCGATGAATGTGTGCCTGAGATGGGCTTCATTTTATTCAGTCGGTGACCAGCATGAACTCCATCATTTTTCTTCACACCCTCGTTTCTTTTCACGTTTTTTCTCTGGCATTCTTCTCTATGGAACATATGATTACTTCCCCATGATTCTTTATGTTGATCTGTCTATCCTGCCGTCTAGCTAAACAAGCCATAGAACAACACCAGCGATGTATTCTTGGTTATAGGCTACGAGAACAAATGCGTAGATAACCGTTTTACATTAATAATAATAGTAACTCCTCACGTACCGTTATACGTTACATAGGGCCTGCAAGCAACTCATTTGTCTCTTCAAATTCTTCAACGATCTAGCCTAGCAACCATTCATTCCTCTTTTCTAATGCTTCAATTATCTAGCCATCGCTTGTCCCTCCGTCCAAAGCTATATAGTATGTATGTTGTACATAGAAATGATGATATGGGATGTCTGTGTATTTGTTACACATCTCGGACATGAACCAGATTGGACTGCCCTACCACTAGGGGTCATATATGCCGCATAACTATACGGCAGTTAATGTATGTTCACTGTGCTAATCCCGCCATCAGCTGGTCGTGCTGAGTTAAAGCTATATTCCACGCAAGTCAGGTGTCACAATGTTTAAGACAAGATGATGATCCCACCCTGATTCAGTGCACCTTTACGATGGGTGTCAATCATTAGAAAGATGGATATATTAGTTCTCTGTCAATCAGGTATAGACTGTATCATTCTGACTACTTTACAACTACAGAGAATGCATGTACACTGTCCAATAGAACATTAATTTGTACACATGTGCAACTGGTAAGAATCTAACAATAGCAAACCACAGATGTATGGTACTACAGCTACTGATTTATACTGACTTAATATAGTGCCAGATTTTGACTGCTCAAAAGGAGACTATCATAACTGACTCATTCCCGTCTCTTCTCCCAACTAATATTTCGTGCACTGGTTATTCTAAAGCGATGGTGTTGAATGAGGTCAAGACAGAGAGAAAGCGTATCATCAATATAAGAAAGAAACAGTCATCATTTTTCGGACATGTGATGAGGACGGGAGGTTTATAACACATTGTGACAACCGGTAAAATCGAGGGTAGACGAGATAGAGGAAGACAGAGAGAAAATACTGTGAAAAGCCTGACTTCATGGCACGGAAGAGCGTGAACATCTTTGATGATAGCAAGCACCAGAGACAGATATTTGTGGGGATCCATGATTGCCTGCAAAGTGATGAAATCAGAGACATGTCTGGTCAACCACTAGTGACAACTGTTATAAGAAAGAGAAGATGGAGATATGTTAAGCACACCTTGAGGAGAAATTATCAACGAATATCAAAGCAGGCATTGAAGTGGGATGCAAAGGGTTCAAGAAAGAGAGGTCGACCTAAAGAGACCCTGAAACGAACTTTGCTGAGAGAGGCAGGAAATATCGGTCTCAGTTCCATGGAGGAGATTGAGCGAGTTGCCCAGGATATAGCGATATGGAGAAATTACTTGCAGGCCCTATGTAACGTATAACGGTACGAGAGGAATTATTATTTATGATCGCCTACGCCAGCCGACACAGCACCTGATGATGGTGGTAACTTATTATTCTCCTCATCAGATGACTACGGTTGAAACTACGGTTGAAACTACGCTTGTTCTAGCGGAAACTCCAATTGTTCTTCCCTATCTATTCCTTTTGTTTTCACTACAATTAATCAGTTTCAGTTGAACATTTTATTGACTCTACTCGTTCTTGTTAGTAGACTCCCAGCCAAAATGGTACCACAGTCAGTCATTGCACGACAGGTAATTACTTCAAAGTAGTTGCTTTTTTATACAATTGGAAATAGACTACTATAAATCATAGATTCCCAAACTGTTTCGGCGCACCGCCCATGGATATAAACTTTGTAGCGCCCCTCTCCATTATAACTGTTTGTCAACTCCCCCACCCCACTATACATGCTCTATTTTCTCTTTGACATAGAAAATTGATATATATTTGTGTTATACACGGTCAATTTTAAAATGATTATATACATGAAATAGAAAATTGATGAAAAAATGGATCGTGTAAGATGGGCATAAGATGAATTAGAATTCAAATTTTTTATGATCATTCAATCGCAAAATCACGAGAAAAAAACTCCAACCAAATGTTTCTGAACCCACTATCGCCCCCCTGGAAGACTTCAGCGCCCAATGGGGAAGGGGCGGTACCACCCACTTTGAGAACCCATGCTATAAATCAAATAAAAGTATTCAGTTATATTTTAGTTAAGTCTACATTCAGTATATGAAAATCGTGGCATATCCTTTACAGGACGCAGCCATCAACCACAGTAAACGAGTCGTTGATTTTTTCTAGGCACCACTTATACGTTCAGTAGTTGTCATTGCTTTCTGACCATTTCACCGTTCGTAAAAATCCCACGCAAACAAATTTGCTTCTAAACTGCCTGCCTGCCACGGAGTTTGAACTAGGTACGCTAGGGTTATGATCGAGCTGACTACCACATAAGCTACAGACGTCCACTTTAAGTATATACACATTCAATACATTACTTTCTAACTACCATAATCATGAGTCATATCGGCTGGCGTAGGAGATCATCGATCTCCACAAAAGGTTTCTCCTTGGTTCTGATTAGCACTTGTGATGTGATGTTGACACTCTTTCCGTGCCATGAAGCCAGACTGTCCATAAGTTTCTCTATTTTGTTTTCCTCTGTCTCATCTCCCGTTAATTTTACCGGTTACCACAGAGTGTTCTAAACGTTCCTTTCGCATTTACATATAACTGTAGTTACTGCCTGTGTAATACCGCTTTTTTTAGGACCGAGAGGGTTGGGGAAGGGAGGGGGGGTGCGTGATCCTGAGGAATTTAATAGCCGCATAGCTAGTGCAGTTACCGCTTAAATCTTACCAGGGATCATACCCGGGGTCTCCCGAATGGGAGCCCGTGATCTAATCCATTCGGCCAGACGCACCCTCGCCCCTCCTCCTGTTCTCATTACATGACGGAAAAACGACTGACTTTTTCATATCGATAATAAGTGTTATCGACACCTCGACCTCTTTCAACATATCACCATTAGTGATTTGAATGAAGGATTATTTATACTCTCCTGTAAAATAACATCTTTGTGTCCCTCTAAAGATTGTTGTGCTATGTGTTTATTTATTATCAAGAAAACTAGCATGGCTTTGTTAGTACCCACTTCAGGTACCACTATAGAATGATCTTTCTAACTTCAATTGAGAATGACTTGTCTTTCATTTTCTAGAATGCTGTTTTGGTTTTTTTAGGTGGGGAGGGGGTGTTTGCTTTGCATATTCTACTCTTTATTTCTGGTCTGCACCTAACACAAGAGGATTGTGGGTTCAATATTACACTCAGAAAGGAATTGACCCTCATACCTCCTGCACACTAGGGCACATAAATGAGAAAAAAAGTCGCCCGAGTGGTTACTGGGGCCCAAATTTGGGGTGTAAAGAATAGAACCACTGTTACCTGCCATGCATGTCGTAAGAGGCGACTAAGGAGGTTTGGCTGAAATCGAATGCACATGTCCTAAATGTGTAGAAGTCTATGCGTTTAGGGGCCTACCAAACCAATGTGCAACGTATACACGTTCTTGGCAAAGATCAAACATATCACAAAGAGTGATTAAAATTGATCGTAAAGAACGAACGCAAAGACGAAGAAGAAAAAAGTGACTTTATACCCTAAGGTCTGCAAAAGGCTAGGTGAAATTGCATTATTTATTATCTACAATCTAATGTTATCAGAGTTTCAAAGTGTTAATATTAATGGACTGTTCTTAGTTTGATCCTATTTACTTTGATTGAGTCCGTCTTTCTGAGATGATCATAACATCTTTCTTCTTCTGGTTATTCAGACGTAAACCTTTCTTGTTACTTTCTGTCAGACACGTTAAAGTATAATTACATTATCAAAGCTTGTCTACGACATACATACATACATACATACATACATACATACATACATACATACATACATACATACATACATACATACATACATACATTTAGATGCATCTTGTGATTTCTTCCTAGTTTTATCAATATTTTACTCACGCTTAAAAACACGATTTTTTTATTCTTGTGAATATTTTTTTAGACTATGTTGTTCATCTTGTTATGTGCCCACTTAAAAGGCTTATTTTTATACATTTTCTTCTCTTCCCCATTGTTCTTTTTCCGTTCCATATTTGTCGAAGACATACTTATGTGTTTACGTATATGTCCGTGAAGGGTGGCCCCTCAATTATCATTTTTATCAATATTTCACGGACATCAATTATGTCTCCCAGATGAGTGTTCCATGCCCCAGATTTAGTAATAAACAGTAGCGATGTATATAGATATGATATTTATTTATATAGATATTGTTTATATATTATACACACACTGGTTAACTGGTACTTTTAGAATGGTATACATAACATTAGTGGGAGAGATTAGCGTAGCGGATAAGCGCTCGTATATAGACTCGGACACAAGAGAGTTGTGGGTTCAATCCCATAATCTAAGTTCCACACGTGAGGAAAGAAATTGGCCTTCATACCTCCCGCACACTAGAGCCTAAAAATGAGAAGTAAAGGGACTTCATATGATACTGTCCGAAAAGGCTATGTGAATTTATTAGAAATTTAAAGCGCTAAAAAAAATATGGTATATGTGAATAGAAAATCCACCCCGAGCTGCAGGCATAATTGAATTTGTTCAGCACTAAGAAGGGAGATGTCTGCTAGAGCACCATAGTAAGTACCAAGGTTGGCAAAGTCGTCACGAAGATCTTCATGACTAACGTATAATCAACTTACCTTGCCTAGATTACAGAACCGTCTATGTCTGCACTAAACGGTTCTCAATCTCACTGATGTCTGTTAGGGGTGTGTTTCCCATTATTTATGTTTTCTATAACGCTAGAAACTCTAAAAATAGACGATTGCATATCTGTCTCAATATTATTTCAGAGGGCAGCACACTTTGAAATCACAATTGTGATGTAGACCAGCCGCGCGTTTGTAAACTTTTCAGTTCGAAATGAATATTACAGTCGGTACATTTCTGAGATCAAAATGATGATGCTGACCCACTTCGTGTTTTTAATCTATTCAGTTTGAGATTAGTTTCTCTCTCTCTCTCTCTCTCTCTCTCCTCTCTCTCTCTCTCTCTGCCTTTTTAACTCGGATTGGGACATATGCCCTCAACCAACTCATGCTAAGTCTTCCTATCTCTTGCTATCTCCTGCAGTTCCCTCCTGCTCTTCTTTATATTGTTGATCTATGGCTTCAAATCTCATCTCCGTGTATTTCTAGGACTCCCTTTCTTTCGCTGTCTCTGTTGGTTCCAGAAAAGGACCCTTCTTGTCATATCCCCTCTGGTTGTCTCAGAGTGGGTCCTATCCAGTGCCAGCGTTTTGAGACAAGTACAATATTTTAACTAAGATATGACAACAGAGGCTGCATTTATAACAAATAACCCTGCCCGTCTGCCCAGCATGTTCGTAGCGCGTTGGACTACGGGTGACTATCCCTTTGTGTGTGCGTGTTCAATTCCGCGGGATGGCAGAAAAAGCCACAGATTCCCCAGATTTACGGTGTTCGTGGCACCGAACCGAAGGGTTACGATGTCCATGGCACCGAGCCGAAGAGCTGAAAAAGCTCAAGTGCTTCTGGATCGAAAAAAAAAAAAAAAAAAATAAACATGTAATCCATAGGGCTAAACTGATAGTTAGACATCTAATTACCAATATATTTATTTGAGTCTTAGTTTGATTACTTGGAATTACTAGCAATTAACTGGTGATCTGAGAGTAACTACACATATTACATTTAACTTACCGTGTAATTAGTTCTGGATCTGTTTTAGATCATTTTAATGCTTGTATTTTCCACAGTGAGTAACCGAGGTCAAGATAAGAACTGAAGGTGAAGTAACTACTACAGAAACACTTCCAAATATACTGATACATCACAACTGTGCAAGTCACTGAACAAATACATTGTGATAATCAAAACGTCACAGCAGTTCTACAATTATGATTGTTCAACGTTTAACCCTTCCGCTCTTATGAGCCGATTAACTGGCTCGCAGTATTTTTATAAAGTGACACAAAGCAAGTATACTGGCTATACATTGTAATATACGTGTGACCGAAGGTAAAATGATATACGGAGTTAATGGGTTAATGCTGCCAGATATAGACCCTTATGTTGAGCTCAGTTTTATGTCAAGGCAGCAGGTCGTCAATGCTTCTTAACAGCACAAACACCTGAATTGAGTACCTGTGAGCGTCAAGTATCATCAATGTCAATCAAACTCATTCTCAGAAAGCTTAGCAAGACGCATCGCTTGTCAACAATCACAAAAACTACTGATAAGGATGTTGTTAAAAAGTGAATGAATATGAAATGAAAATCCTGGCATATCCTTTACGGGAAGTCACCATCAACCCCAGTAAACGAGTCGCCGATTTTCTATGCACCAGCTATAAGTTCAGTAGTTTTTCCATTGTTTTCTGAACGGTGAGGTCTATTTCTACAGGTTCATAAAAATTCACGGGTACAAATTTGATTCCAAACTGCCCGCCGCGGAGTTTGAACCAGGTGCTCTTGGGATGTGATTGAACTTACTATCGCTAAGCTACAGACGCCGACTAAGTATAAATAAACGAGATCGAAAAGAATGGAAAGAATGATTGAACTGCACTGGGATTACTCGTCAGCTTGAATAAACAATGTCAATAGTGTTCTGATTGTCCGTTAAGTCTAAGGAATACTCAAGAGTCATGTCTCCATGATCTGAAAGTATTTGGTTATAATGTAAAATATTTCACTTTCTCAATACATTATTGCATATACTGGAGTACCCAGAAAAGAACATCACAACAGGTATATGAGTAGGAACATCGAACAAGTACGTCTAGTCACTGGACGTTAGTGAGGATATTGTGCAGAAAATCAGGGCACCTATGGACATGTCCGGAGTCCAATGACGATATTTCAAACACAAACTGAAAAATTGTTATATAATTCTGTAAGAGCAATGTGGTCTGATAAAACTTGATTGAAACCAAAAATGTACAGTTGAACTTTGTATCCATCAAATTTCGTTCATTGAAAGATGTTCATAGAGAGAACAAAATGTTGGAGAACAATTGTCAACAGCTTTCAGTCTACAACAAGTTACACTAATGACAGCAAGACTGAATACAGAATCAAAGATCTCACAGAAACGGGATAGAACAAGTATATTTCATAACAAAACGAAATGTATTATTTTCTTCCAGGGAAACATGTCGTTATTCAACTGCTATTACAATGACAAAATGGAGAGGATATAGGCCAGCAGTATTGTGTTTGTATTCAATTGTACATATACAAGTACATCAATGTGTAACTACTGTGTATAGTATAGTATAGATAAAATCAATTGGGATTCAGAATTAGATGATAGCAATCATATATTCGAATTCAGAATTAACTGTGATAGATAGCAATCACATATTCGGATTCAGAATTAATTGTGATAGATAGCAATCACATATTCAGATTCATAATTAATTGTGATAGATAGCAATCACATATTCAGATTCAGAATTAATTGTGATAGATAGCAATCACATATTCAGATTCAGAATTAATTGTGATAGATGACACATTTTAGCATTCAAAATTAATTGTGATAGATAGCAATCACATATTCGGATTCAGAATTAATTGTGATAGATAGCAATCAAATATTCAGATTCAGAATTAATTGTGATAGATAGCAATCAAATATTCAGATTCAGAATTAATTGTGATAGATAGCAATCGCATATTCAGATTCAGAATTAATGTATGTTCCTATTATTCAAATTATTGCATGATGAATATATTCAGCAAATAAGTTTTATTTCTTTGTTATCGCTTTGATGTTATACCGACAGACGCGTTCTTATGATGAAGTTGACTATTGTGCCATCTCTGCTCATCTCTGGTGCCTTTCTGCTCATCTCTGGTATTTGAATGTAATGTTGTGTTGTACGGCCATCATCCTTTGCATTAGTTGTGATAAATAGCAATTAGATATTCGGATTCTCTCGCGATCGTAGATATTCGGATTCACAATTAGTTGTAGAAAACGTTAGAGAGGTCTAAATCAGCCCTGAATCTCTTCTCTATGACACAATCAGATCTGATACCATGATACAATATCACTTAATAGATGTGGTTCTATAAAGTGCAGATTTTTATATTTTAAATCGTATCGATAACTCATCTGTTCAAATTCGTATCCAAGTGGACAATATTTCTCCCCCGGTTTATCTGAAGGTACGATTAGCGCTAACAAAACAAATCTATCAGAATGGCATTGTTACAGAAACTGCAATGAAACACTGAAATTGTGTTAGAAACAACAACAGCTGTATTATTTCCTTAGGATCGCAAACTTGAAAAACTGCATAAGTTGTAGCCTTATGCTCTATTGGGAACGAAAAGGAGAAAAAAAGAACATTAAAAGTGACTTGTTAGATAAAGGTTATTGGAATTGTTTTCGTTACACGTGATCAACTGTAGAGAAACACACGATATCAAGATGCAAGCACTGATGTGGGATTTATTTAACATCAGCAATAGTAGCGGTCCAAGTATCGACATAAGCGTCACCACGACAACAGCAACAGAAACCAATGGCATCATTATCTCAAACAATTCAGACTTTGGCCAAAACTTGACCAGATCACCATGGGAGACGTTAAGTACAGCTTACCAGGTAAGAAGAATGTGGTCAGATGTACTGTTGAGTTTTTGAGTTTGTGTGTCAGGACTAATGTGTAGCGTAGATTAAACGTATGGTTCATGTATTGCTCGGACTCACAAAGGAGCAAAGAATAGTAACACTGTGACCTACAAAGCATGTCGTAATAAGCGACTGAGGTAGTGGTCTAGAGAAGCTACCCTAGTAAATAAAAAGCGTTGCAGAAATCGGATGTGCAGGCCTACTTGTAGACACATAACTGACACAACGTACAATCGCTCTTAGGTTTAGATCACATACAAATCAAAGAGATTGGTTAACAAGTGCTTGATATGAAGCGTTCGCAGAAGAAGAAGAAGAAGAAGAATTAGATTAAACGTACGATGAGACATAACAAGATTAGTGGGACAACATCAAGTTCTACGGACATATAAGAACAAACACGATCTTGCCAAGAAAAACATAGAATTGAAGAAAAGTGGTTGATAATAAAATAAAACTTAAAGAAGGTACGTATTTTGAACAGGTAAGGAGACAAGTGAGTTCAATCTCAACCCAAGCGGACCTGGTTCAAACACCGCGGCGGGCACGTTTGGAAGCAAATTAATTCCCTTAATTTTTACGAACGATAAATATAGACCTCAAGGTTCAGAAAGCAATGGCACACTACTGAACGTATAATTGATGCCTATAAAATCGACTACTAGTTTACTGTTGTTGATGGCTAAGTCATGTAAAAGATAAACCATGACTTTGAAGGATACATAGTATGACAGATTAGCGTAACGCATAAGAGTTCGCCTATCGACTCCAACACAAAAGGGATGTGAGTTCAATTCCACACTCGACGTTCCACAAGCGAGGAAGGAATTGCCCTCCTACCTCGTGCACACTAGGCACTAGAAATATGCAGTGACAAGTAGTTCACACCTCAAGGTATGAAAAGGCGACGAAGGGAAATGTTATGTTAAAATAAAGAGACATAAGTGTGTGGAAAGGATAATTAGAAAGGTAGGCAGTTTAGGAAAGCAAAGAAGAGGAAGGTCGCAGTGAAGATGGATAAAAGATGTAACAGATGACTTGAGCACGACAGAAACGGGGTTAGGATATATGTCCTGTAATAGAAATTTTGAAAAATCTTTATGGTGGCTCAGTTCTGAACACGGCAAGCTACTGGATGATGCTGATAATTACAATGCGCTACAATGTTGTTGAAGCTACTGGATGATGCTGATAATTACAATGCGCTACAATGTGTTGAAGCTACTTGTGATGCTAATATGATAAGATGATCATTGTTGATGATGATAATGAGGTACGTGATAATGACTATAATGGAGGTGACAATGATTGTGGATGATATGATGAATGATGGTGATGATGGTGATGATGATGATGATAATGACTAATGAATTAAAATATTTAGATTCTTAGATATTAAAATAATCGGACAAGAACTATAAAGACGAGATACTAAATCCTCGTGTTCTATATTGAAGTAATGAAATTGATTGGAAGTGATTGTAAAAATCAGTGTCATTTTGACACCAGCGGATGATGTTACATTGCTGTTACAGTCGATTCTTCCCTACGCAAGTTGAAAATGGATATTCCAGCTTTCTGTAATTAGAAACTGGAGACAATGGTTACATCCAAGTCATTGTATACAATGTATGCGTGTTACTTGTGATCAGACCACCTTCAAATAGCTTGTCCTGAGCAGACCTTTTCCACCTTAACAGTCCTTCAGAATGTCTATATCCCACAGGCCAGTTATCTTGTCTCTGCAGCGGGCATGCTCAAACCATCAGTTACATCTTAAACCTATCTTTTCCGTGGTCTTCCTCTTTTCCTCTTTATCGTCTATCAACCAGACCATCTTAGTTGGTAAAAAAAATGATTGCTGTATTAGTAGCTTCAACGAGAGTTCATTGTATGACTCATGAAGTCGGTTACACATTTCAGCTGGGCTGGATTCTATCATCAGCCTCCAATAGCTTGTCCTGGGCAAACATTGCCCCCTAACTATTCTTCGAAACTTCCATCTCATATGCAAACTGTGCGGCCTCTGCAGCAGTCACGCTCAAATCATCAGTGACAAACGACAATCTTAGTCGTATTTAATACTGTAATTACTTGTTCACGTCGACAGTTTACCCAGTATTACCACAGCTTCCCCACGGATTTCTCCATAACTGATTTGATCCGGTCTAACCTCCGCAGATGTATAGGGTTCCGTACATCGCTGGCCAAAAATTTCAGGCGTGCACACAGCACGCAGTTGAACTACAGAAAACTATAATCCCTCAAGTGGGGGTCTAAACCAAAAGTACCTCTGAAGTCTGAGTAAAGATCGCCTGAATGGCGAGAGACACTGATGATAAGAAAAGCTTTCACGCAAAAATCAATCCGAAGTGTCATGACTAAGACTGAATTATAGCAAGTAACAATTATTTTTAAGTGTATTCTTCAAACTAAAAGTTTGCTGAAAAATACGATCACAAATGTCTCCGATTTGTCATGATTTTCCATTTGATAACATCGACAAATAAAGTAAGACAGCATAGACAAAAAAATCAATGGCTGGCTCTATACACCGTTATTCTAGGGCAAGCTAAAGGAATAAATGTTGAACTCTCAGCTTTACCAATTATTCACTCTCACGTGTCCCTCATTTCATATTTGCTTCACTTCTGCTGTCACGAGACTAGGCTTAGCCATCGAACGATATTTCTTCTTGTTTCTGAGATGATCCTCTCTGCAGAAAACTTGAACTAAAGCACTGCATGTGTTGTTGAAGCGCTGTTTTTGCGGTGATATATTTTGGCTAAATGAGTCAGCTGTCCATTGCATGTGTAAATACAAATTGTCAAAGGATTTGCACAATCACACATTGTATCTCTGAAATGTTAGAAATGCTATTTTTGTTTCCTTGGTGACGTGATTCTAAAGGCAGCTCAAAATGTTTTAGGACTGTATTTTATATATTTTTAAAGATCGGAGATAGCATAGTAATAAAAAAAAACTATAGCATAAAGATAGCATAGTAATAGAAAACTATGTCTACTATTTTAAGTTTGAAGACCATCATTATTAACACTCTCTCAGCTGCACCAGCACTCATCCATCACCTTGTACCATGAGTTTAGATTACTCTGCCGGGTGAGAGAGAGAGAGAGAGAGAGAGAGGAAAAGAGATAAGACTAAACGGGCACTCTCCGTAACCAACGACCATTACACAGACAAAATCGAATCTTTTCAAACAAAGTGCTATAAAAGAAATTCTTAGAACGCATTGAATAAAGAAAAAACAAAATATAAACAATATAAGACGAGCTGAACAACAAGGAACATAAACTAATAAACAATATTATGTCTCAGATAATCAAATATTTTAGTCACATTAAATGTCACTTTGGTTTAGAGAGCTCAAATATGGAGAGGAAGGTTCCTGGCAGGGGCCGACTAAACTGCCAATGACAATAAGAGGATTAGAAAACACATTGAGAACGTCGTGGAGTTGATAGAGAACGGATAGAGACGGAAATGCCTCAGAGCCTTACTCCGACTTCAGAGGGCGTGTAATTTAGATCCCAAGTAAGGGATCGCGAGAGAGAGATTCCCAAGTAAGGGATCGCGAGAGAGAGATCCCCAAGTAAGGATCGCGAGAGAGAACGATCCCCAAGTAAGGGTT
Source organism: Arion vulgaris (assembly GCA_020796225.1). NCBI lineage: Eukaryota > Metazoa > Mollusca > Gastropoda > Stylommatophora > Arionidae > Arion > Arion vulgaris. The sequence goes on from CM036765.1 coordinate 19,248,532, forward strand.
CGCAAGAGAGAGAGATCCCAAAGTAAGGGATCGCGAGAGAGAGACAGAGATCCCCAAGTAAGGGATCGCGAGAGAGATCACCAAGTAAGGGATCGCGAGTGAGAGAGAGAGAGCGATCCCCAAGTAAGGGATCGCGAGAGAGAGAGATCCTCAAGTACAGGATCAGGGAACATGTAGTTCAAGCACATACAGCGTGCACACCGAGAATTTGTTGGCCCAAGCTGGGTTAGAACCCCGGAATTACCACGGCACGTCATCACTACGGCATCGCGTTAACAACTAAGCTATCGATGAACCCATGACCTCTTATGTGTCCCAGCATACTATAGGTTTTTATTTGTGTGGAATCTCGAAGAAACCTTCTTCGTTAAATATATATACAGGGTGTTCAAGATTAAAGCAGCCCCATTGACAAATCGAAAGTTGTCAGATAATCTATCGCGTTATGTTTATGTACTATTTAAACCGGTTCTGACTAGCTCGTTTTACGTCACATTTGTTCATCGCCCCTTCCCGCACTACAATTACATACCGTCACATAACCTTGACCTATACTACGTCATAACTGAACCTTCTCATTTTCATACATATATGCCAGATTGACTCCATTCACAGGCTGCTATTATCTTGAACACCCTGTTTATATAATGTGGTAGCATGTCTCTTGCAGAACGCCGCTTTCATCACAGCCCGCGTGAAAACTCTCTGTCTCTAGCAAGTTCACCCGCCTCTTCCAGCGCTATGTTCAAGTTTTTTCGGTGTCCTGCCTTCATCTTGGTCATTCCCTGCCTCGTACTCCAGAAACCATGCTTTCCATTACCGTTCTCTCCAAACTACTGGGATGTTTCACGTGGCCACAATATTTCATCTTTCGGGACATGATGTTATTTATGAGCCAATGCTCCTCGATATGCAGGTCTTGTAGGATGTCTTTGTTTTTCTCTTCTCTGTCCAGGATGTTCTAAGAACGTATCTGTAACACCTTGTTTCAAAAGTTTCAATGTTTTTCATTAATGTTTGTGTTATGGTCCACGATTCGCATCCACATGTTGCCACAGGAAATATGCATGTTCTCAGCGGACTTATTTTTGTTTCTATGCGTGTGTCGTGCCATAGTTTCTTCATGTTGACCATACATGAAGATATATAATATATACAACTTCATAGCTATTGGAGTCCAAGGTGAGAGGCCTCCGGTCCAGGGTATATAGGTCACCCGGTCCAAGGTAGAGAGGTCTCCCGTCCTCGGTAGAGAGGTCTCCCGTCCAAAGTAGAGAGGTCTCCATTCCAAGGTAGAGAAATCGCCCGTCCAAGGTAGAGAAATCGCCCGTCCAAGGTAGAGAGGTCTCCGGTCCTCGGTAGAGAGGTCTCCCGGTCCAAGGTAGAGAGGTCTCCCGTCCTCGGTAGAGAGGTCTCCCGTCCAAGGTAGAGAGGTCTCCATTCCAAGGTAGAGAAATCTCCGTCCAAGGTGAGAGAGGTCTCCGGTCCAAGGTAGAGAGGTCTCCCGGTCCAAGGTAGAGAGGTCTCCCGTCCTCGGTAGAGAGGTCTCCGGTCCAAGGTAGAGGTCTCCCGTCCAAGGTAGAAAATCTCCCGTCCTCGGTAGAGAGGTCTCCCGTCCTCGGTAGAGAGGTCTCACGTCCTCGGTAGAGAGGTCTCCCGGTCCAAGGTAGAGAATCCTCCAGGCCCAAGGTAGAGAATTCCCCCGGTTCAAGGTCGAGATATCTCCCGTTTTCCATACATCACACATTGACATCATTTATTTTGATCTCATTTCAGGGCGTACATGGATACTTATCGTTTTCGGTGTGTGTGTTCGGCATCATCTCAAACGTACTCAACATTATAGTACTCACGAGAAAGCACATGCGCTCACCAGTCAACTTTATACTCACGGCGCTGGCCATAGCGGATATACTGACCATGTCACCATATACGGTCATGGCTATCTACTTGTTCATACTAACCAAGTAAGTTCTAATCTGCTATTCTACACGTAGCTAGCAACGCGTCTATAAAGAAGAAAATGGTGAAAAAGAAGAAGAAGCAGAAGCCAGTGTTTTATTTAGTCATCACAACTGGTGTACACAAGTACTGATGACACATCATAAGTGTGTTCTTGTGTATTACGCTCTGTGGGGAAAATGGAAGTTATAGCAATGGGTGACGAAGCTGGTGTTACATGCCATACTGATAGTTATTAAACCAACAATAGCAATAATAGTTGTAGATGTACAATAGCAATAATAGTTGTAGATGTAACAAAGAAGCAAAGGTTAGTTGTAGATGTAACAAATAGCAATAATAGTTGTTTTGTGTAACAATAGCAAAATAGTTGTAGATGTAACAACTATGTAATATAGTTGTAGATGTAAACAATAGTTAATAATAGTTGTAGATGTAACAATAGCAATAATAGTTGTAGATGTAACAATAGCAATAATAGTTGTAGATGTAACAACAATAGCAATAATAGTTGTAGATGTGACAATAATACAATAACACTAATATTATAAATTAATTATCCTTCTTCTCTTCCACCATTTACTTCTTTATAGCAGTGTTGGGGGAGGGAGAGACAGTGATCTTGAGCGTGCTTGTTTTAAGACACTTTGTAAGAAGATATTCATTTTCGTAAAGCTGTTCTTGATGCCGTCGCTCCATCTTTTGCGTGACCTTCCTCTTGTTTTGTACTCATTATACTTTTTATGTGTGGCTCTCTGTGGTAGGCGATACCATTCCATTCTTGTCAATAATTAATATAACTTAATTAAAACAAATTAAATGCTTTACATATCAAGGAAGCATTATGTCAGCAAATGGAAGAATAAAGAAACGAAATAAATCATAGTTGCAATAAAGAAAAACAAGTCAAACCAAAGGACAAATGGCAGCAGTTTTTAAATGCAAACATGTCACCAACAACACTAAACGAACATTGTACAACACAATCTTTCTCCTGACTCTATGCTATCAGCGCCAAACCTGGACGCTGAAATCAAATAATAGAAGAAAACTAGTCACGGCAGAGATGATGTATCTACGTAGAATGATGCAGCATGTAGTAGCATGTCCCTTTCGGAACACCACTTTCATCACAACATACCGGTTTAGAAAAGGTCTGAAGACATCAGGACAAAAGTGGCTACAATATCAGTACTGAAATTCATCAAGAAACAACAAATTAAATTGTTCGGTCACATAAGCAGATTACCAACATACAGCGCGACTCAAAGAGCAATGTTACTCCGAAACAGTGAATACAAAGCAAAAGGTCGTCCACGCAAAATATGGATCACAAAAATAACAAGAGGCAGTGAATGACACTGTTTGTGAAGGGCATACAAAAGTTTGTTCTATACATCTCTTCTTATCCTGGCGCTGTGAGACAAAACAGGATTAGATAATAGAAAGCAAAAGAAGAAGACGAGTATAACAGTGAACCTGATCATATGACAGTTCAACACAGATCAAAGCAGTGAACCTGATCACATGACAGTTCAACACAGATCAAAGCAGTGAACCTGATCACATGACAGTTCAACACAGATCAAAGCAGTGAACACTGGTAAGGGATACAGTTCAACACAGAGACAAAGCAGTGAACGATAATGAAAGCAACAGAGAGACAAAACAGTGAACCTGATCATATGACAGTTCAACACAGATCAAAGCAGTGAACCTGATCAAATGACAGTTCAACACAGATCAAAGCAGTGAACCTGATCACATGACAGTTCAACACAGGTCAAAGCAGTGAACCTGATCACATGACAGTTCAACACAGATCAAAGCAGTAAACCTGATCACATGACAGTTCAACACAGATCAAAGCAGTGAACCTGATCACATGACAGTTCAACACAGATCAAAGCAGTGAACCTGATCACATGACAGTTCAACACAGATCAAAGCAGTGAACCTGATCACATGACAGTTCAACACAGGTCAAAGCAGTGAACCTGATCAAATGACAGTTCAACACAGATCAAAGCAGTGAACCTGATCACATGACAGTTCAACACAGGTCAAAGCAAATGTCCAAAAATAACATGAAGTTCATTAAAAAAAAATGGTATGATCTTAATCAGAAATTAATTTAGAAATTAGAACTATGAAGATACCAACAAACAAAGGCGTATCATTGTCTTTAAAATTTCTGACACATTCAAAGTTCTGTGGTGGGGCTCTGTGGTGTAGAGGTTAGGTGCCCGTCTCTCGTGCCAGATGTACCAGGTTCGCTCCCTCATGGAGCCATCGTAATAATTTTTCCAAAGATCAGTGTAGGTGAGATAGAGTTCCTACTCCTATCGGAGACGGACGATAAAACGTAGACCCCGTGTTCAAGTGTTGAAATTGAGCACGTAAAAGATCCCAGGCAGTTCAAATTCGAGAAGAACAGGCTGCAAAGTCGCTGCCCGGGCAAAATTCATGAGAAAAAAGATTCGAAATAAAAATCTTACAAAATATCTTCAATATCTTCAAAATTACACCGGGAGCCTCGCAACAGGTCATATAACAGCACACACACACACCCATAAGGTTTCCCTGGTGTCTACAGATACTGGACAACCTCACCAGATCTTGTCAAGTCGGAGTGACAGTTCATGTAGGCAGCAACAACACACTCTTACTAAACTATTTTCAAAGATTATGTTTATAAGATTTGATTTGACAAAAATAGTAAGAACTGATATCTATGTATTTCTTTGTTTTCGTTAATTATAATGTAAATAATTCTTCCATCTTCATTCCATCCACAATATTTCATAATACGTGTTCTCATTTTACAGACATTCATACAAACTCTGCACAAGGAATTATTTTGTATTTTTTTACAAAACCAGATTTTATTCAAACAGATACAAAAAAGACGAAAATGTATCCAACATAGACTTATGCAGATACAACGTAGACGTATGCAGATGCAACATAGATTGATATAGGTACAAGATAGACTGAAACAGACACAAAAGTAGACAAGAGACAGATACAACACAAACTGAAGCAGATACAAGATAGACTTAAACAGATACAAGATAGACTTAAACAAATACAAGATAGACTTAAACTGATAGATTTGAAACAGATACAAGATAGACTTAGAACAGATATAAGATAGACTTAAATGATAGACTGAAACAGATAAAGATAGACTAAAGTAAAAAAACACAAAGTATACAGAAACAGACAGAAAAGAAGACTACAACAGATATATAGATCAAAAGTGAAACAAATGAAGATGCTTAGCACAGATAAAAAAGACTGAAACGTTAGATAGCTTGACACCACCATAACATAGACTGAAAAATATGTAAGAAACAGATAAAGAAACTAGATCAGTTAAAGTAGATTAGAAAATTAGAGATGAAACAGATATATGATAGACAGAATGTCCACAAGAGTATACAGAAACAGACACAAAGAAGACTACAACAAATATAGATCAAAGTGAAACAAATGAAATGTTTAGCACAGATAAAGAGACGTAACGCTGCTGGCCACCACCACCACCACTGCACTGAAAGAAATTGTAAGAATAAGCGGGTAAGAGAAATGCATCGCTTAAAAGTGGGAGGTAAACATTACGAGATGGGAACAGTGCAGTTTGACAGAATGCTCCACAATGACAAGGAACAGGAAGTGTTCAAGATACATTGCAGCCGATCATCGATTTGAAAATGTCTCCTAATCAATCAGTCAAACAAATGTATGTAATTTCGGTGCATAGATCTTCCTCAGGACAAATCGCGCACGTATATAGACAGAAAGGCGTGCGGATGGACGATCGATCAGAGAGAGAGAGAGAGAGACAAGCAAACAAATAGACAGATAGTTAGAGTGATGCACAGACACACAAAAGACATAAGGGGCCACAGATAAAATGAACTCTCAAAAACAAAAGTTTGAAAAATAAAACAATTATGTCAAGTAAACGTTTGTAATTTTGGATGTTTTTATTTTTGAGAACAAATAGGAAACCAAATTAAAATCAACATACAGACACACAAGCACGAGCACTCACAGACAAATAGAAATGGTCCGAACATTTTAAGATAGGGTCACAGATGAAGAGACTCGGTTATGGAGAGAACAAGACAGATTCCAGTGAACCAAGAGGTTTAAAAAAGCGCTGGATAGGACACACTTTGAAACAAAATCCAAGGTGGATATAACAAGAATGGCTCTTTCCTGAAATCCACAGGGACAACGGAAGAGAGGGATGCATAAAAATACATGAAAACAAGATTTGGAGGCAGAGATCAATAATATAAAGAAGAGCTGGAGGGAGCTGTAGAAGATAGCCAGATATAAGAAGACTTGGCGTTAGTTGGTTGATGGCCTATTCCCAAATCGGGGTTAAAAAGGCATGAAAGAGGGAGAGATTAAGACTAGAAAAACGCATACTAACCCAACGTAATACGAAGATCTTGGGTTAGATAACGCAAGATTATAAACAGCACATTAAAGTTAACAAAATAATTGTGTCATGACAGCGGTTACAAAATATAAATAAGCAATACTGTTGTCTTCAAAAATATATTCCTCTTCTCCTCATCATCATCAGGTGCCGTCTCCACATCGAAGGTTGGCTGCAATGAATCTCCAGCATCCTCTGACTTTCACCTTGGTGTTGCACACCGCCAGACTGTAACCTGTCCATTTCTTAAAGTTTCCCTCCCACTTATCACTCGGTCTTCCTCTTGCTCTTCCCCCTCAACTTTCCACTCTAGTAAAGATTTTATCATGGTGTCATGTCTTTTGTGTGCCAAAATATTTTACTTGTCTGAATTTTATTTCTCTGAATAATTATTTCTTGATACCTAGTTTTCTTAAAACTTGTTTATTTGTCTGTTTTTGAAACATGTAAAAACAAAGTACTGTAGTTTTACAAAATACAAGAAAACAATAACAATACACACTAACGTTTCTCTTATATCTCCTACTAATTTATCTTTTCCTGTTTCATTCTCTTTCAGGCCTACATGCTCGGAGATTCATAAGGAGTCGTGGGTATATTTTGTGATGTTTCACAATCTCTTCATTATAGCGTGTCACATGATGGCAACATGGTTGACAGTATCCCTGGCAGTGTTCCGGTACATATTCGTCTGCAAGCATCAGCTAGCAATGTACATGTGTTCAATGAGTCGTGCCCGTATTACAGTCCTAACTGTGTTTGTTGCGACAATTATGTCCAATATACCTTACTTTTTTATGTACCAGGTGAAAGTCATGCAAGGCGACAATGGACCATGTTATTGGGTTGTTCCGTCAGATTTTGCTGACAACCATCCAATATATATCATTTTTGTTCATTGGCTTTACGGTGTGGTCATCAAGATCCTGCCCTGTATACTTCTAGCCTACCTCTCCACGCTGATAATTATCGCCATGCAACAGGCGAACAAGCGGCGCGCACGCTTACTTAACAACATATCGAGGGTAATCGACCATGACAGCAGCAATGAGCATAACCGTACAACTATGATGCTGGTGGCTGTAGTCTTATGCTTTATTATTACCGAGATCCCGCAGGGTCTGGTAGCATGGATTAGCGCTGTTAACGTGCACTTTTACCAAAACGTGTACTTTCATCTCGGCGATATTATGGATATATTGGTACTTGTTAACAGTGCTGTCAATTTTATCCTTTACTGCATCATGTCACAACAGTTTCGTAACACCTTTACAAGCCTGTTTGTTACTACACATTTTCCGCCTTTCTTTCATCGAGCTAATCAACATCCTAATGGAGGTGAATACTGCATGGTTCATACAGAAACCACACAGGTATGAAGCCATGTGGACATCAAAGCGAGCCTTGATCAAGGATATACGCATTAGACGGAGGAATTACAGAATGCAACAGGTTTCTAAGTTTACAAAGGTGAAGCTCTTCCATATATAGCATTTGGTTATTCGTTATATGTTACTGAACGGACTTCATAGCACTTTAGAAAGACCCATTGGTGCTCAGTCAGCTGATGTCAAAGGATATGCATACTGATTGTTTTCGTGGATTCCTGGTTAAACACACTTTATCAATCTGCCTCTCAGGCATTTAGTTCTGCTTGTACAACGTGTAATGTCATTTACTAAAGCGATTGTTTGTTTGTACACCGATATGGATACATTCTCTATTGCGGGTGTGGATACAATCTCAGTTCACATCAACAGCTGTGATACGAAATATACTCATTTCATAAGAATACACGTTCTCGAGAACAACTAAAGTGTCTACTACAAGTGGTACTGGCTCGCTGTGTGTTGTGTTTTACCATGTACTGTAACTAGTAAAATTGCACATTCTCAGAAACATTTCAGGTGGTGAATTTGCCTTAAGAAATGAAAGCATGCCACTTTATTTTTCAGTTTTTAGTTAATGTTCTAGTGACTAGCGCTTCCGATGTTTATTGAATGAATCGATTATGTAGGTGTAGTCTGAAAGAAATTAGAAGTGAGCACAATTCATGTTGATACAATGTATTTCAGTCATTTATCATTAGTTTTTCATACAGGAATAACAGTGGCCTTTCTTCCTGGATACCATGTTTGAGACGTAACTGTGCTAACGTGATGGTCATAAATGTCTAGCTGCGGTACTCTACTGGTCTTGATTGCTTCAATCAATCCATTATTTAATCGATCGTCATTCGTGTCTAAGTGAGGGAAAACTACTTATATTCTAAGCCTAGATGCGTTTCCCTACTAGACATCCCAATCTAGCAGCTGCACACTGCTGGTCGTCCCGTCTGCTGAAACGCTGCTAGTCATCGCTGTCTAGTTGTGCAACGCTTCTGTGCATCCATGACTAGCTGTGGTAAACTGATGGTCATTCCCGTCTAGTTGTGGTACACCGCTGTAGGCCTTCTCCGTCTAGCTGTGGCACACTTCTGTGCATCCCCGTCTAGCTGTGTAACGCTTCTGTGCATCACTGTCTAGCTGTGGTAAACTGCTAGCAATTCCCGTCTAGCTGTGGAACGCTTCTGTGCATCCATGTCTAGCTGTGGTAAACTGATGGCCATTCCCGTCTAGTTGTGGTACACGGCTGCAGGCCTTCTACGTCTAGCCGTGGCACACTTCTATGCGTCCCCGTCTAGCTGTGGAACGCTTCTGGCCATCACTGTCTAGCTGTGGTAATCTGCTGACCATTCCCGTCTAGCTGTGGCACACTTCTGGACACCCCCGTCTAGTTGTGGTACAGCCGCTGCAGGCTTTCTCCGTCTAGCTGTGGCACACTGCTAGTGATCCCCGTCTAGCTCTGGCCATTCCCATCTAAGTGTGACATACTTTTGGTAATTCCTGTCCAGTTGCGGTACATTGAAGCAGGCCTTCTACGACTGGTTGCACTACAGTGTTGACAATCTCTCCTGTGCTAGTCATCTTTCCCCAGCTCTGTTACGATGCTGTATATATCCGCCAAGCTAAAAGTCAACAAATAGGACCTGAAAATTATCATTGAAACATCGACGACAGTATTTAATCGAATACATTATGAACAAATGGGAATAGTATGATTGTAATAAAACTATATTTTAAAATATTAGAACAACTTGCATAGATTGTCAGAACTTGTTTGAACGTGTGATTAAAGTTGAGTGGTCAATCTTGTACAATTTATCCATGATATAACTAACTACTGCCATTATTATATAACATACACACGTCTATATGTCTTTTCTCTTTAATACAGTTATATATACTTATGCAGTTTACTTGTTCATTAAGTTCTGTTGTATGACTTGTTAATACTTTGGTAGTTATCATAGCTTAAACTACTAGTAACAACTGTGATAAGAAGGAGAAGATGGAGATATGTTGGAAATACCTTAATGAGAAATGATCAACAAATATCAAAGCAGGCATTGAAGTGGGACGCAAAGGGTTTCAGAAAGAGAGGACGACCTAAGGAGACCCTGACACGAACTTTGTTGAGAGAGGCAAGAAATATCGGTCTTAGTCCCATGGAGAAGACAGCGAGTTGTCCAGGATAGAGCGGTATGGAGAAATTGCTTGCAGGACATATGTAACGTATAACGGTATGAGAGGAATTATTATTATTATTATTATAACTTAAACTGCCCTTGGTATTCTTCAAAATGAAACTACAAAAATGAAATTAGAATGTCTGGCGTGATATTTGTCACAAAGTACAACACTACAAAAATGAAATTAGAATGTCTGGCGTGATATTTCTTATGAGTGTAACTTTGGCACAGACATATCAAACTGCTGAACAAATGTTACAAAAGTGCCTCAGACACAAGGAACATAGAAATACATGTATGCAAATGTCCCCAGTACACTTGTGGGACAAGCTCTTCACAGACACGTTCTAACATCAGGAGATTGATCACTGCGTTCTTGGAATATATTTTGTTGACTTTAACCCTTTCGAACCTGAGCCGATACAGCGGCTAGTGGTATGTTTTAAGATGACGCAAAGAGAGTATACCGGCTATTTCAGTACACATAAGTGAGTCGTGTGGTTAATTAAGATTTACGCCCGTCTACCCAGCGTGTTCGTAGCGCGTTGGACTACGGGTGACTATCCCTCTGTGTGTGAGGGTTCAATTTCGCGGGATGGCAGAAAAAGCCACAGATTCCCCAGATTTACGGTGTTCGTGGCACCGAACCGAAGGGTTACGATGTCCATGGCACCGAGCCGAAGAGCTAAAAGCTCAAGTGCTTCTGGATCGGGAAAAAAATATATATATAAATATATTTACGGAGTTAAAAGTGTGCATGAAGAAGAGGGCACTGCATATGTTTAATTTTAAATTAATGTTTTTATTTTAAAGTGTTATATTTAAAAAAATAACGGTGATGATTTTACAAGCATTGCAAGAGTTTGATTAGGGACACTGGTAGATACAAAGATAAGCAGTTTCTATAATACATAAACAATAACATCAATACTCGGGCTTGTTGTTAGTTTTTTGCTGAACCCCAAGGGTCGCCTGTGTGTGCAGGGACCCGCAAGGAAGCAAAGAATAGTACCACTGCGACCTACAATGCATGTCGTAAGAGACGACTGATGTAGGACCTAGGGAAGCTATCCTAGTAAATAAAAAAACATCGAATAAATCGGATGTACTAGCCTACTTGTAGACGCATAACTGGCACAACGTAAATCGCTCTTAGGTTCAGATCACATACAAATCCAACGTAGTGGTTAACAAGTGGTCGATACGGAGCGTTTGAAGAAGAAGAAGAACCTCAAGGAATTATGGGTAAAAGCGAGACTAAGTGAATAAATATGTCTGTATGCGTTTATACAGGGTGTTCAACTTAAAAGCAACCTGTGAATGGAGCTAATCTCGTATATTTGTATGAAAATGAGAAGGTTCAGTTATGACGTAGTATAGGTCAAGGTTGTGTGATGGTGTGTAATTGTAGTGCGGGAAGGGGCGATGAACAAATGTGACGTAGGACAAGCTAGTCAGAACCGGTTTATATAGTAAATAGACGAGATGCAATGCGTACCTGGCAAATTTCTATTTATCACTGGGGCTGCTTTTAAGTTGAACACCCTGTATGTGCGAGGTGTTTGTGTAGTGAATATGTGTATGTGCAATGGTGATGTTACCTGTGTTGCATGGGAGATGACATGATATATAATGACATCTTATACTCAAAAATGGCGTTGAACAAGGTAACCGTAGAACTGTATTTCCTTCCTTAAAAGACGCCCGAAAACGAGACTTCACGGTCCTGGAAGTGATTCTTTCCAGCATGCTCTTCGCAGTTTTGAACTGTCAATGGTTCTTTTGGGAGGAGTCGAATGCGAGGAGAGTCTGGTCGAATAGATTAGAGCGCGGCTTCCAGGCGGGAGACCTGTGTTCAATTCACGGTAAAGCCAAGGATTTTCTTCTGTTCTTGGCAAAAAATCATAAGCTGAGCAGCTTCGCGGCGACTGTACTAACCATGCAGACATTAAATTCTTCATGCTCTTGTCCCACCTGTCCCACACCGTCCTAAAAAGCGGTACTACGAGCAGTAACGACAGTAATGGTTCTTTTACGTGTTCAACTGAAACACAGGACCTTAGTTTTATCGTCCGTTTCCGATAGGAATAGGAAGTCGATCTCACTTACACTGTGATCAGGGATAGCTTGAAAACTATATTTCGATGGTTCTACGAGGGAACGAACCGAGTGCCTTTAGAACGTGAGGCGAGCACCAAACCTCTACGTCACAGAGACTCCCTTAAAAGATATATTGATCATGTAGAAGACCATGTATATATCACTACACTGTACTAAACTAGTTCTTCATTCACTTTAAACAGACACCTGTTACATAAGGCCATCTAGCTCAAGTGTAAATTCCCGGAAATCATATTTCTCACACTACGAGACTCTTGCATTATGGTATTGTTAAATTTACCGGGGCCCATATTTGGGGTGTAAAGAATAGAACCACAGTTACCTGCCACGCATGTCGTAAGAGGCGACTAAGGAGGTTTGGATGAAATCGGATTCACATGTCCTAAACGTGTAGAAGTCTATGTGTTTAGGGGCCTACCAAACCAATGTGCAACGTATACAAGTTCTTGGCAAAGATCAAATCATATCACAAAGAGTGATTAAAATTGGTCGTAAAGAACGGACGCACAGAAGAAGAAGAAGAAGATCTCTCTGTTATCCTTATTTCATTGAAGGTTGAAGATGCATTCAAATGAATCTAGTATCGACCAAGCGGATGAAGTAAAACATGGAATTCTATTATCTTCTATGTACGTAAAGCATCACTGTATCATCAACCCTTCTAAGCCTGGAGGGGCTTTCTAAATTTCTCGTCGCGTCTATATCACAAATACAATAAAACCTCACATTAATGAGTTTCAAACGAACTACTTTTTTTGGGCTATTACAATATTCTGAAGCACGTTGTGTCGAGATAGGTGTGTATGTGTGTGTGTGTCTGTTCCAATGTCGCTGCAAGGGGGCAGCCCAATTATTAGATAACAAAAAATGCACCGAGTTCTAAAATGAATGCAAATGTAGTTATTAGAGATATAACACAATTTAAGCACGTTCTTCAAGGCATTCCATGTGTGCTTTTTTTTTATTTGTTTGCGGTTGTTGTTATTTAAAGCATGTTCGTTTGGTTTTTTTCCGCCAGAATATCGGCTTCCAAATATCTTAAAGTGCTAACAAGCGATACGCTTCTAATAACAAAACGTATGTTTCTGACACGTTGAATACATAAATAATATCAATTGGATTATGTACATGAATGTTCCATATCGTCCAACTAATCTTGAAAATAAAATACATTTTCGCACGTATGTTGCCGGGGTTCGCAAGGGGAGCAATGAATAGTAACGCTGTGACCTACATGGCAAGTCGTTAGAGGCGACTGAGGTATGGGCCTAGGGAAGCTACCTAGTAAATAAAAAGCGTTGCAGAAATCGGAAGTGCTGGCCTGCTTGTATGCGAATAACTGGCATAACGTACAGTCATCACTCTTAGGCTCAGATGACATACAAACCTTAAAGAGTGGTTTAACAAGTGGTCGATATAAAGCGTTCGAAGAGAGAAGAAGAAGAAGAAGAAGTAGAAGAAGAAGAAGAAGAAGAAGAAGAAGAGAAGAAGAAGAAGAAGAAGAAGAAAAAGAAGAAGAAGAAGAAGAAGAAAAGAAGAAGAAGAAGAAGAAGAAGAAGAAGAAGAAGAAGAAGAAGAAGAAGAAGAAGAAAGAAGAAGAAGAAGAAGAAGAAGAAGAAGAAGAAGAAGAAGAAAGAAGAAGATGAAAAAAAAAAGAAGGAGAAGAGAAAAGAAGAAAGAGAGAAAAGAAGAGAAAGAGAGAAAGAGAGAAGAGAAAGAAGAAAAGAAAAAGAAAGAAGAAGAAGAAGAAGAAGAAAAGAAGAGAAAAAGAAAAAAGAAGAAGAGAAGAGGAAAAAAAGAAAGAAAGAAAAAAAAGGAAAGAAGAAAAGAGAAGAGAAGAAGAAGAAAAAAAAAAAAAAGGAGAGTAAAAGAAAAGAGGAGAAATGAAGGAGAGCAGTAGAGGAATAAGGAAAAGTAAAAACAGGAAGAGAAAAAATAAAGAGGAGTAAAAGTGGGAATAAAGGTGAAGAAGAAGAAGAAGAAGAAGAAAGAAAAGAAAAGAAGAACAAGAAGAAGAAGAAGAAGAAGAAGAAGAAGAAGAAGAAGAAGAAGAAGAAGAAGAAGAAGAAGAAGAAGAAGAAAAGAAGAAGAAGAAGACAAGAAAAGAAAAGAAGTACAAGAAGAAGAAGAAGAAGAAGAAGAAGAAGAAGAAGAAATATATTTTAAAATAAATAAAAACTTGATGTATTTAATTGAGATAGCAAAGACATAAACAAACAGGTCCAATAATAATTATTATTGATAGAAATTGTGAATCAAAATATACTTATTAAATAAGATCAAAATATACTTATTAAATAAGATCAAAATATACTTATTAAATAAGATCAAAATATAGAAAATAAAGTTCCAGCTCATATATATTATTGTATTCTCTCATACCGTTATACGTTACGTATGGCCTCAAGCAATTTCTCCCTACTGCTCAATCGTTAATCTTACTGAGTTTAATCTCTCTATAGTCGATTTCTTTTCTCTTCGGTAAAGTCCTTTCATAGTTCCCCTTTGTCGTCCTTTCTTTCTTGAACCATTTGTTTCCCACTTCAATGCCTGCTTTGTGATTCTTTGATCATTTGTTCTCAGAATATGACCAGTATATCTCGATCTTCTCTTTCTTATGTTGTTACTAGTGGTTCCTCATGTCATTATCACTTTCCTGAATTCGTTCCATTTGATGCCACAATAAAACACGTCATTAAGTTTAATGGCAGGAAATATCGACTCAATTCCATGTAAAAGATTGAGCGAGTTACCAAGGACAGAGTGGTATGGATAAATTGCTTGTAGGCCCTATGTAACTTATAAACGGTACTACGAGAGGAATGTATAATTAAGATTAAAGACTTGCTACAGTGATCAGTTAATGACAATAGAAAGACAATGGCATAAATATGGAGAGAGATTGAGATAAATATGGGGAGCAGATTGAGAAAATATGGGAGCAGATTGAGATAAATATGGGGAGCAGATTGAGAAAATATGGGAGAGCAGATTGAGATAAATATGGGAGCAGATTGAGAAAATATGGAGAGTAGATTGAGATAGAATATGGGAGCAGATTGAGAAAAAATGATTGGGAGCAGATTGAGATAAATATGGGAGCAGATTGAGAAAAATATGGGAGCAGATTGAGATAAATAAACATTAAAAAACGAGAAGAGAACACTTTATCGCATGATATTATCAACATGGACATCTTCGCTAAATATCTCGCTTCGAGGCAAATAAGGCTTGATTGAAGATCTCCATTGAGCAGTTTTGCCACCTTTCTATTCGTCATTGGAAAGAACCATATAAGTAGAAACAGGAAAACCAGATAAAACGTGGACACGTTTAATATGGAAGTAGATCACAAACTTAGTAAACGAGTCGTTGATTTGTCTAGGCTCCACTTATACGTTCAGTAGTTTGTCATTGCTTTCTGAACAGTGAGGACTATTTTTACCTTTCGTAAAAATCCCACAGAAACGAATTTGCTTCCAAACTTGCACACCGCGGAGTTTGAACCATGATCGCTTGGGTTGTGATCGAGGAGTGACCTACTATGCACAAAAACGATCGAAAATTTAAGTGATTGTCAGCTCGGACAACCCAAAACAATTAATTCTGCCGACATTTTCGGATTGGTCTGTCCAACATGCGTAAGATCATATGAACCGAAGCGCAACGTATCTCCGTTCTCGGCGCACATCAAACAAATCACAAACAATGAGTAACTTAGTTGTTAAGAACGAAAGCAAAACAAAATGTGAGCCTAACATCAAAACCCCGAAAATACAACATAATACGCAAAAAGAGATCTTTAGTTTCTAACATTCATGTATGAGAGATAAATACTAAATCAATACGCATGCTGTCACGCGTATTGTTATCAACATTTACAAATCTCAGTCCAAACCCAGCTATGAAATAGCGATTTTATGACCATCGTGTATTCTGCTATCACAATATAGCCATTCTTGCAGATATAACACCCTCTAACACCACAATCAATCATATATTCTAGTTTGTCCTGATAAACAGCTTTGGAATATTGTTGTTGATATTCACATTATGCTGGTTACATTTTGTAGTAGACAACATAAAACATGGATCAACTTTGGCTTACCAGTATCTCTGATACAGTTGCAGTAATTCTACTAGAGTGGGGCCTCTGTGGCGTAGAGGTTAGATGCTGTCTCGCATGCCAAATGTAGCAGGTTCGCTCCTCGTGGAACCATCTGGAATATTTGTTTCAGAGATTCTTGATATCAGTGTAGGTGAGATCGAGTTTCAAGTCCTATCAGAGACGGACGATAAAACGTAGGTCCTGTGTTATATTTGTGCACATAAAAGAATCCTTGGCAGTTCGAAATCGAGAACAGGCTGGAAAGCTGCTGCCCGGGCAAAATTCATTATTAAAGATTAATAATAAAATTCCTACAAAACTATTTTCACCATCTTCAAAATGACATCGGGGACCCTCGCCGTTCGTATGCTACGGAGTTCGTGCACTGCAGCTGAAAGCTTCCTGTGCAGGAGTGAGATCGGATCCACACATTTGTTTCTCACCAAGTGAAATGATGGTGATATCAATCAATCAATTCTAGTAGAAATTAAAAGACATTATAAATGCAATCTTCATACCAATATTATGCTACCATCACCAAGCTTGGAGTAGAGAAAAGAACAAGAATGGAAAATTATCATCTGTGAAATGAGATGCTTGAAGAAAGCGGTAAATAAAACAAGAAGAGATCATATCAGAAATTAAGAAATTAGAAGAACAGTCGGAACAACACCTGTTGTTAAATTTATTGAAAAACAGAGACTCAAATGATTTAGCCACTTGGCAAGAATAAACCCAACTACACTAGTTGCAAGAGATTACAACCTAACAATTGAATCGTCAAGAGGAAGAGGCAGACTAAGAAAAATATGGATTGATGGAGCTACAGATAGCATAAAACGCCACAATATGACAGCATATCAAGCGACCGAGCGTGCACTATCTCGGGAACCGATCATCAGTTAAACCTGCGACGCCTAACGGCAATAAAAAGAGCATGAAAAGCATAAGAAGATCCGTGACTCTAAATCTCTTTACGTCAGTCTGAGATGATTGATAATCTATGAAAGATTGAAATGCATGATGTTAGTACGCACCACGCCCGTGAGGTGCCAGAGCCCGCAAGGGAAGCAAAGAATAGTACCACTGCAACCTACAAAGAATATCGTAGAGGCGACTGATGAAGGCCCTAGGAAGCTATCCTAGTAAATAAAAAGCAGCGCAGAAATCGTATGTGCTGGCCTACTTGTAGGCGCATAACTGGCACAACGTACAATCGTTCTTAGGTTCAGATCACATACAAATCACACAGAGTGGTTGACAACTGGTCGATATGGACCGTTGGAAGAAGAAGAATATGCACCATACAGTTTTATGACGGTGGAATAGCAGTAATTATTATAGCTCGTACATCAAGCAGGTTTCTCAATATCTTCTAGATCAGCGGTTTCCAAACTCTGCACTAATGCGGAACCTTTTCAATACATTTGATTCCCGGACCGCCAACACTTTCTATATAAAAATGGACAGAATGAATTATTGTGTGTTACAATAGTAACAATGTTCACAGACTGCAGGAAACTTCAAATAATCTTTCACTTTGTCAGTCAGACATTTCGACTCCGGTCTATCCGGGTCTTCTAATTACGCAGCGGAACTAGTTTACCACTGTTTTTTAAATTTATTTCTCTGTTTGGAAATGTCAAAGATGATAATATTTCCTCAAATGTTTGATGATCCCCGTGAGTACCTCGTAGACCTCAGTTTGGGACACAATGTTCTAGACAATCAAGATCATTCGAAAGTATAAAGATGGAACACATCACCAACATAATATTTCGAACATGGGTACATGAGATTAATTCGAACATAACCATAACAGAGGCGTAGAAACTGATAATAGATTGGCGTTGGTGAACCACACAGAGTCACATACAAAAGTATAATGAGTACAAAGCAAGAGGAAGACCACGCAAAAATGGAGCGACGGCATCAAGAACAGCCTTACAAAAATGAATATCAGCTTACAAAGTGCCTTAAAATAAGCACATACAAGATCACTACGCCCCCCTCCCCCTACTTTCCCAACACTTCTATAAAGGAACCCTTTCATACCTCGTAGTATATAGGTCAATACAGTGTTAGGTCTGTATTTTCATTGACCGTCGGCACACGATGGGTGATGTGGTCAGCATCACGCCGGCGCCTTTACTTTCCCAGAGCATGTCTGGTACCCAGTTGAGGCTGGGTTGACCTGAGAGCCGTCGCGGTCGGGAAAAATTCCACGCGCATTGCGGAGCTGAACCCAGACCACCAGCCTTGAGAAGCGAGTTCACTAACAACTACGTTACAGCGGCTCTCCCAACACTTCTATAAAAAGTAAAAGATCCAGATGCTCCAATAATGTGTTTTAGAACATTGCTATCAAGACATCTACCACCACATTTCATATTCAGAATATCTACAACCTTGCATTCTGTCCTTATGAAACAGTTCCACTTTTCTAGTGTTATACAGGTGATCTGGTATAACATATTGGTACAGATGATATGTGATAACATATTGGTACAGATGATCTGTGATAACATACTGGTACAGATGATCTAACATGACATATTGGTACAGATGATCTAACATGACATATCGGTATAAAATGATATAATATGACGTATCGGTATAAAATGATATAACATGACATATCGGTATAAAATGATATAATATGACGTATCGGTATAAAATGATATAACATGACATATTGGTACAGATGATCTAACATGACGTATTGGTACAGATGATCTAACATGACGTATCGGTACAGATGATCTAACATGACGTATCGGTACAGATGATCTAACATGACGTATCGGTACAGATTATCTAACATGACGTATTGGTACAGATGATCTAACATGACATATTGGTTTCAGATGATCTAACATGACGTATCGGTACAGATGATCTAACATGACATATTGGTACAGATGATCTAACATGACATATTGGTACAGATGATTTAACATGACGTATCGGTATAAAATGATTTAACATGACGTATCGGTATAAAATGATTTAACATGACGTATCGGTATAAAATGATCTAACATGACGTATCGGTATAAAATGATCTAACATGACGTATCGGTATAAAATGATCTAACATGACGTACCTAGATAACAGCTAGAGAAATAACTCTGGACATGTTTAAATCATTAACAGACACATTACAATCACCTTTCTGAGAGTCTGTTACAAAGACAGATGCCTGTAAAGATTTTATTCGGTATAAACGTCAGACAGGTATAGCAGAGATATATATTATACATATATATATATATATATATATATATATATATATATATATATATATATATATATATATATGAGTATACATATGCTGTGATATACATACAGTATATGATATACATACAGTATATGATATACACTACAGGTATATGATATACATACAGTATATGATTATACAACGGTATATATGAAGCATAATAATATAAACTGTGAAGCAATCATTCATTTAATCATTATATAAATATAAATATATAAATATATATATAATGTATGTTTCTCACGTTTAGATAAGATTAGCAATGCCAGGACAAGCGGTATCAATAAATTACTTACAAGTCTTATGTAAGGACTTCATTCAATGAAACAAGAATATCAAACAGGCATTGAAGTGACAAGGTTCAAGAAAGAGGGTCGACAAGGAGACCTGAAGCTTTGCTGAGAGAGCAAGAAATATCGGTCTCAGTTCCATGGAGAGATTGAGCGAGTTGCCCAGGATAGAGCGTATGGAGAAATTACTGAGGCCCTAGTAACGCTATACGTACGAGAGGAATTATTATTATTAAGTTCTATGTAACATAACGGTACGAGAGATGTACATACATACTTATATAAGACAAAGATGACTGGAATGTATGTCTGTCCCAATTGTTTGAAGATATCTGACATCCTAAGCTTAAATTTGGCAAGAAGGTAGCTTTCATTATGGCAAGAACAAATTATCAAACTAATCTATTGTTCCTTTCTATAACATATTCCCAACTAACGCACAAGGTCATTTCTGCATGAAATCGCCAAAATGTATATCAGGTTTGACGTTCCAGTCACTGATAATGTTGCTACTTTCCGCTGGATAACGGGTAATTACAAAGTACGGTAGTTTTACAAAATACAAAACAATGACAATACACACAACTTTCGATCCTGGCTTCAGCAAACAATATCAACAAAGTGACGAATGTCACAGCAACTCATACGAGCTTTGCAGTATTACTTTCGCTCAACCTGTGTATATAATATGATAACGTCACTATTATTATAACGTATTTAAAACAGTTTATGTTTAAAGTTATGTGCCTACATCAGTAACTGCTCATGTCGATTCACGAGGTCAATTTTTTTAATTTAAACACGTGGATAATTAAAATCTGAATACATTTAATTTGCAATTGTTTTTTTAAACTTCACAGAATTCAATTATCGTTACTGGCAGTCTATGAGTTTATGTGGCTCGAAATCAGGAAGATAACAAATGTAACTTAAGTGGTGAAATATTACAACTGATTTAACTAATTCAACTTTCACGAACGGGAATTCATTATCAGTTTCTGGAATCGGAATCAGGGCATTTAATCTTATGTGGTCAACCGACAAAGTTTTCAAACTTTCATGGAGACAAAACGTATTGCTTTTAATGGGGAAGAAGCCGATTTTGAAGCAACATGGCATGGTTATTTAAGGGACTTTACAAATAGATTTAAATTAAATTCCCCGTGCGAAGAACGGGTAAACTGTTAGTATATATATGTATATTTTGTACAATTCAGTGCATACATTAACGCGTGGGTACATATTCGTACACTTATAGAAAACAGCATGAATTCACGTGCATATACACACACGTTCACACACACACATACAATCACACACCCAGACATTCAGACACATATATTTAGTCCCCACACCACAGTCATACTCATACCTACATTATAACCAACTCTTACACAAGCAACAATACACCTGCACACTACGCACGAACCATAACAACTCTCCTGGATGATTCAACAACTATTCTTCAGAAATACCAACCCCTCCACCTAACACCACCACCATATATCCCCACCCTGGAAGTCACGCCGTATTGACAGAATTTTTTTTTTTAAACAGAACACAGCGACTAATTACAAGATCGTAATTTGACAATCGAATGGTGATCAAACAACTAAACTCAGGCATTCTTTCCTGTGACAGAATTAACTAGCTTCCAACATATTGTGTCTGGCCTGGCCAGAAGAGAAAGATCTTGCTGACAAGCTATTGACATTTCTGATTATAATTATTGTATTGTCTGGCATTATTAGCCCTACTGTTATTGATTGAGAAATATTTGTACAATTCAGAATAGTTTCATGAAAAGTTATTGATGTGTTGTAATCACTGACATATGTGTTTCTTTCACCATGTGGAACAACTACTAGATTACTAATGTCATAATAATTACTACTATTTATAGTAATACTAATGCTACTATTACTATTATTACTACTACTACTACTACACTACTATTACTATTATTACTACTACTACTAGTGCTACAATACTATTATTATTACTACTATTACTATACTTACTGCTAGCTACCTGCTACTGCTACTACTACAACTATGCTGATATTGCTAATGCTATTGCTACTGCTATTGATACTGCTATTGATACTTCTACTACTAATAGTACTACTATACTACTGCTGATGTTGCTACTATTAAAACTACTGATACTGTTACAACTACTGATACGATACTGCTACTACTGCAACTACTGCTATTGCAAAGACTGCTGCTATTTCTACTCCTACTACAACTACTACTACGACTGTTACTACTACTACTACAACTGCTACTACTACTACTACTAATATTACTGCTACTATTAGAACTACAAATTTGAGTTATATACGATACGATACTGCTACTACTACAACAACTGCTACTGTTACTACAAAGACTGCTGTTACTGCTACTCCTACTACTACTACTACTACTACTACTGCTGCTGCTGCCTGCTGCTCTGCTGCTGCTACTCCTGCTGCTCCTGCTACTGCTACTACAACTGTTGCTACTAATATAACTATTACTACTACTATTAGTACTACAAATTTGAGTAACATACACCATGTAGATAAACTATATCCAAACTTCACCACTCAACATATTACATTGTCTATTATCTAACAATCCGTTTATTTGTTCTCTTCTTCTGTGAGTCATTTCCCTTCATTCAGCAGTATCTTCACACTGTTACTTAACTGTATATCTCGCCCGAGTGGTTACGGGGCCCAAATTTAGGGTGTAAAGAATAGAACCACTGTTACCTGCCACGCATGTCGTAAGAGGCGACTAAGGAGGTTTGGGTGAAATCGGATGCATGTGTCCTAAACGTGTAGAAGCTTTATGCGTTTAGGGCCTACCAAACCAATGTGCAACGTATACACGTTCTTGGCAAAGATGAAACATATCACAAAGTGTGATTATAATTGGTGGTAAAGAACGAAGGCAAAGAAGAAGTAGAAGAACTGTATATCTTCTCATATGTTTGCCGTCATAAGTACTCGTATCATGTTCTTTAAGCCTCAAGCTATTTCTTTGTATATAATATGAATATTTACCATAAACGAAATATCTTAATAACGATGTATTTGTTTCTTGTCTACAGTCTAGAACCAGCGTTTCCCAAACTGGGTTCCGAAGACTCCCTGGGATCCGTGAGGTACTCACGTGAGGTGCTGAAGCGCTTGAAGAAATATTATGATCTTTGACATTTCTAAAAGAAAAATAAATTTCAGAAACATGTATAAAAACAGTGGTAAACTAGTTCAGCTGCGAAATCAAAGGATCCGGGTCAACCGGGACTAAATGTCTGACAGGACAAAATGAAAGATCATTTTAAGCTTCCCGCAGTCTGAGACATTGGAGTCAGCTTGACTGTTAGTGTGGTGTAATAATAACCCCATCGCAAGAAGAATGACATTTAAGTAAGTAATTGGCTGAAACGATCTTGGGAAATATAGGATAAATAAAGCTGGCGTGAATTGGAATTTCCTATAATACATTTTGACTGAGCTTCTGGGTGGATCGCTGGCTGAAATTGAAACGCAAATGTTCTGATCATGCTAATGATGGCGCGTCTCGTTCAACGCAAAAGGATACATCTTCCAGTTTATTAAAATGTTAACTTGCAGACATTGTTTACTATTGTAACAAACAGAAAATTAATTGCTGTTCATTTTTATATATAGAAAGTTTTGGAGACCCGCAGCAGCAAAATGTATTTAAAAGGGGATCCGCGTGATACAAGTTTAAGAACCGCTGGTCTAGACTATAATATTTAAAACGAATTCCATGTTAATTTCTACGAAATTCGATCCATATTGATTTTGTATGTATGAACATTTCGAGAGACAAATATGTCTGAAATTTGATATCTTTATGCTATGCCAACTTTAGAATAAAAATGGCTTATTTTACCTCATTGAAAGCAATGCAAGTGTCAGTGTTCAGAATGGTATCTTCTTCATGTTACTGAATGTATACTTAACTTTTTACTTCAAATGGTGTCAGATGGGAAAATGAGGTTAAAAATAGAATACGAATGGTCATAAGTACGGTCAATGATATGAGAAAGTTACCCGCATTCAAAGAAATCACAAATAAGCAAAAGATGAGAATTATCAAGTCTTACGTTTGATTGATTTATTTGTTGATTAATTTACTGATTGTTAAGACCATCATAATTGCACTTCGGTGATTATCCATGCGTTCTTCCATCTCTTTCTTAAACGGGTAGATCTCATCTGCAGTGCACAAACTCCTTAGCACCGGAGAGGGTGATCGATGTAATTTTGAAAAAGGTAAAAATATTTGGTGGGAATTTTATTAATCTTTTCTAATTATTTTTGCTCCAGCAGCTACTTTCCAGCCTGGATTCTCGATTGTGTACCCACTTTTTCCCAATGTCTTTATTTCTCATCCGTTTCTTCTTGCTACTCTCGCAATTCTACGCAGACACTTCATCTCTGTCTGAAGGGTTATTTTTACGTGCTAAAACCGAGCACGGGACCTATGTATTATCCTCCGTCTCCGATAGGACTAGGAACTCGATCTCCCTTACACAGAGATCAGTGATCTCTGGAAAAATATCCAGATGGCTCCACGAGGAGCGAACCTGGTACCTTTGCAACGAGAGACGATGACCTAGCCTGCACGCAACCGAGAGACTCATAAGATAATCCTATGTTTACTCTATGTTAATGTATTACTCTCAGAAAAATTGACAATTTGAACAAGTAAGAATGTTTTATATAGAATAATCGCCCGAGTGGTTACCGGGGCCCAAAATGTGGGCGTAAAAATAGAACCACTGTTACCGGTCACGCATGTCGTAAGAGGCGACTAAGGAGGTTTGGATCAAATCGGATGCACATGTCCTAAACGTGCAGAAGTCTATGCGTTTAGGGGCCTACAAACTAATGTGCAACGTATACACGTTCTTGGCAAAGATCAAACATATCACAAAGAGCGATTAAAATTGGTCGTAAAGAACGAACGCAAAGAAGAAGAAGATATAGAATAATATTTGTATTTTGTGAAAATACATGGACAGGCAGACATATAGGCAAACAAACATATGGACATATACAGGGTGTTCAGGGACTGCATAGTAGTTGATAGTAGCTCGGCCTGCTAGCTGTGAGACGCCTCATAGATCGGTTCGAACCTACTGTCCGGCATTTGTTCGAGTCCCCTGGTCATACTCAGGACGATAACGTTAGTACCTCTGAAGTCGGAGAAAATCTGCCTGTATGGCGAGGAATACTATACGAGTACATTGAGCACACGGCTGCCAGTGTAAAGTAATTTACAATGTGCACGCTGCTGCCATTGTAAGAAATTGGAAAAACGGATTTTCACGCAAAAATCAGTTTCAGAGATGAAACTTCGTCTGAGTTGAAAGCGGACGAAAAAAAAAAAAAAAAAGACAGGGTGTTCAAGATAATTGCAGCCCCATTGACAAATCGAAAGTTGCCAGATAATCTATCGCGTTGTGTTTATGTACTATTTAAACCGGTTCTGACTAGCTCGTCCTACGTCACATTTGTTCATCGCCCCTTCCAGCACTACAATTACACACCATCACACAACCTTGACCTATACTACGTCATAACTGAACCTTCTCATTTCCATACATATATGTCAGATTAGTTCCATTCATAGGCTGCTTTTAAGTTGAACACCCTGTATAAAGACCGACAGACAGCCATACAGACAGGCAAGCAAGTAGGTAGAGACAGACGGGTAGAATATAAGAGAAAAAACCGCCTTGCAAGAAGTAAGTTATGAAACACAGGCTCATCTCGCAGTGTGACTCACGCCTGTCTTAACCATAAATAAAATGTCTCTTCATTCTCATAATCAAATAGACAGACTGACAAACAGACAGATAGTCAGTTTGTAAAACAATGTCCCTCCATTGACACAGTGTCTCTCCATTCTAACAATGTCCCTCCATTCAGACAGCTTGTAAAATAAAATGTCCCTCCATTCTAACAATGTCTCTCCATTCAGACAGCTTGTAAAATAAAATGTTCCTCTATTCTGACAATCACATAGTCAGACTGACAAACGTAGCCAGCTTGTGAAACACACACATAGAACATATAATAGAATTTCAGGTATACAGAAAAACGAACATACAGTAACATCAAGCAAAACAGCAAACATGCAGGCATATAAACGAAAATAGTTAAGGTCAGCCTGCAGATCGATGACAACAGCATTTATAAACGTTGAAATCTGTCATTCATTTGAAAATAGCATCAAAGAAATCGCAGTAGACAATGAAAACACAGCGGTGCCAGAAACGAATATGTTTAATCTGCTGCAAATGCCAGGCTAGCTGATGTATAAGAAAACTGAAGACCCTGGCTAAGTGGCAACTGCATGCCACCATATACATTTCTATCTACTCAATGCATTTGGTTCCAGTTACGCAGACTTTGGTATTTTCGAATACACAAAAGACCTGGATGTCTAGAGTTGATAGCGGTTTAAAAGGTGGGAGGATACAGATGCTGCGCACCGAGAGGTACAATACCGTCAGTTGTATGTTTGTAATCGTCAGTACATGCATATAACATCTAAATCGAAATGCCAGTAAACTAGATGTTGATGATAAATGTGTTGATGGATAGGGCGAAGAGTACATTTAGAAAAGGGTAGCGCCCTTGTGATGCCCGGGACCCACGGGTAGCAAAGAGTAGTATATCTGTGAGCTACAATGCATGTAAAGGTGACTGTTGTAAGCACATAGGAAGCTTACCTAGTCAATAAAAAACCTGCAGAAATCAGATGTGCACTTGTAGGTGCATATCTGACACAACGTACAGTCGCTCTTAGGCTCAAATCACATACAGATCACACATAGTGGTCGATATGGAGCGTTTGAAGAAGAAGAAAAGTGTACAGATATTTGAGCAAAGCAAGTTCTATATAAGTGTTACAGAAGTGCCCTACGTATATCATGAACAGAGAAGAGAACAAATAGATCTATCCAGAAAGAACTCACAATTAAAGAAAACTCATGCTACAAAAAAAAAGAGAAAATTGAGATATTTTGGACACATAAAAAAACATGAAGGGCTGGGGAAAACCATCATGGAAGGAGGCATACCGGCAAAGAGAAGAAGAGGAAGACCACGGAGAAGATGTATTCAGGATGTGACTGATGTTTTGAACATGACGGCTGTAAAGGCAGGACATCTGGCCTATGAGAAGATAAATTCAGAGAACTGTTGGGGTGGCAAAGTTCTGCTCAGGACAAGCTATTTGATGATGATGATAATGACGGTTATCAGTTATCAGTTATATGAGGACTATCATCATAGCACTCAGGACATGTCCATAGGTGCTCCGATCTCCGCCTCAGCATATGCAACAGCGTCCAGCGACCCAACACACCAGTTGGATGTTGATTAATGATGATGATGAAGGTCTATATGAGAAGTAGGAACTGAAACTTCATGATATAGTATTCTACAAAGATCTAAAGCCAAAGGATTGACTTCACTGTGTATAGTTTTACCCCATATGGTTCTGTCCTTCTCAGCAGAAAATGGCACGCCACCTGTCCAGAGTATTGCACAAAGCACGAACTCAGTAGCTCCGGCAACAATCCTAGGAGGGGGTCTCTGTCACTGAGTGGTTGAGCCCTTTGTCTTGGTCGTGGGTTCGAATCCGGACCCCGTCTTTCTGTTCCCGAGTGCAGTTTTTTTCCAGAGACCCTAGGATTGTTGTCGGAGCTACGGAATTCGTGCTTTGCGCAATACTCTCGGCAGGTGGCGTGCCATTTCTGCGGTGAGGGACTGAGCCATATGGGGTAAAATCCGGTGCAATGAAGTCAATCCTTCGGCTTTAAAACTTTTAAACAATCCTAGGAATTTTATGAAAAATTGTACATGTATCTCGATCCGGATTCGAATCTACAACCTTCAGTACGACAGGCAAATAACTTAACCACTTCGCCATTGAGACCCTCTGTAACAGATTCTAGTCAGTAAATAAACAGTAAAAGGGTATTTAGGGCCTCCGGACAAAAATGTTAATCAAAAACACACAGGATTCGAACCTTGAACTGTTATTTCTTACGGTACATATTGTCTAGCTCTGCAGACAAGCGTTTGTCAGAACGCAACCAGCTAGCTATCTCAACAGATTCTGAAAACATGCCAACTATTTGAAAATGTGAGCATCAGATAGAACAGCGATTCTCAAACTTTGCATTACTGCGGATCATCTTTTAAGTAGATTAAGCGCCCGTCTACCCAGCGTGTTCATAGCGCGTTGGACTACGGGTGACTATCCCTCTGTGTGTGCCGGTTCAATTCCGCGGGATGGCAGAAAAAGCCACAGATTCCCAGATTTACGGTGTTCGTGGCACCGAACGGAAGGGTTACGATGTCCATGGCACCGAGCCGAAGAGCTGAAAAGTTCAAGTGCTTCTGGATCGGGAAAAAAAACAGTAGATTAAGCTGCCGCGGACTACTCACAAAACATTCTATATATGAAAATGGACAGGAATGAATTATTTTTGTGTTGTAATAGTAACAATGTTCTCAGACTGTGGGAAACGTCCAATAATCTTTCATTTTGTCATGTCAGATATTTAGACACCGGTCTATCCGGATCCTTTAATTTCGCCACTAGAAGTGAAAATTTATCACTTGAAGAAGGAGAATATTTTTAATGGGAATTTTTTAATCTTTTCTAATGAATTTTGCTTCGACAGTGGCTGTTCAGCTGCTCTTCTCGATTGTGTACCTACTTTTTCCTGGTGTCTTCATTACTCAACCTCTTTCTTGTTACTCCCACAATTCTGTTTTATACATATTTTTTTTATTTATGTTTGAAATTTCAAAGATCATAATATTTCTTCAATCTCTTTGAGGACCCCTTGTGAGTACCTCACAAACCCCCGGGGTTCTGCGGACACCAGTTTGGGAAACGCTGAGATAGAGGGTTTTAAAATGAGCAGAGATGATGACTGTTTAAAAGACAAGTGGCTATAAGGAGCGTTATAAAAAATCAACATGAAGTTAAGGGTTTAGACGATGAACGTGTGAGGGTTTTAAAAACAAGTAGTATGACAATGATTTTTAAAGCGAGCATGGGGTCATGAGTTTGAACGTCAGAGATGACAAGTTGCTAAAATATACAACTTTTTTTCAAAAAAGCAAAATAGTAGGCAGAAGTGGAATCTAAAATTGATCGATTCACTAGGAAGAAACGACTTAACTTTTGACGAATAAATGAAATTGCCTGCCCTAAGAGATCGATTTACTAATCAATAAAAGATAAGAAAATGAGAGGAGGAGGTGTGGATAAGTTTAAAATGTGTCTAAACACACCCGAATATATATATAATGAGAAGACTTGAGTTGCTGAGATTATATGCCCGTGCTTCAGGATGATTGATGGCATACTTGCAGCGTGTCCAAACAACTGATCCTGTGTAATGGATCGGGATTTTTCTAGCTTACTTCAGCTGATTCAGTACACTACCAAATCAAGAGTGTGAGATGATACATCACTTTACGGTGCAGAGATGGCATGTCAATCGTTCTGCATTTATAACTATTCTCGATTTTAATTGCTTATAAGTGTATACGAATTTTATATAAATTGTACACTTCCGTGCATCTACCGGTCAAAGTTCTTCTTCTTCTTCTTCTTCGAATGCTTCATATCGACCACTTGTTAACCCTTCTTTGTGAATTCTATGTGATCCATGCCTAAGAGTGATTGTACGTTATGTCAGTTATGCATCTAAAAGTAGGCGAGCACATCCGATTTCTGCGACGCTTTTATTTACTAGGTAGCTTCCTAGGTCCTAGCTCAGTCGCCTCTTACGACACGTTTTGTAGATCGCAGTGTTACTATTCTTTCCTCCTCTTGAGAGCCCTGGCAACACACGGGAAGAGGTTCCAAGTAAGTATACATCTCATTGTATCTTGATGTTATCAAACTATACACCACCACCTCCTTGACTTTCAATCGTTTCTCTGGTACCCAATTAAACATGGGTCGAACTGCGAGTCTCTTGTAGTAGATAACAATTCCACCACAACCGAAGATTTCAAACATAAATAAATGTAAGACGGTATTGAAAGCGACAAATGAAATAATGAATGAAAGCAGGGTTAAGCCATGCTATAATACAGAGAGGGTCGCATCAGGCGGCACAGTAAGGAAGGGGTGGCATAAGCAGCGAAATCAAAATCATCTATTGAAAGTTATTCAAAAGTAAATACATTTAGGGGCGGCATTTCGAAGACTTGCATCATATTGAGAAAATATACCGCATGGCCCTGACTGAAAGTGTGAGCTTATTTGATTTTTAGCAGATGAAAGTCGATTTGCTCCAAGACACATCTGTTTCAAAATAAGAACAAGTCATGTATTGGTTATATTCGAGCCCAGTGGCGGCTCGTGTTCATTTTTGCTGGTGGGGAGAGACATTTTTTTCCGGATAAATCATGCATGTGGTTACTATATTTTAATTTAAAAAACAATAAATACACGTTATACATTATTTTTAGTGGGGCCCGGCACCACTCGCCCTTACTGACGAGCCGTCCCTGTTCGAGCGTATTGGTCAACAGGTGGAACGGATTAACGCAATGTGTATGCGTTCGCATATCGACTCGGACTCAAGATTCTCGTGATCCACATGTGAGGTAAGGAATTGACCCTCCTCCCTTTCTGCACACTGTGGTCTATAAATATGAACACATGCATTACATATTATAAGGTCTGAATAGGCTATGGTAAATGTTATTTTATTATTATTATTTGTCAACAGACATACAAAATTAGAATGCATTTCTTGCTGGAAAACAAGAAGAAATACTGTCAAGAAAATATCAATAAAAAAGCATTGCCATATTGAAAGAATGGTCAGAGAATACGAAAAGTATGTTGGTCTTGCAAGCGACTACACTTTCGCCACCACTACCACCAAGACTTCTAGACTTAATCTTCCGACTAGGACAGAGTCCTTTTCTTATACACAGTAATGCAGTTAGTGGCTCTATACATTTGATTTTTCAGTTCTTTAAGATCAGTTTAAGTCATGTCCCCTAATTGTATTAGTACAGTATGTTATGTCAACTGAGATAAATGTCAACTGTGAGATGTATGTGAACTGTGAGGTATATGTGAACTGTGAGATATGTGAACTTTGAGATATGTGAACTGTGAGATAAACGTGAACTGTGAGCAGGGCCGGATTAGGTCAGCGCGGGGCCTGTAGCAAATTTTAGCGCGGGGCCCTAGGTCTTGTATGATAATAAATAATACAACACAACTTTTACATACAAACGTGTCTCGATTAGAGATAATACTAGACAAATCAATTTCTTTAAGTAAATTACATCCAATGTTCATTAGGGTGAGGTTATTTAGACGATCTTGTCCCATCATGTCCCATAACTCACTTTTTATACGCTTTAATGTTTAAAAAAAATGTTCTCCCCTGCAGTCAGTAATCACAAGTAAATTCGTAAGACTATTTCTACATTTGTGAAACACGACTCTAATGAATTTTCCATTATAAGTTGACAAAAATGCAGTTCAAGAGCCTCATGCTTTTCGCTGTTAATAGCAGCAGCTACATTAGTTTTAAGAAGTTCAGCAAACTGCACAAGTTCGTCGCCTAGGCTTTCTTCCAAATCCTCTTGGTAAGAGCTGACAATATTTGGAGTTCTTTTCAAGATCTCTTCTGCTGTAAGAGATTTTAACTGCCGAAGTATTCCAAATACACCAGTCACTCTATGGTACGCTTCCATGCGTTTAGCTAAGGCAGAGAGTAAACTTTGGGCGAGTTGTTCAGCAGTATCACCTTCCATTTCCAAGAACTTCACAAACCTTTTCATTGGTCCAGATGGTAAGACATAGCGCACTATTAGAGTGAGTTGGTCCACATGCGAAATGTCTGGAGTAGAGTCCAGTGATACGGAATAGTACTTGCATTTCTTAATTTCACAAATAATATGATCCAGTAAGCTTAATGCAATTAGATAGATAAATTCCTCGCATGTTTTTTTTTTTTATAAGTGTGATGTATGTCCCTTTCTTTTATTTACATAAGTATGTATATGCTGAGACAGAAAAATATCAAATTTGGCTATTAATTCCAATAAACCTAAATAATTTACATTATTATGTGAACCAATAATTTCATTATTACCTCGAAATGCAAAACCTCGTTCTGCTAAAAATTGGATAACTGAAGTAATTCGCTCTAAAAGTGTCGCCAATATGTTTGTTTGGTCTCAATTGACCTACAGTTGAGAATCGACACGAGCATCTCTTTTGTAAACTAAGCGCGAAATTATCGCTTGTCTATGAAGGTGCTTTCTTCATGTCTTTTCAACAAATTTTCGTTTCCGTGTCAAATCCTTCTTCGTAAACCGACCACTTGCATTTATTTTAACTAAGTTTCGGCGGCTCAAAACTGCTAAGAAACAGAAACTGGTTATGAGTAAAATTGTAGTGGTCCATTTGTTCAAGCTTTCAAGTTTTCGTTTATTAGAATCGTGTACAAAAGAGGACATCCTACACAAAAATTTAAAAAACTGTAACATTGTTAGTCAGCTCAGTGTGACCGCCCACCTAAGTCCGAAATTGAGTAAACATGACATTGGTCCTAACCTAAATAAGAAAAAAAGAAGGGAAGATTACACCTCCCAACCTTGGTCCCTTGTTATGACCCAAGGCGGGCCCCAGAAGCGCAGGGCCGAGCATGTTGCTACTTCTGCTACTAGGCTAATCCGGCGCTGACTGTGAGATATGTGAACTGTGAGATAAACGTGAACTGGTGAGAGATAGTGAACTGGTATGTATACTAGTTATAGGCTCGCCTGCCCAGCGTGTTCTAGCGCGTTGGACTGCGGTGACAGGCGAGTGCAGGTTCAACTCCGCGGACTGGCAGAAAAGCTACAGGTTCCCAGATTCACGGTGTTCGTGGCACCGAACCGAAAGGTTACGATGTCCATGGCATCGAGCCAAAGAGCTGAAAGCTCAAGTGCTTCTGGATTGGAATAAAAAATAAAAATACTAGTTATAGGCAAAGAGAGAAAAGATAGATATATATATAAAAGCATCCCTGTAACAAGCAAGAGAGAAAGAAGATAGAAAGATAGATAAAACATCCTGCAAGCGAGACAAGAGAGAAAGATAGATAGATAGATAAAACATCCCTGTAACAGGAAAGAAGAAAGAAAAGATGAATAGATAGACATAAAGCATCCTTGTAACAAGCAGAGGAAAGAAAGAAAGATAGATAGATAAAAACATCCCTGTAACGAGCAGAAAAAAGAAAGATAAATAGATACATAAAAACATCCTTGTAACAGAACAAACTAAACATAAACGGTTTCAAACACCAAAAAGGGTTCAAAGGGAATGACTGACTTTATTGCAGCAGGTTCCCCTATATGCTCCATCTCTGTCTGCAGAGATCTCATACCATCTGCCGAGATCATTGCACAAAGAAAGAACTCCGTAGCTCCGTCAAAAATCCTAGTGATATCATGAAAATAAATCGCGACGTGTCTCGGTCAGGATTCGAACTCACAACCTTCAGTACGACAGGCACACTGACCACCCCCTCCCCTCCTCCTCCCCACCAAGAAAACAATGTAAACATACTAGTTTTCACAACTAACAGCTAGTCACACTACACGTCCATGTTGAACACAAACAATTAAATTAAATACAACACATCCAAACTAGCTTGCAGTAAAATATGTTCATATTAATCAGTCTCTTTGCGCAACCTAACACGATAAACAAGCGGTTCTCAAACTTTGCATTACCGTGGACCCATTTTTTAAAATACATGTTGCTACCGTAGACCCCCAAAAGTTTCTATATATGAAAATCTTCTAGCGATGGAGTTATTACTACACCACACCAATAGTCAGCTGACTCCAATTTCTCAGACTGCAGGAAACTTTTAATGATCTTTCATTTTATAATGTCAGACATTTAGACTCGGTCTGATCCGGTCCTTTGATTTTGCAGCGGAACTATTTCACCATTGTTTTTATACATGTTTTTAAAATGTATTTTCTGTTTGAAATGTCAAAGATCATAATATTTCTTCAAGCACTTGAGGGCCCTCTGTGAGTACCTCACGGATCACTGGTGGTCCGCGGGCCCTAGTTTGGGAAACGCTGCGTCAGACAGTAAATCGTCTCAGAGAAACAAAACTAATTTCAAACAACAAACAAACAACACTAGAATTGTGTTACTACAAACTTCACATGCTATAACAACTGTGCAATACTTCACACACAAAATTACAGAAATAAACAAATAAAACACTGTAAGAAGCAACAAAGAAGAAATATCAACGATCAACTGCCGATGAGGTTAAAAATGCAACCGTTCTCAAGTAGACGTTCTATTACATTGATCTGGATTGTTTTCTATTTAAATCATGGCTAACACCGAATCCCCCTAAGGACTGAAAATCCTTCACATGGCAGGGCTAAGAAAGAAATCGATGAAGAGTTTAGCGGAAGGTTCTACAATGAAATATGAGGGGAAATTTGTTCTGTTTTTCAAATTGCTGTGGGTCGTTTGTGAGACGGTGATACTTTAAAGTGACATGTCAGTTTGAACTTCAGAAATACACAATTATATACATATATTATAACATAAGGGACGGATTAGCACAGCGTATAGAGTGTTCACTTTAAGAATCTGATACAAATGGGTTGGGAGTTCGTGTTCTGGACTCGACGATCCTCTTCTTCGAACGCTCCATATCAATCCCTTGTTCAACCACTCTTGTGATTTGTGTGGATCTGAGCCTAAGAGTGATTGTACATTGTGCCAGTTGTGGGCTTACAAGTAGGCCAGCACATCCGATATATGTGATGCTTTTATTTACTAGGTAGCTTCACTAGGCCCCTACCACAGTCGCATCTTACGACATGCTTTATAGGTCGCAGTGTTAATATTCTTTGCTCCCTTTACGAGCACCGGCAACACACGGGCGCATTAATATTATTATTAAAATTATTGCACAAGTTGCATGGCTCCCGCGTCTCTATAACCATCAGTAAGATGTGACCCCTCTATAACCATCAGTAAGATGCGACCCCTCTATAACCATCAGTAAGATGCGACCCCTCTATAACCATCAGTAAGATGCGACCCCTCTATAACCATCAGTAAGATGCGACCCGATATACAAAAATGTTAGACACACTGTTCTACGGTATTCAAAGGATAAGGGATATTTTCATATAAATATGAGAGAGAGAGCGCGACAGACAGAGAGAGACAGAGAGAGACATAGAAAGACAGAGAGAGACAGGGAGAGACAGAGAGAGAGACAGAGAAAGTATCAGGTTGTATATACATATGTACTTGTCGTTGTGCATAGATAGAAGGTGCTGGGGATGTGGTCGAATGGAAGAATGTCCACGAATTGAACACTCAATAGAAGTTGCTGGGGATGTGGACTAACGGACAAATACTAAGAAAAAAGAATAAAAGAAAAGTACAGATATAGACGCTACTGGTGCTGTGGCATGATAACTGACAGAAGAATGATGATGAAGAAGAAGAACAAGAAGAAGAAGATGTAGAAGGAGATGAAGAAGAAAAGAAGAAGAAGAAGAAGAAGAAGAAGAAGAAAAAGAAGAAGAAGAAAAGAAGAAGAAGAAAAGAAGAAGAAGAAAAGAAGAAGAAGAAAAGAAGGAGAAGAAGAAGAAGAAAAGAAGGAGAAAAGAAGAAGAAGAAGAAGAAAAGAAGAAGAAGAAAAGAAGAAGAAGAAGAAGAAGAAGAAAAGAAGAAGAAGAAGAAAAGAAGAAGAAGAAGAAGAAAAACAAAAAGAAGAAGAAGAAGATGATGTAGAAGAAGAAGAAAAAGAAGAAGAAGAAAGAAGAAGAAGAAGAAGAAGAAGAAGAAAAGAAGAAGAAAAAGAAAAATAAGAAGAAGAAGAACAAGAAAAAGAAGAAGAAGAAAAAGAAGAAGGAAAAAGAAGAAGAAGAAGAAGAAAAAGAAGAAAAGAAGAAGAAGAAGAAGAAGAAAAGAAGAAGAAGAAGAAGAAGAAGAAAAGAAGAAGAAGAAAAAGAAGAAAAGAAGAAGAAGAAGAAGAAGAAAAGAAGAAGAAGAAAAAGAAGAAGAAGAAGAAGAAGAAGAAGAAGAAAAGAAAATAAGAAGAAGAAGAACAAGAAAAGAAGAAGAAGAGAAGAAGAAGAAGAAAAAGAAGAAGAAGAAGAAGAAAAGAAGAAGAAGAAGAAGAAAGAAGAAGAAGAAAAAGAAGAAGAAAAGAAGAGTGAAGAAGAAGAAAAAGAAGAAAAAGAAGAAGAAAAAGAAGATGTAGAAGAAGAAGAAGAAGAAAAGAAGAAGAAAAGGAGAAAAGAAGAAGAAGAAGAAGAAGAAGAAAAAGAAAACAAAAGAAGAAGAAGAAGAAGAAGTAGAAGAAGAAGAAGAAGAAGAAGAAGAAAAGAAGAAGAAGAAGAAGAAAAGAAAAGAAGAAGAAGAAAAGAAAAGAAGAAGAAGAAGAAGAAAAAGAAAAAAGAAGAAGAAGAAGAAGAAGAAGAAGAAGAAGAAAAAAAAGAAGAAGAAGAAGAAAAAAAAGAAGAAGAAAAAAAAGAAGAAGAAGAAGAAGATGTAGAAGAAGAAGAAAAGAAAGAAGAAGAAGAAGATGATGTAGAAGAAGAAGAAAAGAAGAAGAAGAAGAAGAAGAAGAAGAAGAAGAAGAAGATGATGTAGAAGAAGAAGAAGAAGAAGAGAAGAAAAGAAGAAGATGATGTAGAAGAAGAAGAAGAAAGAAGAAGAAGAAGAAGAAGAAGAAGAAGAAAAAGAAGAAGATGATGTAGAAGAAGAAGAAGAAGAAGAAGAAGAAAAGAAGAAGAAGAAGAAGAAAAAAGAAGAAGAAAAAGAAGAAGAAGAAGAAGAAGAAAAAGAAGAAGAAGAAGAAAAAGAAAAGAAGAAGACGTAGAAAAGAAGACGAAGAAAAGAAGAAGAAGAAGAAGAAAAGAAGAAGAAGAAGAAAAGAAGAAGAAAGAAGAAGAAGAAAAGAAGAAGAAGAAGAAGAAAGAAAAAGAAGACGAAGAAAAGAAGAAGAAAAGAAGAGAAGAGAAGAAGAAGAAGAAGGAGAAAAATCAGAAGAAAGTAACCTGAGACTGCAGTAGACTAGTATGATCTAATAACTGACAGAACAATGAACAAGAAGAAGTGAAGAATCACACATTCTAGCTACTGGTGGTGTGAACTAATTACTGAAGGGACAATGACGAAGAATAAATAATTAGTTACAATAACTTCAGAGTTTACTGAAACCAAAGAACAATTAACATAATAAGGGTGATGTATTGCTAATGCAAGCAGATGTATATATATATATATATACAGTAGAACCCACTTATCTCGACCTCGGTTAACTCGCCAACCCTATTAAGTCGACGCTTTTGAAGTGGAACCGCCAAATTCTCTCTTTGTCTTAGCATTTTCTCATCGGATATCTCGATTCTTTATGTCGCCGAACCCTAATATCTCGAGCACAAAAGAGGGCCAAATTTGCCACTTAACGTTGGTTATCTCGATCCCCATGACCATGGGTGTTAACTTATGCTACAGTAATATATACAGTCCAATATTGGCAGGTGTTGACTCATGTAAGTTTCTTTCGTGGGAATGGAGATCCCATTTTGCGTCATTCAGGATATTTCCGATGATGACTTTCAGACACAGTTCCGTGCAGCCGCAGAAGAACTCACGGAAGTGGCAGAAAAATCAAGCCTTACAGATGCTATCTTGGAAGAGGAGGCACAGGAGTTAGCCATCACTGTCCAGGAATTCCGAGATTACATAGAAATCGACAAAGACGTCGTTACTGATGGCGTGATCACCGATGAAGACATTGTATCAAGTGTGCAGTCCGCACTGGCAAGCACATCTGCATGCGGCAATGACAAAGAAGATGAAGAAGATGCGGACGAAGATTTGGAACCAATTCCCTCAGCTGGTGAGGTGGTAGAAATGCTACAGAAAATTCGACGGTATGGTTCTTTTGTAGGAGATGAAACTGTTTTAGACAGCATAAATAATATTGAAGCATTTGTTTTCAAGCAGACTGTTAAAGGCAAAAGCAACAAAGCATTTTAGACTTTGTAAAGAAACCATAGTAACCGCGTGTACGATACTTTTCAGAGCTGTGTCAGTTTGTATAAATAAAGGTTTGTATCGAGAATCGACGGTGGTTTTTATTTTATATTGGTAAATTTCTGCTGTTGGTTGGTGCACATATGCCTTTTGTTGTTAGCAAACATGTATGTACAATTTTATAGCATGCCGATCGCTTCATCAAACAAATAACACGTGCATGTACATTCTCATTTATTAACGCACATCATGTACATAAAGAAATTTCAAGCACATGTTAATATTTTGCCGCCATATTGGTTTTCGTTTATCTCGATCATCGGTTATCCCGACGCTTTTGGCAAACCCCTAGGCCGGCGACATAACCGGGTTCTACTGTATATATATATACGGTTTTTTTCGATCGAGAACCACTTGAGCTTTTCAGCTCTTCGGCTCGGTGCCATAGACATCGTAACTCTTCGGTTCGGTGCCATGGACATCGTAACCTTCGGTTCGGTGCCATGAACACCGTAAATCTGGAGAACCTGTGGCTTTTCTGCAAGCCCGCGGAATTGAACCCGCACTCACAGATGGCTAGTCACCCGTAGTCCAACGCTCTACGAACACGCTGGGAAGGCGGGCAAGGAGATGTATAAGGAGACATATAAGGACATCAATAACAGAAGATAATACAGTATGTCCCAATGTCAAAGTCATACATATTTCGCATATTTTTAAAGCGATAATTGCAATCAAATAAATATATGATATTAATCACGATAACTTTATTATCTTCACATTGTTGTATTATCTATCTATTTATCTATTATCTAATCCTGTTTTACCTTTCAGAGCCAGGTCGAAAAAGGAGACACCTGGAGCGAGCCTCTCTATGCGCCTTGTCATTCTTTCTCTTCTCCAACCCTGATTTGTCTCACAGTGTCAGGTAAGAAGAGTTCTTTCTCTTCTCCAATCTTGATTTGTCTCACAGTGTCAGGGTAAGAAGAGATTTCTTTCTCTTCTCCAATCCTGATTTGCCTCACAGTGTCAGGGTAAGAAGAGTTTTCTTTCTCTTCTCCAATCCTGATTTGTCTCACAGTGTCAGGGTAAGAAGAGATTTCTTTCTCTTCTCCAATCTTGATTTGTCTCACAGTGTCAGGGTAAGAAGAGATTTCTTCTCTCTCAATCTTGATTTGTCTCACAGTGTCAGGGTAAGAAGAGATTTCTTTCTCTTCTCCAATCCTGATTTGTCTCACAGTGTCAGGGTAAGAAGAGTTTTCTTTCTCTTCTCCAATCCTGATTTGTCTCACAGTGTCAGGGTAAGAAGAGTTTTCTTTCTCTTCTCCAATCCTGATTTGTCTCACAGTGTCAGGGTAAGAAGAGATTTCTTTCTCTTCTCCAATCCTGATTTGTCTCACAGTGTCAGGGTAAGAAGAGATTTCTTTCTCTTCTCCAATCCTGATTTGTCTCACAGTGTCAGGGTAAGAAGAGATTTCTTTCTCTTCTCCAATCCTGATTTGTCTCACAGTGTCAGGTAGAAGAGATTTCTTTCTTCTCCAACTTGATTTGTCTCACAGTGTCAGGGTAAGAAGAGATTTCTTTCTCTTCTCCAATCCTGATTTGCCTCACAGTGTCAGGGTAAGAAGAGTTTTCTTTCTCTTCTCCAATCTTGATTTGTCTCACAGTGTCAGGGTAAGAAGAGTTTCTTCTCTTCTCCAATCCTGATTTGTCTCACAGTGTCAGGGTAAGAAGAGTTTTCTTTCTCTTCTCCAATCCTGATTTGTCTCACAGTGTCAGGGTAAGAAGAGATTTCTTTCTCTTCTCCAATCCTGATTTGTCTCACAGTGTCAGGGTAAGAAGAGATTTCTTTCTCTTCTCCAATCCTGATTTGTCTCACAGTGTCAGGTAAGAAGAGTTTTCTTTCTTTCCAATCCTGATTTGTCTCACAGTGTCAGGGTAAGAAGAGATTTCTTTCTCTTCTCCAATCCTGATTTGTCTCACAGTGTCAGGGTAAGAAGAGATTTCTAGGCTTTTGTGTGTGCTTCATAAATAGTATCTTTTATCGCATCTGTTATCTCTGAAGTCCACCTTTTGCGTGGTCGGCTTCTTGCTTTGTATGGGAAAATGAAGGTTACTTAGTTATAAAACTAGATTTTAAAAAACTTCTTTCAACAAAGATATGATTTGATAAATGACTCGACGCGCTTGATAAATAAATCCGGTACTCAATGGCGGTACGAAGAACGGTGTTTGACGTTACATCAGTACAATCCAATGTAAAAACTGAACGTTATTGAGCTTAACGTGGACACAACGATGTCTTTTTTTTTTGTCTTAGCGACTTTCAAACATTATGAAATATGAAATGTGATGGGTTCAAACAGACATATAAGAACAATCTGCAAGGTAAACAATCTGCACTGAAACAACAACGGTGTTTACGTTATTGCTGATCTTAACACACTGACTAAAAATAGTTAATTGCATATCCTTTACAGGATTTTGCGAATCAACCCCAGCTTTTAAACGATGTATGTGATTTTCTAGATATTATTACGTTCAGTAGTTTGCCGTTGCTTTCTGAACGGGTGGTGCCATCGTCCTTTGTAAAAATCCACGCGAAACAATTTGCAACCAAACTGCCGGCAGCGTGACTCGAACTCAGAACGTCGTGGTTAATAGACCGAGTTACTATTCCCTAAGCCACAGACGTCCCCACACACTGACTACCTCATTGAAAATACGGGCGGCAGAATTAACTTTTGTTCATTTTTGTCATACCGCAGCTGTATGTACAAATTAAGAAGTAATTTTCTGACTTCTTCAAGGAATTTCATTAAGTATTTGTCACTTTGTGGTAAAATGGATCATCATTTATTATTTTTTTAAACTCATAGAATGCAAAGAATAAACTAAAAACCGGCAGCGGACAAATTGTGTTATGTTGAGTGTTGTGCTAATTTCACTATGAAATAATCATGGCGAAGTCTGCGCGGTACATGACCACACGGGACACACAAAAGGTGCAGACTGCGGCACATAGTAGTTAATGAGTTAAGAGACGTCGTAGACTGGAAACAATGGAGAATTACCAGACGATATTATCGCTAATTTTCGGGTGTGGCTAGGAGGTGTGCTGGCATAATGCTCCACATAAAATCGGTTTTTATCCAACAGGATTACCAGCAGCGACAACTTACACCCTAGAACCACACATCTAGCAGATCAGCCCTCAAAAAATCACCACAAAGTCTTTTCTCGTGACTACATCAACATCAACAAAAAGTCCTTCTCAGGAATACACCCAGATAAACACAAAGTCCTTCTCTGGACTAAAATACGGATCAGAAAGCAAAATATACGATACACAAAGCAGCTGTCCTTTTTAGGAACAGTCCCAGGCCCCATGAGTATACAAAGAAAGAAGCCAATACGCCCTGCTATAACCAAGAAACATCACCTGTCTTTTGTTGAAAGTGAGTGTCTCCACCAATAGAGGTTTAATCCACCAGTTAACAACAATACACCTTGATATCACCAATAAAAACATGTCTTGGGTTGAAAGAGCTTGTCTCCACCAATAGATATTTAATCTACTAATTAACAACAATACGCCCTGATATAACCAATACAAACACATATCTTGGGTTGAAAGAGCTTGTCTCCACCAACAGAAGCATAACCCTCCAGTTAACAAACAATGTATAGTGATCGAGTTATTTTCTAGTCATCCCTGATCTCAGAATAGATCAGATCGATTTCTAGTCTTATCGATAAACAAAAAAATGTAGGGATCATGTACACGGTGAGCATGTAATAAAATCCGTGACAGATTAACATAGAAGAAAAGTCGATGCATACAAATTTCATAATAAAAATAAATCATACTAACTTTTCCTAATTTAATAACACTATCGTCATATACATCACATGATCCGGAGAAAAAACAACTTAGAGCAAGATCTACACATACCCTAAGGCGAAACAATGCAACATTCGTAACAACATCCCCAGACTTCTGTGTATTTAGTTTGATAATTGTAAACATAACACAGTGGAAAGACATTTATCAAACGACTGTAATACCAGTCTTGTGACTATCTGTGCTATGATCATGATTAGGTATGATATATAGACATTACCAGAAAACGTTATCACAAGTTTCCGTAATGTCTAGCATGATAAAAATATAACGTTCAACAGTCTTGATGCAATTTGCCTATCCAAACCTCACATTTGTCCAGAAATTAACTTCTAAGCGTACAATAGTATTGCAGTACAAGATTAAGAGAAATCTGCACTTAACACTTACAATCAGTTATTAAAGATAACGCATGAAACATAACTTTAGGACATACTCAGACCAAATTATATGTGTTTAAACTATGCTGAACCATAGTAGGTGAACTGGCTAGAGACAGAGTCTTTGCGCTGCAAAGAGAGCGACGTCCTACACAGGAACGCACTCTATTTGGATGATGATGATGATGATGATGATGATGATGCTATATCATAACTAAGATGATGAAAAGTTGGTTTCTCAACCGGAGCGCTTTTACTTCACAACACGTACATATAAGAGAATATAACCATGCAACATAGTATAAATATGAAGATATACAGCGCAACCAATTA
The DNA here is from genome assembly GCA_020796225.1 of Arion vulgaris. Lineage (NCBI taxonomy): Eukaryota > Metazoa > Mollusca > Gastropoda > Stylommatophora > Arionidae > Arion > Arion vulgaris. Next base: position 19,291,066 of record CM036765.1, read on the forward strand.
TATATGCGAACCAATTATAATATTAAGATATACAGTCAACCAATTATATATATTAAGATATACAGAAGCAACCAAATATATATAAGATATACAAGCAACCATATTATATAAGATACACCAAACACACAGATCAACTATAGATATAAAAAAGCCAACAAATTATATTAAGATACAGCCAACAATATTAATTACAGATCATACGACGCTAAATTATATGAGTTTAAGAATAATGATAACTATTATATATATTAAGATATACAGACAACAATTATGATATATTAAGAAACATGTAACAATAAGATATTAGATATACAGAATCACACAACTCAAATTAACACAGATAACCAAGCACACATATTAACACAGATACACCAACACACAATTAACACAGATACACCAAACACACATATATAGCACAATATAAACACACATATTAACACAGACACACCAAACACAAGAATTAATACTGATACAAGATAGAATTAACACAGATACACCAAGCACACAGATTAACACAGATCAGTGACGGATCGTCATTAAGGGCCAGTGGGTCCGTGCCCTACCAAAAATAATGTATAACGTGTATTTATTATTTTATAAATTAAAATATAGTACCAAAAACTATGATTTATCTGAAAAAAATGTATGGTCCCACCAACAAAAATGATCAGGAGCCGTCACTGACACAGATACACCAAGCACACATATTAACACAGATACACCAAGCACACATATTAACACAGATACACCAAACATACATAACATAGCAGCCCAACTAAAATTACACATATTAAAACAGACAACACACAAACAACAAATAGAATATATTAGCTGATACACATGATAGTTTCCACAACAATTGTACACGGTGCAAACCATGAACCATGAATGCCCTAATTGCCAGAGATAATATCAATGCTAACTAACTTGTTATTGATATCGTTACGAGAACGTCGATAGGACATGTCACCAGAATGCCAGTCTTTAAATCAACTAATTATCCACCATTCACAGAAGACAGAACAATGAAGGCATCGACACTATAATACTATTTATAGGTTGACCTATGGTGGCAATCATTATTGCATTGATTGGATGTCGAGGTACAGGGATCGAGTGTGTGGTCGAAGTACGGGGCTCGAGGGTGTGGTCGAGGTACAGGGATCGAGTGTGTGGTCGAAGTACGGGCTCGTCTCTTGCTTTTTTTCTCGATCCAGAAGCACTTGAGCTTTCAGCACTTCGGCTCGGTGCCATGGACATCGTAACCCTTTGGTTCGGTGGAACACCGTAAATCTGGAGAACCTGTGGCTTTTCTGCCAGCCCGTGGAATTGAATCCGCATTCACATGGAGCTTGTCACCCGTCATCCAACAAGCTACGAACACGCTTGGCAGGCAGGCTCTCTTGCTTTAAAAGTACTCGGGTTTGTTGTCTCGCGTCGAGTGATCGGGTCATTTTTGTAGTGATCTTAATGTACGTGAGATCGAGTTCCTAGTTCTATCGGAGACGGATGATAAAACATTGGACCCGTGTTCAAGTTCAGCGATTAAAAAACTGAAACATTAAACATATATATCAACAAATGTATAACTAAATATTAAACAGAAATATCATTGAAAACAAATACATGCAACATCATTAGAAAGGAACTTCAAACATAGATCGAGAAGTAGATACAAAATAAAGGTAGCAAAGAGCAACGTCAACAAAAAAACAATACAGATGAAGAAGTTATATAAAAATAAGGAAAATGATGTGAGAAATAATAAAAAGATAATAAAAAGTATGATACAACAGAACGAAAAGATGAGAGAAAATGTGTGTTTTAGAAAAGAAAGAAAGCAAACAAGAAAGAAAGCAAACAAGAAAGAAAGCAAACAAGAAAGAAAGAAAGCAAAACAAGAAAGAAAGCAAACAAGAAAGAAAACAAAAAGAACAAGAAAGCAAACAAGAAAGAAAGCAAACAAGAAAGAAAGCAAACAAGAAAGAAAGCAAACAAGAAAGCAAACAAGAAAGAAAGCAAACAAGAAAGAAAGCAAACAAGAAAGAAAGCAAACAAGAAAGAAAGAAAACAAGAAAGAAAGAAAACAAGAAAGAAAGCAAACAAGAAAGAAAGCAAACAAGAAAGACAGCAAACAAGAAAGAAAGAAAACAAAAAAGAAAGCAAACAAGAAAGAAAGCAAACAAGAAAGAAAGCAAACAAGAAAGAAAGCAAACAAGAAAGAAAACAAGAAAGAAAGCAAACAAGAAAGAAAGAAAACAAGAAAGAAAGCAAACAAGAAAGAAAGCAAACAAGAAAGAAAGCAAACAAGAAAGAAAGAAAACAAGAAAGAAAGAAAGAAAGAAAACAAGAAAGAAAGCAAACAAGAAAGAAAGCAAACAAGAAAGAAAGAAAACAAGAAAGAAAGCAAACAAGAAAGAAAGCAAACAAGAAAGAAGAAAACAAGAAAGAAAGCAAACAAGAAAAAGAAAGAAACAAGAAAGAAAGAAAACAAGAAAGAAAGCAAACAAGAAAGAAAGCAAACAAGAAAGAAAGCAAACAAGAAAGAAAGCAAACAAGAAAGAAAGCAAACAAGAAAGAAAGCAAACAAGAAAAAGAAACAAGAAAGAAAGCAAACAAGAAAGAAAGCAAACAAGAAGAAGAAACAAGAAAGAAAGAAAACAAGAAAGAAAGCAAACAAGAAAGAAAGCAAACAAAGAAAAGCGAAGAAAACAAAAAGAAAGCAAACAAAAAGAAAGCAAACAAGAAAGAAAAAACAAGAAAGAAAGAAAACAAAAAAGAAAGCAAACAAGAAAGAAAGCAAACAAGAAAGAAAACAAACAAGAAAGAAAACAAGAAAGAAAGCAAACAAGAAAGAAAGCAAACAAGAAAGAAAGCAAACAAGAAAGAAAGCAAACAAGAAAGAAAGAAAACAAGAAAGAAAGAAAGACTATGACTATATAAAAAGAATTGGCAAAATGAAATATAAAAATATGAATCAATTTGTCCAAATAAAATTAGATAAAGAACAAACAAGAATTGATGAAAATAAATAAAGTTAAGAAGACGTAGATAGAAGACAAAATATTGTAGAGACTTAACAAGCTAGTATGAAATGGAAAGCTTGAATGGAACCAGTGGTACAGTAATGTAGGTACATTCAGATTCTAAGTTTAACAGATCTAGGGTCGGCTTTATTGAGGTAAAAGATGGCAGAATATAGACCATCATATCGGCCAAGACCATGAACTATGATACAATCAATGAGAAGACAGTGGTCTGTGTAAGAACATGAGAGCAGAAGAAGAGGTTACTCCACGTTCAAGTGATCGTAGTAGTAACAACAGCGGTCTAGCTAAGCAAGAATGGATCTACAAAAACATTCGAATTCACAAACCATGTTGACAAAACATAGTAGACACGTTAGATAAGCAGTTCTATAAAGTAAGCGCAAAATATTTGTTAGAAAACCGGGGATGACTTAATGTTCACAAGTGAAGTCTATAAATATGACTTTGTGATATAACTTTGTGATATGACTTTATATACTGTGATTTAATATGACTTTGTGATATGACTTATGATATGACTTTATGATGCAACTTTCTGATATGAATTGTAATGAGAACTCAGTGTTCGAAACGATTTCAGTGAGAGACTGCAATGGGGACACTAAATTGACAAATTAATAGAAATGGTAGTGGTAAGTTTAATACCAACTTAGTAACAAATATGTGCTTTCGAATATAAGTGTTACAGAAGAGCCATCCGCATAGAACTGACAGAGAAGATAACAAATAGATCTACCCAAAATGAACTCAAAGTCAACAAAAATGGCTGATGCAACAAATAAAAATAAAAAAATAGAAATATTTTGGACATATTAAAAAATGTGAATAGTTGGAAAAGATTATTAAAGAAGCAGGCTGCTTTTTTATTCTAGAAAAAATATATCGTTCTTTTCGAACGCTCCATATCGACCACTTGTTAATCACTCTTTGTGATTTGTATGTGTACTGAGCCTAAGAGCGATTTACGTTGTGTCAGTTATCATAGGACTATCATCATAGCACTCCGGGCACGTCCATTTGTGCTATGATTTCCGCCTCAACACATCCAGCAGCGTCCAGTGGCCCAACACGCCAGTTCGATGTTGATTAATTCTTCTTCTGCGTTCTCACTAGATTGGGATTTCGGATTCTCTAATAAAGGCAGTCGTCTGCCTCAGAATATCAGCCCGTCATACAGTTTGTCTTGGAGGCTGGTGTAAGTGGGCCACCTCTTTCTTCTCAAGTCTGCACACTGAGGCAGTTCTGAGGATATAATTCCTATGATTTCTGCTTCCCGTTTGTGCCGACCTCTTCCGCAGTAAGTTTTGGCCACCCTCGTGATGGCAGGTCTGACATTTTTACTGCGTGGTTAAATCTCCGAGGCAGATTGACGACCGTAGAATCCGTTATCCCATTCCTCATTGTGAGGGGTCGTTGCACCATGTTATGCACCTTACGGCCTGGTGCATTCGTTTTCTGTAAGCATTTGTTTTGGGTTAGCATTCTCTAGCGGACACGTGCATCCGATTTCAACCAAACCTCCTTAGTCGCCTCTTACGACATGCGTGGCAGGTAACAGTGGTTCTATTCTTTACACCCCAAATTTGGGCCCCGATAACCACTCGGGTGATGTTGATTGATCAATCTCTTTGCATATTTGGTATGTCGTTCTTTTCGGGCTGTACCAATATTGACACCCATCTCTCTCAGTTTGACGCTGTGCCAGTTATGCGCCTACAAGTAGGCCAGCACATCCGATTTATGTAAAGCTTTTTATTTACTAGAGTAGCATTCCTAGGTTCCTACCTCAGTCGCCTCTAACGACATTCATTGCAGGTCGCAGTTTTCCTATTTTTTACTCCCTTGCGAGATCCCGCAAGACACATATAGCGAGACTAATATAGAACTCTTTCATCTAGCAGTAAGTTAACTAGAACAAGACAAACTATTCTCTTCGGCATCGGTAGTCATAAGACAGCAATTAAGCAATTTTGTCTGGACATTCCACGGCTGATGATCATCAGCAAAGACAATGTTTCACAAGGGCAACATTATTTTATGAAGTGTACACAAAGACTGTCGTTCGTGCGTTTCTGGTGAACAAATGTCAACATCGTCTGCATAAAAGCACGTGCTTGTTAGCGGAGTTTATGTGTGGTGTGTTAGTGAGTGAGTGTGTACGGGTTTTCTTTTTTTTTTTGGGAGAAGAGAAGGTTTGCAGCATAAATGCGTATAAGAAAGGATGTGTATTGCTGAATGAAGAGACCAGGTTATTCGTTGCAGTCACCCGAGTGGTTACCAGGGCTTAAATTTGGGGTGTCAAGAATAGAACCACTGTTATCTTCCACGCATGTCGTAAGAGGCGTCTAAGGAGGTTTGGCTGAAATCAGATGCACGTGTCCTAAACGTGTAGAAGTCTATACGTTTAGGAGCCTACCAAACCAATGTGCAACGTATACACATTCTTGGCAAAGATCAAACATATCACAAAGAGTGATTAAAATTGGTCGTAAAGAACGACCGCAAAGAAGAAGAATTCATTCCGGTAAGTGTAAAGAGTGGGCGCATGTAGCTTAAGCGACAGTGAGCCTGATCACAACCTAAGAGTACCTGGTTCAAACTTCGCCGCAGGCAGTTTGGAAGCAAGTTTGTTCCCATGAATTTTTATGAAAGGTAAAAATAGACCTCATCATCATCATCAAACAGCTTGTCCTGAGCAGAACTTTGCCACCCCAACAGTCCTCTGGAAATTCTCTCTATCATATGCCAGATGTCCTGCCTCTGCGGCTGTCATGTTCAAACCATCAGTTACATCCTGAATCCATCTTCTCCGTGGTCTTCCTCTTCTTCTCTTTGCCGGTATGCCTCCTTCCATGATGGTCCTCCTTCCTCTTCAGCCCTTCATGTCTTTTTATATGTCCAAAATATTTCAATTTTCTTTCTTATTTGTAGCATCAGCCAGTTTTCTTTGATTTTGAGTTCTTTCTGGATATATCTATTTGTTCTCTTCTCTGTCCAAGATATACGAAGGACTCTTCTGTAACACTTATATTCAAAAGCACTTATATTATAAAATAGACCTCACCGTTCAAAAAGCAATAGCAAATTACTGAACGTACAAGTGCCTAGAAAAGAAACCACTTGTTTACTGTAGTTGATAGCCAAGTCTTGTAAACGATATGCCATGATTTTCATTTTCAAATGTAAAAAGTAGGTGTACTTAAAACAGCTGATCAAGACAATGTTATTCATGCAAAGGAAGGGAGTAAGAAATGTACACGGACAACGCTAAAGAAGACTGATTAGATCTGTCGGGAAATCGGAAATTTCCGTTAGCGTTTGCTAACTAACTTTCATAATATGTTTGATGCGTGGCCCCCAGCAACATAAGACCGACTAACTCAGGCGGGAAAACCAAAATTCATGTGGTCTTACGGTCGTGTATATTTAGCATGACCATCGTGAGACTTGGACATACACATAATATGAGAACCACTGTTTGATATCATTAAAATTGTATCGTTACATCATATTGAAAAGAATGTAGTGGACAGAACAAATGATGAATAGAAAATATTCTCATTAGGAAGAATCAAGCTTTGGATGAAGCATGGAGAAAATAAGATACAATCTATTGAATGAGACAGCAATGACATAATACAAGAACCGTCTAAATTGGTCTGGCAGGTGAGAGTCGAGTGTCTAGAGTAGCAAAAATCAATAGATAAAAATATGGAACAATCTAAAAATAGAAGCAATACAAAGTTAAACTCTGTTATTACTGATTTAATTTACCTATAAAATATTCTTGGTGAAATAACGGATAAAACTGGGAGAAAAGGAACAATTTGAGAAAGAAAGTGAGATTAGAAGAGAGCAGTGATGAAAGAATCAGCATGATTACACAAACTATCCCCTCCCTCGCCCTCGGTCTTTAATTTGCCTGGCGACATCAGAAGGAGCTTAGTCTTAAACAATTACGCCTTCTTTCAAAACCAGACTCGCTTTACTTTCCAATCTCCCCCCGGTACTACAAAAACAGGAAAAATGATGATGTTTCATAACGATAGTGTTCACATTCAGAAAATATGTACAGAATATGATTTACAATTTCGTTACGCCTGAGTAGCTTCTTCCTCTTCTTCACTCTTCGCCCCTAGGGGGTATGGTCCGCAACCAAGACCTTCCAAGACGGAATATCAAAAGGCTATCTTTTCCAGATCTTTCCACTCTCTCCTTATTTTCTTGCATTCCGTTTTCAACTCCCGTCTCTATGTGTTTCCGCTCTTTCATTACCTCTATTGCCCTGGGGGTTCCATCGGAGAGCCTGCCTAGTTACGCTATCAAGGGGTTTTCTCAGTATGTTTCCTATCCATCATGACCTTCTGCACCTTATCCCGTCAGAGTAGCAAGTGATATTTAGTATTGTCAACCACTAGTGCTAATTGTGTGCAGGATTCTGTTCCAGCGACAATGAAACAGAGATGTCTGATGACAATCTTCATTATGCAGGCATCAAGTGACATGGAGAGGGGCGGGGTACATAGGACGTATGCTGAATTAAAAAGAGACACAATGCATTTGCTAGATTCGAAAGATATGATCAGCCAACAGTAACACCAGTTTTAAGACTGTTTAATCTGATGATGATAATGATGATGATGATATGATGATAAATGTGATAGTAATGATGAGTATGATGAGTATGATGATGATGACAACGACGATACAGATGAAGTCCCCAATTATCTTCTTGCATGATTCTGTCTTTTCTCCAATCCCGTTTTACCTCACAGCGTCAGGATAAGAAAGGATTTCTAGAATGGGTTTTCATGTTCGCTTCATAAACAGTGTCTTTCGTCGACTCTGTTATCTCTGAGATCCACCTTTGTATCCACTGTATCGGAGTAACATTGCTCTTTGAGGCTGTTGGTAATCTACTTAGGTGGTCGAACCATTTAATTTGTTGTTTCTTGATGAAGTTCAGTACTGATGTTGCATCCACTTTTTTCATGGTGTCTTCATTTCTAAACCGGTCTCTTCTTGATACTGCCAGCATTCTGTGTAGACACTTCATCTCTGTCATGACTAGTTTTCTTGAATTCATCTGACGTCAGCGTCCATAATATGCATCTTGCATGATAACCCCTATAAATGCACTTCACATAATATTGCTAATATCGGACACATCATACAAATGAAAGGATAGAACATTTGAGGACATAGGGTAAAATACAGAGGAGAGATCAAGCAAGGAAGAGGGAGAAAATGTTGAATGGTCTGACATCATGGTTGGACAAGAGATCGGCAGCAGAACTGATCAACTTCAACAGAAAAGAATATTGAAATATATAATCGTTCACCGTAGACACGGCACTTGGTTGATTAATGAATATTTGTATTTAAAAAAAAGTTCATAATCTCAAGAAAACCAACAAGAAAATGTTTAAGTAAAACATATGCACGGAGAAAGCTTATCACACAACGTCATGTGAGGGGCTGTAATCCTTTCATGGTGTGTTTTCTTTTTAGTTGTGTGTGCATGTATTTGGAGGGAAGTGTTAAAATAAGGTTTAGAGTATATTGTGACAATTAGCGGAAGTTATGAAAGCAGATCAGGAATTTATGTCAGCATGAAGATAAGATATTGATTGTCTGTACTGGAGATTTGATTTTTTTTGTGTCTGTACTAGAGATGTGTGTAGGGTTTAAGAAAGCTAGACAAACAACTGAGGTAGACTGATAAGGTAACCGACGCCGACAGACAGAATGACTGGCAGGTAGACCTGGCAAAGGCGCAGACAGACGGACGGACGTACGGACAGGCGGACGGACAAGTGGGCGGGCTTGCGGACAGACAAACAAGGAGGCAGACAGACAAATAGACAGACAGGCAGACAAACAGGCAGACAAACAGGCAGACAGACATATGAACATGAAAGAATATCTTGATTCCAGCAAGAATGGACAGGCCGGCAGACAGACCGGCAGAGATAGACCGGCAGCAGAGCAGACAGACCTGCACAGATAGACCGGCAGACAGACGGCATACCGGCATAGACCGGCACAGACCGGCACATAGACCGGCAGACCGGCAGACAGACCGGCACAGAGACCGGCAGATAGACCGGGCGAGACAGACCGGCAGACAGACCGGCAGACAGATAGACCGGCAGACAGATAGTCGATAAATATTATTTTTCAATAAAAGTAGATTAAACCAGTCTGCACTATTGCTACCTGACCTTTCATACGTTTTGAAACAAAAAATCAATTGACTCTCAAAATGGGCCGGTATTATTATTGAGCTTGTCTGTTGAACACTGGTGGCTAGATTGAGTAAAATATAGACAATTGTTTCTAGAACAAAATGTAATTATTCTTGCGTCTAAGAAAAGAACATTCTAAAGTCTACAAAGGATAGAGAAGAAACGGAGACTCGATTAGATGAAATATAGTCTTCCAATTCTTCTTCTTCAAACGCTTCATATCAACCACTTGATAATCACTCTTTGTGATTAGTTTCAGTTTCAGTTTGGAATATCTTCATTGCACTCCGGACATGTCCATAGGTGCTCCGATCTCCTTGCACTATCTCCAACAGCGTCCAGCGACTTGACCGTACCAGTTCGATTTTGATTGATGAGCCTACTCACGTACCTGTTATGCTATTCTTTTCTTGCTACTCCAATCTTCACACCCAGCTGCTGCAATCTAGTAGTTGACGTTTATCTCTGACGTTTAAATTTGTGATTAGTATGTGATCCAAGCCTAAGAGCGAGTGTACGTTGTGCCAGGTGTGCGCCTTGCGCCTACAAGTAGGCCAGCATATCCGATTTCTGCGACGCCTTTTTAATTACTAGGGTAGCTTCCCCACAACACACGGGCAGTCTTCCAATTCAACCACACATCGGTTCTCTAGACTTTCCAAAACGAACATGAGGATCGCTTAACAATTACTGATATATAAACATCTAAGTCAGCTCTCAGACAACAACAATGTATCACTGCAGTGGATCCTAAAACACTGTAATATTGCAAAAAGTAAGACAACTGACATATTGGGGAAAGAAAACAGGTACCAAAAGCGAACAATTCAATAGCATAATCAAACTTAAAGGAAACAAAAACATTTATCAAAGCGAAATACCGATCTGAAATGTTGTAATATAAGAGGCAACAATTATGTACAAAATTCCATCCAAAAAAGTGGACAGAGCCCCAAGAAACCACCATCTGTATGCTCCACACAAGACACTGTAGACTACAAGTCTTCTCCACAAAATACAGACTGCTCAAACTGGTCAATGTAAGTGTCAAAATTACCTGCAGACTAACACACACATCAAGCAGACATGACCTCACTTCAATGACTTAAGATTCCAAACCTAGTTTGTGAGACTAATCTGAAGAATAGAATGTGGGAACCATGAAAGACGTCGTGCTGACGGCTGGAATCTTAAAGAAAAATCATCTCGTTGTTTAGACCTCATAGCATACAAATTGATAGCAGGACAAGAACAGAGAGATCCGGGGAAAAAGGGGAAATAAGAATGAGAAGAAGAAGAAGAAGAAAGAGAAGAAGAAGAAGAAGAAGGAGAAGAAGAAGGAGAAGAATAAGAAAAATAACATAAGAAGTAGGAAGAGGAGAAGCAGGAGATGAAGAAGAGGAAATAGAACAGAAAGAAGAAGAAGACGAAGAAGAGGAAATAGAACAGAAAGAAGGAGAAGAAATAGAGCAAGAAGAATTAGGAGAAGAAGAAAAAGGAGCAGAAGAATGAGAGAAAAGATCAGATTTAAAAAAAAGATTAAGAAGAAGTAGAGGGATAAAAAAAGAAGGATAAAAATAATAAAAATGAGAAGATAAGGAGAAAAAGAATAAGAAAGAGAAAGTGTAAAATGAGGCCTGCAAGTAATTAAATCAGCTGAAGCAAACTAGAACTGAGACAAAGACCCTACTTCACTTACAGTTATTCTCTGACAGTAGGCTGAAAAGAAAATCTTTCATATCCTTTTACAGGACGAAGCCATCAACCACAGTACACGAGTCGTTGATTTTCTAGGCACCACTTATACATTCAGTAGTTTGACATTGCTTTCTGAACGATGAGGTCTATTTTTACCCTTTGTAAAAATTCCACGGAAACGAATTTGCTTCCAAACTTGCCCACCGTGGGTTTGAACCAGGTACGTTTGGGTTTGTGATCGAGCTCACTACCGCTTGAGGCTACATACCATAAATAACCTGAGATATGCTGATGATACTGTCTTAATAGCACGATATGAAATGGAGCTCCAGAAATTAGTTGATAAGGTTGTGACAGAAAGTAACAACAAATGACTCAGTTTGAATATTAAGAAGACAGAAGTTATGATATCAAAAAGCAGACTTTGACAAAATGCACCATCACAGTAAATGGGACTGAGCTAAGATAAGTGCAGCAATTTAAATACCTCGGAGTCCTGGTAACATCAGATGGCAGATGCCGATCAGAAATAAAGAGCAGAATAGGAAAAGCGAAAACATCGTTCCTGAAAATGAGAAGCATTATCTGCAACAAGTCCTTGTCAATCCCGATCAGAATGCGAATTATTCAGTGCTACATAGAACCAATACTGACATACGGATGCGAGTCATGGACAATGAACACACAGATCAAAAAATCTCTGATGGTCACAGCAATGTGGTTTTACAGAAGAATGATGAGAATCCCATGGACTGCTTAAAATGACTAATGTTGAGGTATTGAATGAGATCAAGACACAGAGAAGGCTATCATCAATATAAGAAAGAATCATCACTCTTCTGGCATGTGATGAGGAAGCGAGGCTTAGAACACATTGTGACAACCGGTAAAATCGAGAGTAGACGAGAGAGGAAGACAGAGAGAGAAAATTGTGGATAGCCTGACTTCATATCAACATCTGAGTTGATAGCAAACACAAACGACACAGATTTGTGGAGATCCATGATCGCCTACGCCAGCCGGCACGGCACCTGATGATGATGATATGAGGGCTTCATAACTGCAGTCTGGTTAAGGAGGTAAGGATTGAAGATGAATGACAAAATGAATATCACAAATGTACTTAAAATGGATACGTCTGGTCAAAAGGTGCTGATATTGCATTCTTGCTATATAACCTTCGACACATTGTAACAAACATGATTTTTGCACGGCGAATGAACAATACATTACAAATAGATATTTTATATCCCTTATTTTGTATCTCATACTCAACATGAATATAATATTGTGCTGGTGTTATGCTCGTGTACATCTTGCGCAGCTCATATATTTACCTTATTATACTTCTATGTCTACAGTAAACAGAACCATAGCATACTCTTCGATATCTGTTGGGGATGACTGAGCACCTATGGGTCTGTCCGGAGTGCAATGACGTCAGTTTAGTAACCAATAACCAAAACAGTAAACAGGAAACACCAAAGTATAACTTCAAAATAAATAACACAACACTGAAAGAAGTATCTGGAACATTCCTAACATCGGATGGAAGATGTACAACAGAGATTAGAGTAGAATAGATCAAGAGCTTTTATCAAAATGAAGAACACACTATGCGTGAACTCACTACCAATGACATTGCGAATACGAGTACTCAGGTGACAAATCGAACCAATACGTATGTATGGCAGCAAATCATGGACAATGAACAAACAATAAATAAGATCATTGGAAGACACAGAGATGTAGTTTTACAGAAGAATTCTGAAAATTCCATGGACAGCTAAGAAAACAAATGAGGAGGTTTTTAATCAGGCCTGCACACAAAGAAACATTATCAAGAGAATAAGAATCAGAGAATAAAGTTCTTCGGGCATATAATGCGAAAAAAGGTTTAGAAACATTTGGTGATAATAGATAAAATTCAGGAAGGAGAGATCGTGGAAGACAAGGGGAGAAGATGTTGGATGGCCTGACATCATGGTTGGACAAACGATCGACGTCAGAACTGATGACATGCACCAAGCAAATAGAGTTGTGGACAGACATGATCGCCTTCAACCGCAGGCATGTCAATTGATTAGTTGATTTCTACAGTAAATGAGCACTCTAAATGTCTGGTCAACCTCTAGTAGCACCTGTTATAAGAAGGAGAAGATGGAGATATGTTGGGCATACCTTGAGAAGAAATGATTAAAGAATACAGCCATTGACGTGAGAGGCAAAAGGTTGAATAGAGCACAGATGTCATATGGAAACACTGAAACGAACTTTGCTGAGAGAGACAAGAAATATCAATTCCATGGAAGAGATTGAGCGAGTTGCACACAACAGAACGGTATAGAGAAATTACTTACAGGCCTTATGTAACGTGTTGTGAAATTCGTCACCCATGTTGTATTATTTGCTTGATAAAGGCCTTTTGTCGAAACGTTGTTGTGTATTGTTATTGTTTTTGTATTTTGTAAACCTACCGTATTTTGTTTTTACGTGTCTCATCAGTTTATATAGTTTTACTACAGTCTCCCCTTATATCGAGATTATGTAACGTACAGCGGTACGAGTAAATATATATATATATATATATATATATAATGTGATAATAAATATTTAAACTAGGCAATGTGAAATCAGGTATTTACGATAGAAAAGCAGTAAAACTTCCCACAAGTGCAAGTATACCTTGCACACACTGTACAAGAACATTTTTTTCTCCGATCCAGAAGCACTTGAGCTTTCAGCTCTTCGGCTTTGTGCCATGGACATCGTAACCCTTCAGTTCGGTGCCACGAACACCGTTAATCTGGGGAACCTGTGGCTTTTCTGCCAGCCCCGAATTGAACCCGCACACACAGAGGATAGTCCCCCAGTCCAACGCGCTACGAACACGCTGGGCAGGCGGGCTACAAGAACATTTCAGGTCCGTATCGGCTCACTAGTCATCTCCGCACACACAGACAAACATAACGCAACTACATTCCCTTGGATGAAAATTTGTGTGGTCATCATCACCTGTGATGGACGAGCATCATCATTGAATTCACTATCAATAATGACATAAGAAAACTAGTCCCGACAGAGATAAGTGTATGAGCAGAATGATGGGGTAACAAGAAGAAAACCGGTTGAAAAATGAAGACATCAGGAAAAAGTGGGTACAACATCAGTACTGAACTTATCAAGAAACAACAAATTAAATGGTTCAGCCACATAAGCAGATTACCATTAGACAGTGCACCTCAAAGAACAATGTTGATCGATACAATGATATAAAACAAAAATGCAAAAGGCCGGCCACGCAAAAGGTGGACTTCAGAGATAACAGAGGCGACGAAAGATAATATTATTAAGCGCACAAAAGGCCGTTCTAAAATCTCTTCTTATCCTGACGCGGTGAGGTAAAACAGGCTTGGAGAAAAAAAGAAAACTATCAAATAGAAAAATACGATGTGGCCGAATAATAACTTTTTTCAAAAACATTTCCAGCTTGAAAAATATATCAATGTCATTCAATTAATAAATATTATCAATCTCCTAATCGAACCACATTGTACAAAAAAATCGCTGTGCTGCAGATAAAAACTGGAATATTGATCACAATGCGTTGATTAAGCTTAAATTTTACATGAAACACTGCTTGGCACAGTGTGCGGCAGTTGGGTTGTTTTAACAGACAATCTTGGCGCACCCTGCGGCAGTTAGTAAGAAATAGATTAAACTAGTCAATGTGATAACAAATAGTTAGACATGTCCATGTGATATATCTTTGTCCTCTTCGAGTCCCGTTTGACACATAAGGCTTCGACAAGAGATTCCCATTGTTGCTGAATCCGCTTCTTCTTTTACGGCGATTTCTGGTCATGCGCTTAGTAGACCGCAACCTGACGGGTCAGTCAGCTTCAAGTCTGTCAGGTCTCCCTAGAGCTTAGTTTCTAGATCGACGGGTGTGGCCACATGTTGCTTCTCAGCTCACCCAGGAGAGGACAGTCTTGCATGATATGCCCCGGTGTCTGTTCCACCTGCTGACACTAGCAGAGATCTGTTTGATTTATTCCTAGTCTATATAAGTATTTGTCGAGTCTGCAGTGTCCTGTACGTAAGAGAAATATAATGATCTGGTCTGTTCACTTTAGGTCTTTGAGGATGTATTTTCCATAACCGTATCCAGTGTTTTTCATTTAATAACATATTTAAACCAGCAAGTGTGATATCAAATTGTGAAATTAGACAATGAAATATGAGACGTGTGAAAAATCCCGGTTCAGCAACAAGGATGATCTCCGAAAGAAACGCAATTTTTCTTATGATCAAAATGTGACATGAATCTGATCCTTCTGACAAAACAAACAGAACAACATGAGAAGAATATGTCCAATTAAGAGGATTTCTTATATGAAATTACGGTAAAGCAACAACAATCAATCGTTGATGCGATCAAAAATGGATGAACATGTCCCTACCCAACTGATTGGTGAACAAATTAATTATCTGTTTGAGTTACAGTTTTCTTTGTTGATTTTTGCAACTTATCTCAGAATTACCAGCGCTAAGAGGTATCTATCTGTCGTAGACGTCTATCGAACTGTATAACAACGCTAACGAACTATACAACCCCGCTCAGAACTATACAACCAGCACGCTAACAGAACTATACAACCAGCACGCTAACAGAACTATACAACCAGCACGCTAACAGAACTATACAACCAGCACGCTAACAGAACTATACAACCAGCACGCTAACAGAACTATACAACCAGCACGCTAACAGAACTATACAACCAGCACGCTAACAGAACTATACAACCAGCACGCTAACAGAACTATACAACCAGCACGCTAACAGAACTATACAACCAGCACGCTAACAGAACTATACAACCAGCACGCTAACAGAACTATACAACCAGCACGCTAACAGAACTATACAACCAGCACGCTAACAGAACTATACAACCAGCACGCTAACAGAACTATACAACCAGCACGCTATCAGAACTATACAACCAGCACGCTATCAGAACTATACAACCGCACGCTATAAGAACTATACAACCAGCACGCTAACAGAACTATACAACCAGCACGCATCAAACTATGAATAATAAATAGACTGTATTAGACATCCGAAAAATTCAAACACAAGATTCGAACCACTTACCCTGATTTCTGACAGCACCCATTGCCTAGCCTAGCACAATACGAGCGTTCTTACGAATACAACCAGCGAGACATTTCAAAATTGTCAAAGACAATTCCTCAGTAAAGTCATTTGTTAAGAACGCTCGTATTGCTAGGATAGGCAATGGGTGCCATAGAAATAAGGGTAGGTGGTTCGAATCCTGTGTTTGGTAATGGTTTTTTTTTTCAGTAGCTCCTACTGCTTGTACACTATGTATTTATTGATCATATTTATTGTCATCCAGGATGTTCTAAGAACTTTTCTGTAACATCTTGTTTCAAAAGCTTCAATTTTGATTTTTAATGTTGGACCATAACACAAGCATTAAAAAAGAAAATTGAAGCTTTTGAAACAATGTGCTATAGAAATGTTCTTATAACATCCTGGACAGAGAAGAGAAGAAACAAAGACATCCTATAAGACCTGAATATCAAGGAGCATTGGCTCATAAATAACATCATGTCCCGGAATAAGAAATATTTTGGCTACTTTAAACGTGACGGTGGTCTGGAGAGAAAGGTAATGGAAGGCATGGTTCTGGAAGACGATGCAGGGACGATCAAGACGAAGATGGCAGCAGGACATCAAAGAAACTTTGAACATGACGCTTGAAGAGACAGGAGAACTTGCAAGAGACAAAGAGCTATTCAGGCGGGCTGTGATGAATGCGACGTTCCGCAAGGGACATGCCACTGCTTGATTCATTTCTTCCGCTGCTTCCCCTGAGGTTCTTTCTTCTTCTTCTTCTTCTTCTTCTTTGCGTTCGTTCTTTACGACCAATTTTAATCACTCTTTGTGATATGTTTGATCTTTGCCAAGAACGTGTATACGTTGCACATTGGTTTGGTAGGCCCCGAAACGCATAGACTTCTACACATTTAGGACACGTGCGTCCGGTTTCAGCTAAACCTCCTTAATCGCCTCTAACGACATGCGTGGCAGGTAACAGTGGTTCTATTCTTTACATCCCAAATTTTGGCCCCGGTAACCATTCGGGCGGGGTTCTTGCTAAAAACTACTTGTTCTAATCAGAACTACATAACCAGAGCGTTTGATGTCATATTTCAGATTGACAGAATAAAGTGTCACATTCAAGATTTGACTGTGCAAGTTTCCAAATCTATAGATAAAAGAAAATTATTGAGACAAAATAATACATCAGACATAGAGGAACTCGCGTAACATATATCTACAAACACAATACGTGCACGTGTACATTCTGCGCAAGAAACTATTTACTAGATATGGGAACGTCCAGCATGTATTCATATCGTGATGTGGCAATAGGATACGAACATCCAGCATGTAACAATGTCGTTATGTGAGAATAGGATAAAAACTATATTCCTGTGCTCTATCTAGTTGCCTTGTAATTATTTGCTTACCACGGAACCTTTCTGAATGATTATGATAGGAATTCTGTAGCAACAAACACACTATCAGAATAACATCAATATGTCCAAGTTAAACGTACTCACGTGTAATCTAATGGATAGATTGCGTGGTAACAGGTACAGAAATGAGGAAAATTGATGGATAACTGCAGGACATAAAGAAAATACGTTGTGAGATATAGATTCATTGCTCATGTGTGTATTACTGTCATCATTTTATGTAAGACACTTGTAGGAAACCTGTGATAATGCAACAATAGAGAACAATAATGTTCGTATGTCTCTGTATATGCATTCGGTTCGTTTCAAGCATGAAGAATCGGAATACTTTTCCAGTTGCTACTGATAAGGGGGTTCTTTATGGCGACGTGGTTAAGACGTTTGCCTGTTGTTTTGTTTTCCAGTTGCTACTGATAAGGGGGTTCTTTATGGCGACGTGGTTAAGACGTTTGCCTGTTGTTTTGTTTTCCAGTTGCTACTGATAAGGGGGTTCTTTATGGCGACGTGGTTAAGACGTTTGCCTGTTGTTTTGTTTTCCAGTCGCTACTGATAAGGGGTTCTTTATGGCGACGTGGTTAAGACATTTGCCATGTTGTTTTGTTTCGAGTTCTGAATTCGGACTGGTAGACGTATTTCCTTTGTTTTGTTTCTCTGTTGCCTAGCTGATAAAGAGGATTTTACAAGACATGGTTAAGACGTTTGCCTGTTGTTTTGAAGGTTGCGAGTTCGAATTCGGACTGAGTCACATTTTAATTTCCTTATGGAAATCATAAAATTGTTGATGGGGCCGCTCTGTGTTGCCAGGGAGCAAAGAATAATAAGACTGCGACCTACAAGACATGTTGTAAGATACGACTGAGGTAGGGGCCAGGAAGCTACTCTAGTAAATAAAAAGCGTCGCATAAATCGGATATGCTAGCCTACTTGTAGACGCATAACTGGCACAACGTAAAATCATTCTTATGCTCAGATCACATACAAATCACACAGAATTGTTTAACAAGTGATCCATATGGAGCGTTCAAAGAAGCAGTTGCTGGAGCTATTGAGTTCGTGCTTTGGGCAACACTCTCAGTTAGTGGCTTGCCATTCGTGTCGACAGGGACAAAACCATATGGGGAAAACCCGGTACAATGAAGTCAATCCTTCGTCTATAGATCCTGATCTCGATGTAAGGGAAATCGAGTTCCTAGTCTTACCGGCCCTAGTCTTATCGGAGACGAATAACAAAACGGAGGCCATGTGTTCAATTTGAGCAAGTAAAAAAATCATTGATTGTGTAAAAAACAATGAAAGTAATCTGGAAAGCTGATGTCCGGGCAACAAAATCAGTAATAACAATTAAAAATAAAATTCCTATACAATCTTGACAATTTCACATTACATCGAAGAGCATGACCGGTGTTAAGGACTTTTTGCATTGTCGTTGAGATCTTACTGTGTCAGGTGGTCTTGATCTTACGTTTGGATGGTTGTATGGTCTTCTTGTTTCTAGAATTTGTCTAGCTAGTTTCTTTGACTTGTATTATGGCTAGTGAGTCATCTGTATAACATTCCGCAATATGGACAGATTTTGACTGTGTCGATATGATGTCCGGGTGTAAGTACGAAATTAAGCTAATGCCAGTGACCTGATCCGAGGTGACACTACGACACTCTCTGGCTGTATTTAACAGAAACACTGGTTACACATATGTTGTTGTGTGAGCAGAAATCAAACAGTCTCTGACTATTACCGTTAATATTGTCAATACCATCACCCGTGTAGTACCGGGGCCCCAAGAGACGCAAAGATTAGTACTATTGCGACCTATAAGACACGTAGAGTCCTAGGAAGCTACTCTAGTAAATAAAAAGCATCGCAGAAATCAGATGTACTAGCACAACGTACAATCTCTCTTAGGTTCAGATCATATACATATCACACAGAGTGGTTAACACGTGGTCGATATGGAGCGTAAGAAGACGTCAATATCATGATGACCCAGACATGCTGGACATTAATGATGATCGGATCATATGAATTCATTTAAATCACACATTATACACAGCTGCTCATCGCCAGGAAATACAAATATACGAGGGAGAGTCAATAAGTAAGTCGTACAGTTCTGTGGGATGGCAGGTAAATGTAGTTTGAGTTTTCTAAAGGTGTCATTAGGTGACAGCAACATCAAACTTTATATTCCCGTTCGTCAGGTGGCGCTAGGTGTCTCATGCGCATGCGCAGCGCATAAGCAAAATGGTGACTGTACTTACGGAGTGTATAACCAAAGAGCAACGTGATGTTGTGCGGTTTTCTTGTGGGCAAAAGGACTGTCTGCAAAGCACATTCGTAAGGAAATGCTTCCTGTTTATGCTGACAAATGTTTGTCCCATAAAGCGGTGCATAGCTGGGTAGAACCATTTTCTCAAGGACGATCTAAAATTGTTGATGAAATCCGATCTGGTCGTCCTGTTGAGATTGCAGCAGAAGCATCCGTGCAGCGGGTGGAGAAGATGATTAAAGGTGACAGGCGAGTAACGATAGACTCTGTAGCATCTGCAATAGGGTGCTCACATGGTTCAACATACAGCATAATGCATGATCGATTGAAATTTAAGAAAGTGTGATCAAGGTGGGTATCGAAACAATTGAAGGAGGAACACAAAATGAACCGATTTGGCCTGTCCTTGCATCATCTCTGTCGGTACGAAGATGAAGGAGATGACATGCTGAACAGGATTGTTACTGGGAATGAATCATGGTTGCATCACTACCAGCCCGAATCAAAGCATGCTTCAATGCAGTGGAAACATTCTTCTTCACCTTGTGTCCAAAAATGCAAGGTTACGCAATCAGCAGAGAAGGTTATTCTGACGGTGTTCTGGTATTGTCAAGATGTGATTTTAACCAATTTCAAGAAGAAATGTGACAATGTGAATTCTAAACTTCGCTCTCATCACAAACTACTTGAAATACTCGCAAATCTCAAACTAGTCTTTTTTTCGCTTCTTTTATCATTATAATAAATATGTATGTAATGTCATGTGTAGGGGTAGCTACCCTAGACCCCTACCTCAGTTGTTTCTTATGACATGCTTTGTAGGTTGCCGTGTTACTATTCTTTGCTCCCCTTGTCAGCCGCGGCAACACACAGGCGCTATTGTAGACAATCAGTGGTATCCTATTGAGTTTCATTTGTATAAGATACCCCAACCACATTATTTGTTTTGTTTTTCTCAATACTCCACGAATCTAATGCCTTTCTATTTGTTGCTTCGGGACACACCTCTTTCTTTTGTCTTCCTTCTCAATCTATTACGCTACTTACTATCTCTTCTTGCTTACCATCATTCACTCACTCTTTTATTCGTGATCTCTATACAACATAACCACACAATCTCCTAAACAAAGACTGGAACAGACTAGGACAGACAGTAAACAATCGAGAAAGGAGGCCCCATGAAACCACAGCATACCATCGATGGTTAAATGGACCCGATCAATGATCTCAAATATTCAGACATTCACGGTATTTCTTATTTTGCTAACATATGTTCGGAAAACATCAGAAAAAATCAAGCATATTATGTACGGTAATTTGTATCTGAGTTATCAGTGAGTACATTATGTTACGCTAATACTTGGATGTGTTGCGGATTCGCATAACGTATAAGCGTTCGCCTGTCGACTCGGACACAAGAGTGGTGTGGGTTCAATCCCATGCTCGAAGTTTCCCAGGTGAGTAAAAGAAATTGGACCTCCTACTTCCTGCATACTAGGGTCTAGAAATGTGAAGTGACTTCATACCCTACGGTCTAAACAGACTAAGGGAAATGTTATTTTATATATGCTTTGATAGAGAAGAATCTGAGGTAGTAGTAGTGAAACTCTGATATACTTTGATAGAGAAGAATTTGAGAGTAGTAGTGACTCTGATATACTTTGATAGAGAAGAATCTGAGAGCAATAGTGACTCTGATATACTTTGATAGAGAAGAATCTTTAGAGTAGTAGTGCTTTGATATCTTTGATAGAGAAGAATCTGAGGCATAGTGACTCTGATATACTTTGATAGAGAAGAATTTGAGATAGTAGGACTTGACTGATAGAACATATTTGATTTTTGAGAACTAAGTAGTGGCTTGATATACTTGATGAAGAATCTGAGAGTAGTAGTGACTCTGCGTTTGCTGGACTCAATCATCAACGTAGAAGGTCCCATTCCCGATATGGTCTTTTTTTTATTCGAACATTCCATATCGATCACTTGTTAAACCACTCGTTGTGATTTGTATGTGATCGGAGCCTGAGGGATTGTACATTGAGCCAGTTATGCGACTACGAATAGGCCAGCGTACCCGATTTCTGCGACGATTTTTATTTACTAGGGTAACTTCCCTAGGCCACTACCTCTGTCGCCTCTTACGACATGTCTTGTAGGTCGCAGTGTTACTATTCTTTTCTCCTCTTGCGGGCCACGACAACACTACGGGATGGGTGGGGGGGCGATATGGTCAATTCCACTGTCTACTGAAACTGAGTATGGGTATAAAAACTTGATGTAGGAATAAATTTGTGACCGGCACCGGAGTTACTATGAAAGTGCTCTGTAGCGGACAATTTCAGATAAACTAAACAAGATCAATTCAATATTAGAAAGTGATGTTCGCTTTGGTTATGATCGAGTCTCACGTGTAGCAGGAGTCTCATGTGTAGCAGGAGTATGTAATAAGTTTATCATAGAACGAGTAAATAAGACATCGGATGTATGAATTAGTGCTGGCAGATGACGGGATTAAAGTGAGATTAAAGAAGAAAAACTGGAATTGTGTATACATAATTTCTAGAACGCAGGATTATTTCATTGATCATTATTCCTTTGAGGATCGGTCATCTTCATCACACATGTCCATAGTTGCTCTGATCTCCCCAAATCTTGTATTTCAGTGTTTGACTAACAACTCCGTTATGTGTTGATTGATGTAGAACGCAGGATTATTTCATTGTTCATTATTCCTTTGAGATCGCCATCTTTATCACAACGTCCATATTGCCTGATCTCCCAAATCTTGTATTTCGGTGTTTAGACTAACAACTCTGTTAGTGTTGATTGATGTAGAACGCAGGATTATTTCATTGTTCATTATTCCTTTGAGGATCGGTCATCTTCATCACACATGTCCATAGTTGCTCTGACCTCCCCCAAATCTTGTATTTCAGTGTGTTTAGACTAACAACTCTCGTTCTGTGTTGATTGATGTATCTACTGGGTTTCTCCCTGGTTATCCTTTCTTGCCGTATTATTCAAAAACTGGAAAATTTGAAAATATTCACGTCAATACACTCAGAGCGACTTCAGTTTAGCTAGTTGAGGACATCACCGACAGACTACTTCCACAGTTGTTTCGGCAACGATTCCACATTATAAAACCCTGCCTTCTTATCTCAGAGATGGTACCCGTTTCTAGCTCTACCACCAGAAACTTGACAGCAGTATGCTCTAACATCACTTGAAGTTAAGTATGGAATAAGGTGGGTTTTTTTTTTTTCGATCCAGAAACACTTGAGCTTTCAGATCTTCGGCTCGGTGCCATGGACATCGTAACCTTTCGGTTAGGTGCCACGAACACCGTAAATCTGGAGAACTGTGGCCTTTCTGCTAGCCCGCGGAATTGAACCGCACTGACATGGGGGCTTGTCACCCGTCCTCCAACGCACTACGAACAAGCTGGGCATGCGGGCGAATAAGGGTTTCAGGAGAATGTGTGTGTCCGTGTTTTAGTATGTTTTATTACATGGACTGTGTGTGTTGAAATGTTCGTTGTACACATGTGTACACTTTCAATCTTGAATAACAACACGAGTAAATATTTCTACACAAATTATTCACTTTTATTTAAGTAGCAACAGAACTAGCATGCAAACAACAGTACAAATCTCCATAAGGTAATAATGAAGAACTGGTTGGTTGTCCTCTCAAAAACGTTGCTCTGCACGGCTAGGCAATGGGTGCAGTAAGAAATAAAAGTTTACGGTTCGAATCTTGTGTTCTTTCTTTTCTCCAATCCTGTTTTGCCTTACAGCGTCAGGTCAAGAAGAAATTTCTAAAACGGGTCTTTGTGTGCGCTTCGTAGATAGTGTCTTTCGTCGCTTCTGTTATCTCTGAGGTCCATCTTTTGCGTGGCCGGCCTTTTGCTTTGTTCCCATTTATCGGAGCAGCATTGCTCTTTGAGGTGCACTTAGTTAGTTAGTTAGTTTGTTCCTTTCGTGCCAAAGGCGACACATAGGGCAGAGGTTTTAGATCTCCATGTGAAGCGGTTCATTGCTAGCAGTTGGAGATCTTGTATGGTTTTACATCCCAATAGTTTACTTTCTTGTTGGATGGTTCTTCGAAGAGTGGTCTTAGGTCTTCCACGTTTTCTTTTCCCAACTGGTGACCACATAAGGACTTGTTGATTTAGTCTCTTTTCGTCTGATCTAAGAACATGACCTAAATATTTCCAAATATTTGAGGTGCACTGTCTGTTGGTAATCTGCGTATGTGGCCGAACCATTTAATTTGTGTTTCTTTATGAAATTTGGTACTGATGTTGTACACACTTTTTCCTGATGTCTTCATTTCTCAACCGGTCTCTTCTTATTACCCCCAGCATTCTGCGTAGACACTTCATCACTGCCGTGACTAGTTTTCTTCTATCATTTGTTGTCATCGTCCAGGTTTGGCACTGATAGCATAATGTGGGTAGAAAGATTGTGTTGAACAATGCTCTTGTCGTGTTCATGGTGTGAGATGTTTGCACTTTAAAATTGATGTCATTTGTCCTATCATTTGATTTGCTCTGGTTGTGCAGATAGTTGCTTCTTCAACTTCGTCGTCAATGCACGTTCGTGCCAGTAACGGTTTGTGTTTTCTGTGTTTGGTTCGTCAAACCGGTTAATATTTGTTTATCATATCAAAGGTGCGTATCCTTCATATGGCGTTGCTCTGCTGGGAGCAATCTCGAAAATAACTTTGTGGTCTTGAATCCTTGTCGTTTGGTATGTTAATGGTTATTTGTTTAATATCTATGTATCCTATCTTCTTCTTTGCAGTCTGAACCCCCCACTTCTTCTCGGATCTGGGAGCCTCTGCTACTCCTCTAGTATTGTTCTTTCAGGCCATCGTGACGCTTGATGTGACCAAAGTATGTAATTTTTCTGTATAGTATGTTGTTTACTGTTGATTTATTTACCATATTCATTGGCTCCGGTGCTTCGCCTGTGGTTCTTAAAACTTCTTATTCACGGTGTTAGGGATGGTGAAACAAGACAGTTTATTTGTGTGTGTATATATATATATACATATATATTTGTACACGCCTGCGTGCGTGTGTGATGTGTGCTGGAAGTGTGTGTGTGGTAGAGATTATGATAAAGTCTAAAATATAGTGCAAGCATGGATGTGCGTGCGCTTGTTAGTGAGTATGTGTGCGCTTGTTAGTGAGTATGTGTGCGCGTATTTGTTTGTGTGTGCATCCGAATGAATGTACATGTGTATGCGTGCGTACGTGACTTGTGTATGATCGAAGTGACGTAAACGCCTGAAGGAAAGTGCAAGCTTGTGGGTGTGGACGTGATCGGAATGTCACAGCGAAAGTGCTTGCGTAACATGATAGCACTAGGAGAAATCACACATAGAAAGAGGATAACAGATCACACAAACAGAAGGTGATATACCTTTTCCATGCACACATAAATAAATCTAAAATATAAAAAGAATGAAATATATACCAAAGATATAATATGAAAAGCTGTCAACGTTACAAAGAGAGATAAGAGTGAGAAACGAGAATATCAGAAGCATTGTTGGTACTATACCATGCATACAGTACATCGAGAAGCAAAGATTCAAGTGGTTCGGCCATCTAATGAGAATGGAACCACATTTACTACCATCACGTGCCTACAACAATTGACACTCAGGGCGCAGAGCACGAGGCAGGCCAAGAACACGATGGATAGATAACATCTCAGAGTCCCTGCGAAAGCATGGACTGACAACGCCAAGCGCAACACACCTGGCACAAGATAGAAAACTTATAACTCTCCCCACGACGATTCACGGCAAATGTGGTTAAGATAAGATAATAAAATATAGAATATATCTAATATATATAAAAAGAAGAAATAAATGTATAGCTAGACACAATTGTGTGAATAATACGTGTTTGCACTCCCGTGTGCTGGTCTAGGTTCAGTGGATGACTTTCATAAGTACGTACCCGTCAAAGTTCCTATCGACTCCGGATCTCTCATACTAACAGAATCCTGGTATTAGCAAAACCATAAAAATGCAAACCAGTTGTACAGCTTCTAGATCAGAAATTAACGATGGTCAAGTAAATATGAATAGATTGCGAGAAACACAGAAATAGCAAAGCAAATTTACCAATCACTGTCATTTCAAGAGGTTAAAACCCTCATACAGAGAAAATCTGCAGTAGACTTAAGACAAATACTCTATATGATTATGGAAAGGACTTCATCAAAGGCCTACGCAGAACAGACCAGGTCATTATATTTCGTCTACGTGCCTGACACTGCAGACTCAACAGACACTTGTATAGACTAGGAATAAGTCAAATACTTCTATGCCATTGTCAGCAGGTGGAGCAGACACTGGAGCATGTTCTGCAAGACTGTCCTCTCCTGGGTGAGCTGAGAAGCAATATGGGGCAACACCCAGTCGACATAAAAACTAAGTGTCAGGAAACCTGACAGACCTGAAGCTGACTGCCCAGTTTGTGGTCCACAGTAAACTAAGCGCATGACCAGAGATCGCTGAAGAAGAAGAAGAAAAATGAGAACATGGCAGCTAAAACTCCATCCCCCCATGTGCTAGGGTTAAAACTATTTTTTTTCCCGATCCAGAAGCTTTTGAGCTTTCAGCTCTTCGGCTCGGTGCCATGGACATCATAACCCTTCGGTTCGGTGCCACGAACAAAGTGAATCTGGGGTTAAAACTATAGACACACGCCTCATGTTACATAAAAGCCCTATTCGTAAATTATTATCTCCTACCCTTACTTTGAAACTAGCGTGCCGTAACACCGACAAGGCCTCACTTGTCAAGACAACCATCTGCCGAATGGCAAGCTCAATGCCTCCAGACCGGAAGCCGGAACTAGCTGCCACCTGTTTGATTAGTCAGTCTATTATCGACAAGTTCTAGCAGAACCGCTAGTAGAGACCATCTAATGAGCAGTTTCTGATTCCGTGTTTTTAACCAAATGTGTATTTGCTGATACAGTCCGGATAATTTAACGCAATTAAACGCCCGTTGAAATAACAAGTAGGAAATAAAGGATAACGTAGGAGAAGATCGAAATTAACGTGTAATACAATACTTTCTTCCGTACACATCGTCATGATTATCATCATTAGCCACATAGAAACCAAAAAATGTCCACTGAAATGAGCAGTTTGGGTTTTTTTTTAATGTCTCAGTTTCCGTAACTGTATGTTTGTTTTACAGTGTGGGGTCACCGGCCCCATTCTAAAGCAATTTTGTTTACTTGTTTGACACGTGATAGAAAATAGTGATTCTATTGTTCGTTACTCCGGAAACCACACAGTCGATTACCTACTCGGGAAAATGAATCTTATCGAAATCTTCACAATGTTTGAATCGTGGAGAATCGCAGTAAATTACCTCCACCTATCCAACATTTGTCTATGGTATTTTCTGTAAAGAGAAAACGCTTTAAAGACACTCTGAAATACTTCGATATAGACACCTCGTCATGGGAATCCCTGGCGCAAGATCACCAAATGTGTCGCTATAACAACACAAGAGGAACTCGCATAGCTGAGAATCGTCGTGCCGCTGAGGCATTGAGAAAACTAGCTGTGCGAAAAGACAGAACACACAACACCCACATGTCTAACTTTGATCATGTACACCGCATATGTTGTAGGGGAGTGTGTTCTAGGATTGGACTCTACAGTCACCTCCAGACACCAGAGAGGTATAGCAGCACACGTCTGAGGCTGTTGCCATCGTCGCTTCCGATGGACGGCTATTATGGTATCTTCTGCTACTTTTAATCAAATCCATCTTCACTTTAACAACAACAAAATATTGAACGCGTTTTCATAACATCTGAAGTCTGAGTAAGGCTCACCTAAATTGCGAGGAACACTGGTAATAAGAAAATGAAGCCTTCATGCAAAAATCAGTCAGGGCTGTTATACAGGGTGTTCAAGATAATAGCAGCCTGTGAATGGGGTCAATCCGGCATATATGTATGAAAATGAGAAGGTTCAGTTATGACGTAGTATAGGTCAAGGTTATGTGACGGTATGTAATTGTAGTGCGGGAAGGGGCGATGAACAAACGTGACGTAAAACGAGCTACTCAGAACCGGTTTAAATAGTACATAAACATAACGCGATAGATTATCTGGCAACTTTCGATTTGTCAATGGGGCTGCTTTAATCTTGAACACCCTGTAGTAGGTGACCTGACTACGTCTGAATTTATGGCGGTGGAACAAAAAACAAACAAAAATAACAAGTGGTATATTGGAAAATATAGTGTTAATCTCGCAATATTTTCTTTTACCAGCAGTATATAATAGATAATGTGATCACATTACACTGACCAGTTAATCTCGCAATATCTTCTTTGACCAGCAGTATATAATAGATAATGTGGTCACATTACACTGACCAGTTAATCTAGCAATATCTTCTTTGACCAGCAGTATATAATAGATAATGTGGTCACATTACACTGACCAGTTAATCTAGCAATATCTTCTTTGACCAGCAGTATATAATAGATAATGTGGTCACATTACACTGACCAGTTAATCTCGCAATATCTTCATTGACCAGCAGTATATAATAGATAATGTGATCACATTACACTGACCAGTTAATCTCGCAATATCTTCTTTAACCAGCAGTATATAATAGATAATGCGATCACATTACACTACTATCGTTATTTCATTGTGTTCATATGGTACATTAGCTGAGACTGGGGTCGACATGACAACCGCTGTGATCGAATAAATCTCACGCAAACTGAAGATTTTAAAACATGGGACCATATATCTACTGTGTTCAAGTTGAGTACGCACTCGTGTACTGGCAGTACGTACTCAAGTACGTACGTTGAGTACTGTTGGACATCGAAAAAAGCAAACTGTAAAGAGACTGCCCGTGTCACATTTGTCATACAGAAAGATATATTTAATTCCTACTAAATCCATTATCATGAAACACACGAAAGATCAAACCCAAACTTACAGTGTATGACGAAATCGGTTGTGCTGGACCGAAATAGTTATTTGTTACTAAAAATGACGTTATACTATTCTAGCCGGACCCATAACTGCACAGTATACCCCAGCAGGCATCGAATGGTATACATGATGATAGTTTCCGTAACTCACTGAATCTCTATAAGATGAGAACAATGAGGTTTTTTTTGGTAAGAACCCACAGAGGAAACAACGGAAGCAAAGAATATGATCAACAAATAAACAGTGTACAAGTATTAAAAGCTTCCGAAAAAACAAATGGACAAACACAGGATTCGAACCACTTAACCTTATTTCTTACAACACCCATTATGGCTCGATGGTCGTGTTCGTATGGACGCCCGTATTGCAAGGCTAGGTAATGGGTGTCGTTCACGTGTACACTGTCTATGAATCTTTATAAGCAACATACACCATTCTAATGGATTGGTAATACATCACATTCTACACAGAGCCATTAAAATCACGTTCTTTTGTTTCGTAGTAAACACTCGCAAGTTTGAACGTAATTATAGACAGAAAAATATCGATTACAATCAATTCCGTTTCCTAGTTGACCGTCTACAGACTTCAATACAACAAGTGACTTCTAATTTTTGTGTGGCTATTTTCTTGCCTAGACGTATCTTTCTTTAATGACTTGTTCACATAGAAAACGTAACAGTGGAAGGAAGTACTTGGGAATAATTGTCAATATTTAGTCATATACTTATTTCTTTGTTCTGAAACTGTATTTTAAATAAATAAAAAGACATGAAGGGCTGGAGAAGACCATCATGGAAGGAGGCATCCTAGCACAGAGGAGAAAGGGAAGAAGACCACGGAAAAGATGGATTCAGGATGTAATTGATGGTTTGAGCATGACAGCTGCAGATGCGGGACATCTGGCCTAAGAGAGAGAAATTTATAAGAACTGTTAATATAGTAAAGTTCTGCACAGAACATGCTATCTGATGATGAGAGAGAGGATTTCCTAAGAACTGTTAAGATAGCAAAGTTCTGCACAGAACATGCTATGTGATGATGATGATGTGCTGAAACTGTGTCAGTGTGATTGTTTTTCTCTGGAAAATAATTCCATGGAACATCCATAATATATGCACTCCTCTCTTATCAGTTATCAGTTATCAATTATTTGAGGACTATCATCATAGCACTCCGGACATGTCCATAGGTGCTCCGATCTCCGCCTCAGCAAATCCAGCAGCGTCCAGCGACCCAACACGCCAGTTCGATGTTGATTAATCAATCTCTTTGCATATTTAGTATGTCGTTCTTTTCGGGCTGCACCAATATTAACACCCATCTCTTTCAATCTGGTCAGCGAGTGGGATTCACATCCCTGAAACTCCTCTGTTCGGAAAGACTCAATGAGTGAAGAATGTCACTTCGATCCATTGCAGCTCCCTCTGATATTGTAGCTAAGCCAGCCAATCTATCAGCTCGTTCATTACCCCAAACTCCTGCGTGCCCAAAGACAAAAATAAAGGTGATTTCTCTGATCATTGTCTGTACCAGTACCTCCACCCAGTTGCGTCTCACCATACCTGATTCGACTTTACGAATCATGCTCATGGAGTCACTGAGTCCTCTCTTATCGTTATACGTTACATAAAGTCTGCAAGTAATTTGCCCATACCACTGTGTCCTGGACAACTGGTTCAATCTCTTCCATGGAATTCAATCAATCAAGTACCATGCCTTCCAGCTCATGTCTCTCCACAACTCTCTCCTTGGTGCAGTTTATCAGTTCTGACGTCGATCTTTTGTCGAACCACGATGTCAGACCATCCAACATCTTCTCCTCTGTCTTCCACGATCTCTCCTTCCCTGAATTTTACCTGTTGTCCCCAAATGCTTCAAAACCCTCTCTTCGCATTATTTGCCCGAAGATCCGTGATTCTCGGATTCTTATTCTGTTGATAATGTTTCTTTGTGTGTTGGCTTGTTTTAAAACCTCATTTGTTTTCTTCGTTGTGTATGGAATTTTCAGCATTAATCAATGGAATTGAGTACTATATTTTTTGTCTCTATCAGCAAAGTTCGTTTCATTATTTCCCTTGAGCGTCTTCTAGAAATACATATTAAAACTCAAGTGTATTACAATATATAAAAATGAACAAGATTGAAAGTAGTTTTTTTTTATTTTATAACGCCCAATTTATGCACCTCTCACTTCTTTTCACGTTATTTCTTTTACATTTTATAACGTCCAATTTATGCACCTCTCACTTCTTTTCACGTTATTTCTTTTACATTTTATAACGTCCAATTTATGCACCTCTCACTTCTTTTCACGTTATTTTCTTTTACATTTTATAACGTCCAATTTATGCACCTCTCACTTCTTTTCACGTTATTTCTTTTACATTTTATAACGTCCAATTTATGCACCTCTCACTTCTTTTCACGTTATTTTCTTTTACATTTTATAACGTCCAATTTATGCACCTCTCACTTCTTTTCACGTTATTTCTTTTACATTTTATAACGTCCAATTTATGCACCTCTCACTTCTTTTCACGTTATTTCTTTTTACATTCTTATTATTATATTTGTATTCAATTATCTATTTTTAGAAAAGTATAGGGAAGTGTGTGTATATATAATAATTCCTCTCGTACCGTTATACGTGACATAGGGCCTGCAAGTAATTTCTCCATGTCGCTATATCCTGGGCAACTCGCTCAATCTCCTCCGTGGAACTGAGACCGATATTTCATGCCTCTCTCAGCAAAGTTCGTTTCAGGGTCTCCTTAGGTCGACCTCTCTTTCTTGAACCCTTTGCATCCCACTTCAATGCCTGCTTTGATATTCGTTGATCATTTCTCCTCAAGGTGTGTCCAACATATCTCCATCTTCTTTTTCTTATAACAGTTGTCACTAGTGGTTGACCAGACATGTCTCTGATTTCATCACTTCTCCTGAATTCGTTCCATTTTATATTCATTTTTTTTCGCAGACATCTATTTTAAAATGCACTCAACTTGCTTTCTATATCTTTAGTCATTTTCCAACTCTCGCTGGCATATGTTAGGATTGATACAACATTTCAACTGAAAATTCGTAATTTAGTTTTAATACTATATAACTTGCAGTTCTATATTTTATTTAGACTTTTAAAAGCTGATGTTGCTTTGCCAATTCGTATCATAATTTCTTTTTAAACATATATATATATATAGATGTCCTGAAAGAACTAAATGTTAAAGAGAATTGATTGATAAACAACATACTATACAGAAAAATTAGATACTTTGGCCACATCAAGCGTCATGATGACCTGGAAAGAACAATATTAGAGGACAGGGTCACAGGTCGCAGAGGCAGACCAAGAAGAAGATGGCTATAAGATATTAAAGAAACCATGAATATGACCATCGACGAAGTGGGTGAACTGACTAGAGACAGAGTGAATTTCAGATGAGCTGCAAAGAGAGCAACGTGCTATAAATGATAGGCACCTTGATGATGATATATATATCGTCCACCATACTATGTTAAAAAGATAAAGATATCACTAGGTAGGCCAAGAAAACGATAGAATGATAATATTGAAGTAGACCTAAAAATACTAGTAGCTAACAAATGGCAAGAGAAAGCTAAGAATAGAGATGAATGGAGGTGGGTAATATCTTGTTGTTATATAGAGGTTTTTAAAAATATATATATACCTTTCTGGAGAAACGGATCACTCTGTAACTGCGCATTACCATGTGCTTGACGATAGTGTGTATAGTTACTGTTGTAACTGCGTATGGCGGGGTGCTTGATGATAGTGTGTATAGTTACTGTTGTAACTACGTATGGCTGTGTACTTGATGATAGTGTGTACAGTTACTGTTGTAACTACGTATGACGGGGTGCTTGATGATAGTGTGTATAGTTACTGTTGTAACTGCGTATGTCTGTGTGCTTGATAAATCGCTTTGCTTGAATTTAATTACCCTTTGTTGTTCTCAAACGGTGCGCAAGCTCTTCTCACATGATGCGTAATTTGATTAAGCTGAAACTCAACAGACCCATTAAGGCGATCGACTGATCGCTTTCGTGGCAGTTAATTGGTCGTATTCAATATTTGATCCGTTGTGGTTTACCTCACATTACTTTCTTCACAAATACCTCTGGTTATATTATATGCTGCTTGCCTAGATCGCATTATTCATAATTCATATGAAATTATCCACCGCCTACACATCAAAGGTTAAATTTGAAGACAACATTTATTAACCTAACTAATAGTTATCATTATAAATAAATATTTCCTATGTCTATTGTTATTGACTTTCATAAATGATTAGCTGTGAAGAAGAGATCAGAATTGAGGGATAACTAATGAGAACATGGTGGAAAGAACATAAAAGACACTAATGAAACAAGAAGCGGTGTAACACTGCGCTATAGCTTTGATGAAATCCTGGCCTCCGATAACATACGGCTGGCGGGCAGAGGTAAACAAAAAATTACAGGAAATAAGACCACAACCAACCACCAACAACAGCAAACAATAAAAAGAGATCGTGTACTAGAGCTAAGGGAAGACCAAGAAAAAGATGGATAGACAATATCAAGACCACACTACATAAACACGGTTACAACACAACAAGGGCGACTCATCTAGCCCTAGAACACAAATTAAAGCTCACATCCCTACGCTTAACGGCAAGAGTGGTCAGCCAACTACATCTTCCATCTGGGAATAGACAATAGACAGACCATAACTGTCGCTTGATCCTCGCATTCCAGTATTGCTGTATATAGACTAATACATTGTAAAACCAACACTAAATGTGAAATCAATGTTATATTATGTTACAAATTAAGTGCAACACTAAATGTTAAATCAATGTTATATTATGTTACAAATTAAGTGCAACACTAAATGTTCAATCAATGTTATATTATGTTACAAATTAAGTGCAACACTAAATGTTAAATCAATGTTATATTATGTTACAAATTAAGTGCAACACTAAATGTTAAATCAATGTTATATTATGTTACAAATTAAGTGCAACACTAAATGTTCAATCAATGTTATATTATGTTACAAATTAAGTGCAACACTAAATGTTCAATCAATGTTATATTATGTTACAAATTAAGTGCAACACTAAATGTTAAATCAATGTTATATTATGTTACAAATTAAGTGCAACACTAAATGTTAAATCAATGTTATATTATGTTACAAATTAAGTGCAACACTAAATGTTAAATCAATGTTATATTATGTTACAAATTAAGTGCAACACTAAATGTTCAATCAATGTTATATTATGTTACAAATTAAGTGCAACACTAAATGTTCAATCAATGTTATATTATGTTACAAATTAAGTGCAACACTAAATGTTAAATCAATGTTATATTATGTTACAAATTAAGTGCAACACTAAATGTTCAATCAATGTTATATTATGTTACAAATTAAGTGCAACACTAAATGTTCAATCAATGTTATATTATGTTACAAATTAAGTGCAACACTAAATGTTCAATCAATGTTATATTATGTTACAAATTAAGTGCAACACTAAATGTTCAATCAATGTTATATTATGTTACAAATTAAGTGCAACACTAAATGTTCAATCAATGTTATATTATGTTACAAATTAAGTGCAACACTAAATGTTCAATCAATGTTATATTATGTTACAAATTAAGTGCAACACTAAATGTTCAATCAATGTTATATTATGTTACAAATTAAGTGCAACACTAAATGTTCAATCAATGTTATATTATGTTACAAATTAAGTGCAACACTAAATGTTCAATCAATGTTATATTATGTTACAAATTAAGTGCAACACTAAATGTTCAATCAATGTTATATTATGTTACAAATTAAGTGCAACACTAAATGTTAAATCAATGTTATATTATGTTACAAATTAAGTGCAACACTAAATGTTCAATCAATGTTATATTATGTTACAAATTAAGTGCAACACTAAATGTTCAATCAATGTTATATTATGTTACAAATTAAGTGCAACACTAAATGTTCAATCAATGTTATATTATGTTACAAATTAAGTGCAACACTAAATGTTCAATCAATGTTATATTATGTTACAAATTAAGTGCAACACTAAATGTTCAATCAATGTTATATTATGTTACAAATTAAGTGCAACACTAAATGTTCAATCAATGTTATATTATGTTACAAATTAAGTGCAACACTAAATGTTCAATCAATGTTATATTATGTTACAAATTAAGTGCAACACTAAATGTTCAATCAATGTTATATTATGTTACAAATTAAGTGCAACACTAAATGTTCAATCAATGTTATATTATGTTACAAATTAAGTGCAACACTAAATGTTCAATCAATGTTATATTATGTTACAAATTAAGTGCAACACTAAATGTTCAATCAATGTTATATTATGTTACAAATTAAGTGCAACACTAAATGTTCAATCAATGTTATATTATGTTACAAATTAAGTGCAACACTAAATGTTCAATCAATGTTATATTATGTTACAAATTAAGTGCAAATAAATGTTCAATCAATGTTATATTATGTTACAAATTAAGTGCAACACTAAATGTTCAATCAATGTTATATTATGTTACAAATTAAGTGCAACACTAAATGTTCAATCAATGTTATATTATGTTACAAATTAAGTGCAACACTAAATGTTCAATCAATGTTATATTATGTTACAAATTAAGTGCAACACTAAATGTTCAATCAATGTTATATTATGTTACAAATTAAGTGCAACACTAAATGTTCAATCAATGTTATATTATGTTACAAATTAAGTGCAACACTAAATGTTCAATCAATGTTATATTATGTTACAAATTAAGTACAACACTAAATGTTCAATCAATGTTATATTATGTTACAAATTAAGTGCAACACTAAATGTTCAATCAATGTTATATTATGTTACAAATTAAGTGCAACACTAAATGTTCAATCAATGTTATATTATGTTACAAATTAAGTGCAACACTAAATGTTCAATCAATGTTATATTATGTTACAAATTAAGTGCAACACTAAATGTTCAATCAATGTTATATTATGTTACAAATTAAGTGCAACACTAAATGTTAAATCAATGTTATATTATGTTACAAATTAAGTGCAACACTAAATGTTAAATCAAGGTTATATTATGTTACAAATTAAGTGCAACACTAAATGTTCAATCAATGTTATATTATGTTACAAATTAAGTGCAACACTAAATGTTCAATCAATGTTATATTATGTTACAAATTAAGTGCAACACTAAATGTTCAATCAATGTTATATTATGTTACAAATTAAGTGCAACACTAAATGTTCAATCAATGTTATATTATGTTACAAATTAAGTGCAACACTAAATGTTCAATCAATGTTATATTATGTTACAAATTAAGTGCAACACTAAATGTTCAATCAATGTTATATTATGTTACAAATTAAGTGCAACACTAAATGTTCAATCAATGTTATATTATGTTACAAATTAAGTGCAACACTAAATGTTCAATCAATGTTATATTATGTTACAAATTAAGTGCAACACTAAATGTTCAATCAATGTTATATTATGTTACAAATTAAGTGCAACACTAAATGTTCAATCAATGTTATATTATGTTACAAATTAAGTGCAACACTAAATGTTCAATCAATGTTATATTATGTTACAAATTAAGTGCAACACTAAATGTTCAATCAATGTTATATTATGTTACAAATTAAGTGCAACACTAAATGTTCAATCAATGTTATATTATGTTACAAATTAAGTGCAACACTAAATGTTCAATCAATGTTATATTATGTTACAAATTAAGTGCAACACTAAATGTTCAATCAATGTTATATTATGTTACAAATTAAGTGCAACACTAAATGTTCAATCAATGTTATATTATGTTACAAATTAAGTGCAACACTAAATGTTCAATCAATGTTATATTATGTTACAAATTAAGTGCAACACTAAATGTTAAATCAATGTTATATTATGTTACAAATTAAGTGCAACACTAAATGTTCAATCAATGTTATATTATGTTACAAATTAAGTGCAACACTAAATGTTCAATCAATGTTATATTATGTTACAAATTAAGTGCAACACTAAATGTTAAATCAATGTTATATTATGTTACAAATTAAGTGCAACACTAAATGTTCAATCAATGTTATATTATGTTACAAATTAAGTGCAACACTAAATGTTCAATCAATGTTATATTATGTTACAAATTAAGTGCAACACTAAATGTTCAATCAATGTTATATTATGTTACAAATTAAGTGCAACACTAAATGTTAAATCAATGTTATATTATGTTACAAATTAAGTGCAACACTAAATGTTCAATCAATGTTATATTATGTTACAAATTAAGTGCAACACTAAATGTTCAATCAATGTTATATTATGTTACAAATTAAGTGCAACACTAAATGTTCAATCAATGTTATATTATGTTACAAATTAAGTGCAACACTAAATGTTCAATCAATGTTATATTATGTTACAAATTAAGTGCAACACTAAATGTTAAATCAATGTTATATTATGTTACAAATTAAGTGCAACACTAAATGTTCAATCAATGTTATATTATGTTACAAATTAAGTGCAACACTAAATGTTCAATCAATGTTATATTATGTTACAAATTAAGTGCAACACTAAATGTTAAATCAATGTTATATTATGTTACAAATTAAGTGCAACACTAAATGTTCAATCAATGTTATATTATGTTACAAATTAAGTGCAACACTAAATGTTCAATCAATGTTATATTATGTTACAAATTAAGTGCAACACTAAATGTTCAATCAATGTTATATTATGTTACAAATTAAGTGCAACACTAAATGTTCAATCAATGTTATATTATGTTACAAATTAAGTGCAACACTAAATGTTCAATCAATGTTATATTATGTTACATATTAAGTGCAACACTAAATGTTCAATCAATGTTATATTATGTTACAAATTAAGTGCAACACTAAATGTTCAATCAATGTTATATTATGTTACATATTAAGTGCAACACTAAATGTTAAATCAATGTTATATTATGTTACATATTAAGTGCAACACTAAATGTTCAATCAATGTTATATTATGTTACAAATTAATGTCAATACTAAATGTTAAATCAATGTTATATTATGTTACAAATTAAGTGCAACACTAAATGTTAAATCAATGTTATATTATGTTACAAATTAAGTGCAACACTAAATGTTAAATCAATGTTATATTATGTTACAAATTAAGTGCAACACTAAATGTTCAATCAATGTTATATTATGTTACAAATTAAGTGCAACACTAAATGTTAAATCAATGTTATATTATGTTACAAATTAAGTGCAACACTAAATGTTAAATCAATGTTATATTATGTTACAAATTAAGTGCAACACTAAATGTTCAATCAATGTTATATTATGTTACAAATTAAGTGCAACACTAAATGTTAAATCAATGTTATATTATGTTACAAATTAAGTGCAACACTAAATGTTAAATCAATGTTATATTATGTTACAAATTAAGTGCAACACTAAATGTTCAATCAATGTTATATTATGTTACAAATTAAGTGCAACACTAAATGTTAAATCAATGTTATATTATGTTACAAATTAAGTGCAACACTAAATGTTCAATCAATGTTATATTATGTTACAAATTAAGTGCAACACTAAATGTTCAATCAATGTTATATTATGTTACAAATTAAGTGCAACACTAAATGTTAAATCAATGTTATATTATGTTACAAATTAAGTGCAACACTAAATGTTAAATCAATGTTATATTATGTTACAAATTAAGTGCAACACTAAATGTTAAATCAATGTTATATTATGTTACAAATTAAGTGCAACACTAAATGTTCAATCAATGTTATATTATGTTACAAATTAAGTGCAACACTAAATGTTAAATCAATGTTATATTATGTTACAAATTAAGTGCAACACTAAATGTTAAATCAATGTTATATTATGTTACAAATTAAGTGCAACACTAAGGAATATCAGTATTATTCATATTTTTCTTCAATAAATAACCATGAAAGCATAGAATTGTATAAAATTGCAGAAAACCTTATAGTGTTCTATCAAACATATACAAAAACTAGCCCACATTAAACAGGAATTTTTCGTTTTCCATCTGAGCTAATTGGCCTTATGTTGCCGGGGGCCACGGATAAAATATACTTAAAATGACACTAAATATGAGTAGTCTGACAATAAGTTATCAAGTATAAAATAGTGTTTTATTTTATTTTGTGAGAGTTTTGTACAACCATCAATATTTTTTTTAAGATGTTTATTGAACGGTTAGATTTATGAAGAAATATGAGCTGATTTAACTCCGCTCCCCGTGGAGCATAGTGTCTCAACAGTTGTCCATCATTTTCATCCGTATCTGTGCGTTGTCTTGACAGTTTCCTAGATTAGTCCGATATCATCAAGTTCCTCCAGAAGACACCGTCTACATCTCTTATTGGACAGTACTATTTTCCGTTTCTCTTGAGAGTTCCATTCAAGTCCAGTGACATTCATTCAAGTGAGTGTGTTTTCCGCAGGTTATGTCCGATCCACCAACATTTTTTCCTCCTGCCTGACCTGTGCCATCATTGATTCCTGATCTTCTTCTCTTCCAACATTTACTCCTTTATAGAAGTGGTGGGAGGGATGGGGCGTAGTGATCTTGAGTATACTTGTTTTAAGGCACTTTGTAAGATGATATTCATTTTCGTAAGTCTGTTCTTGATGCCGTCGCTCCATCTTTTGCGTCGTCTTCCTCTTGCTTTGAACTCGTTACACTTTTTCTGTGTGGCTCTCTGTGGTACGCGATACCAGGGCATTCTTGTCAAGTCACGCATGCCAATCTGTCATACATTTCAATCTGAGAATCCAAAGATTAAGACATTTGATGATAAAGGTCGTAATCGTGGATCTGAAGATAGAATTACACGACAAATATCATTGAAGTAACTCAACACCGGTTCGAATATCTTCGAATTTGCGTAAACAGAGAACTCGGTGTATTAAGATAACAGTAATGTGTGTCCGTGTATCTCGATGTAACATGATAGATTATACATCTGAAAATAAATTCAGCATATCCAGTACAAACAAGTGTGTTCGTATATCACATTGCCTGTGGCGGCAGAACAAGTGAAAGCATACAGTGCTAGACAATCATTTACTGACACAAGAGTTTCAAGACTTAGAGACAACTAGTTTTTTAGCCCTAAGGCTAGCAGCTCTATTAGTTTTGAATTTCTTGTCTCTGCGACTGTCATGCCCAAGTCAAAGTCTTGAGTTCATTAGGTCAAGATATTAAAAACAAATTCGGTTTGGGTTTCTATGGCGCAGAGTTTGAAAGGTACTCGGTTTGCTCCCTCGTGGAGTAACCGGGAGAGTTTTCCAGAGATCGCTGATCTCAAAGATCTGAGGTCCCATGTTCAAGTTGAGCACATAAAAGAACCATTAGCAGTTCAAAACTGAGAAGAGCAGGCTGGACAGCCGCTGCCCTTGTAAAAGTTATTAGAAAGATTCAAATATAAATTCCTAAAAATAGTTTTAGGATCTTAGAAATTAGATCGGGGACCCTCGCCGCTGCTACCGAGTTCGTGCACTACCACAGAGAAGTCCACTGAGATCTTCCCGTGTAAGAAAGAGATCAGAGAACACACGCTTACTCACGAAGTACAATGATGATGGTCCTATCAAATCAATCAATGAATCAATAACAAATCTACATTCCATATCTTTGCTAAACGAATTCTGATCCTGTGTTCAACGAAATAATTCTCCTTTTTTTTTTTTTTTTTTTTTTTTTGCAAGTACAGGACAATGACCAACAATTCATTTCTAGTTTAACAAACACATTAAAACTTTGTAGAGAAGAAAGTGAATGACGCACGACTTACTCCACGTGGCTCACAAAAGAAGTAAATTTAGTCAGTAAACAAGTGACGTATCTTGAACTTGACTTTGTTTAATAGTATAAATTTTAGGTCACAACCTATGATATGTTTAGATTCTCTAGAGTTTGATAAGAATGAAAATGCGTGATAACAAACTATCTCCAAATGAAATATACTAGCTTGGAATCCCCACAGTGTAGATCTGAACTATTCCTGATTTTGGGTATGGTAGGTTGATTACATGACCTATTTCCTTCGCGTCTTGGTATTAGAGAAGACCTACTACTATAATTATAACTACTATAACTATAGGTAATCTGAACTGACGTCACAGCTCTTCGGGTGCTCAGTCTCCCTCAACAAATTTATAATGGTATGCATACTGATGGTTCATGTGGTGCGCTCGCATACTACTTGAACTTTGCATTTAGATTAAGTGTGCTTCTTCTTCTTCTTCTACTTCGAACACTCCATATCGATCACTTGTTAACCAATCTGTGTGATTTATATGTGATAAGAACGATTGTGCGCTGTGCCAGCTTTGTGCCTACAAGTAGGCCAGCACATCCGATTCTTGCGATGCTTTTTATCTACTAAGGTAGCTTCCTACATCAGTCGACTCTTACGACATGCCTTGTAGGCCGCAGTGATACTATTCTTTGCTTCCCTTGCGGGCCCCGGCACCACACGGGCGTATTAACTGGGCAATAACTTCCTAACCTTATTTTCTTAGTCATTCGACAGAGACGCGTCTATTGTTACGTTATGTTACAGTTGATATCGTTATATCTAAGATATGTTACAGTTGACATCGTTATATATAAGATATGTTACAGTTGACATCAATATATCTAAGTTATGTTACAGTTGACATCGTTATATATAAGATATGTTACAGTTGACATCGTTATATATAAGATATGTTACCGACTCTGCAACATTCTGATTGACATATCCGCTTTCAGTTTGACATCTTTGGGAATGGGAAAGTCTTCCCTCTTAGATTCCTACTCACTTAATCAGACTGCAGTGATGCAAAGTGTTACAAACTATGCTACGACTTGGATGTGAGGTCAAATCTAGGTCAGCTCATGTTCATTGACCTGGGCGATGAATTCTGTCATATCAATCACTGCGTCCTAGTTCTCCCTTCCGCTTCTTCAACTTATAGAAAAATGTCTACAATTATAGATGGACTAAAGCAGAATAATGTGTTCACTGCAGAGCACCAGAATAATGTGTTCACTGCAGAGCACCAGAATAATGTGTTCACTGCAGAGCACCAGACTAATGTGTTGACTGCAGAGCAGCAGAATAATGTGTTGACTGCAGAACGAGTGCAATGGGAATCAGATGTTTGAGGTGGTCTCCATCTTCTTCTTCGAACACTCCATATCGACCACTTGCAAACCATTTTTCGTGATTTGTATGTGATCCGAGCCTAAGAGCGATTGCAGGTTGTGCCAGTTATGTGCCTACAAGTAGGCCAGCACATCCGATTTCTGCAACGCTTTTTTTTACTAGGGTAGCTTCCCTAGGCCCCTACCTCAGCCGACTCTTACGGCATGCCTTGTAGCTGGCAGTGTTACTGTTTTTGGCTGCTCTTGAGAGCTCCTACAAGACACGGGCGATGGGTGATCTATGTAATCTAGCTACTGTATCGATCTCTGTACGTTTTACAATTATTCTGTTCCCGTCACGAGAGCAGCGATCTGGTTATATTCTAATGATTCCTAACCACAATGTAAGTGAGATCGAGAAACTAGTCCTATCAGACTGTAATATGTAGAGGAGGCATTCAAATTGTGAAAGAAACTGATCCATTGACAAGTGAAAATGGATAATAGTAAGCTGGAAAGCCGCTGCCCAGGCAACAATCGCTAACATCAATTTATGAAAATTAATACACATTTTCATCATCCACAGAATTACATCGGAACCGTAGCCGGTGCGACATATATCGTGCACTGTCGCTGTGATCTTTCTGTATAAGAAATAGATAGAAGCATAGATGGTTATTCATCGAAGTGTAATCATGATAGTCAATCATCAATCAATCAATCAATCGGTAGTGTTTAATATTATCGTGGGGAGAGAGAGATTAATACCCACCATATCCATGCAATAAAAAAGTAAATACAGAATAAAGATTAAGTCAAAAAGTAACAAAGGTGAAAAAATATCATAAAATTACAAAAAATAGGGAAAAGTGAGGCAAAA
Organism: Arion vulgaris; assembly: GCA_020796225.1. Classification (NCBI taxonomy): domain Eukaryota; kingdom Metazoa; phylum Mollusca; class Gastropoda; order Stylommatophora; family Arionidae; genus Arion; species Arion vulgaris. The sequence continues at coordinate 19,334,117 of CM036765.1, forward strand.
AAATTGAAATAGGAATGAATGAAACAAAAATTATCAAAAGTAAAATAGAATAACATGTAAAACATACCGTAGTAGTTTATCGAAGAAAGAAACAGAAACGAGAAATAACGAGATAGGTAAGAAATTAAGAAATTAAAAGCAACTAAAATACTAAGAAACAAACAACACACACCAAAAAAAAGTTGCGAAAAAAACAAAAATCGAGACAATATAAAGATAATAGAGGCAAATCAGCAAGAAAAATAAAAAGAAAGAAATAACTACAAATTACCAGAAACATAGTAGCATAGAGCAAAGAAAAGATTAGGATAACAAAGAAATAAAGCGTTTTATATGTGATGAAGATACGAAATGTCGGTAGACTTAATAAGTTAATAGTGTTATACCATCTCAGCGTGTATATATATATATATTTCTCCTCAACATCAAGAGAACAATATACAAAACTGTAATATAAGATCAATTGTTTTATATGGAACAGAAATCTGAAGCATAATAAATCAAGATGTATAAAAAAAAAAACAATGTAGAAGGAGAAATAACAGAGACATGTATATCGTGTTTAAATCTCCATTAATTACCAATAACATGAAAGGTTAATTAATAGAATTCGATGTTTGGGATATATTTCAAGAATGACAATGAACAGATAGCCTAAAATTGCATGTTAAAAAAGTCTGAAGGAGAAGAGAATCTGTGATGGCATGACATGACTACAAACAGGGAAATCTTGGATAGAACAGGACAACGACAGGTGGAACAAGAGATAAGGAGCAGAAGGTGACGATGGATAGGACACACACTGAGGAAACCCCTAACAGCATCACAAGACAGGCTCTCTGATGGAACCCCCAACGCAATAGAGGTAGGGAAAGACCCAGGAACACATGGAGACGGGAGTTGGAGACGGAATGCAAGAAAATGGGGAGAGTGGAGAGATCTGGAAAGGATGACCTTGGATAGGTAGGCTTGGAAGGCTTTGGTTGCGAACCTAAGCTTCTCTAGGGGCGTAGAGTGAAGAAGAAAAAGAAGAAGGAGAAGAGACCACGAGGCAGACCAAGAAGACGATGGAGAGATAATATTTAAGGAGACCTATAACTACTAGTAGTCAACAAATAGGGGGGAAAGAATAATATGTACCAACACGGACGTTATTTGCTGCAATTAATCTTAAAAGTTCGAAAAGCTGAAGAGAAGAAGATTCTCACACACACCCACATACAGATTGTTCAAAAATATACAGCGTAAAGGACTACCCAATCTATACGGTCTCAAGTAGTAAAATGTCTACTGAGGAACGTCTCATTCATCACATGCCGCTTGAAAAACACTCTCTTGCAAGTTCTCCAGCCTCTTCCAACGTCATGTACAAGGTTTCTTTGATGTCCTACTGCCACCGTCGTCTTGATCGCCCCCTACTTCGTACTCCAGAAACCAGACCTTCTATTACCGTTCTCGATAAGGATATAGTCTATACTTTTTTCTTCGATAAAGAAGCACTTTACATTTCAGCTCTTCGGTTCGGTGCCACGAACACCATAAATCTGGAGAACCTGTGGATTTTCTGCCAGCCCGCGGAAGTGAACCGCACTCACAAGAGGCATGTCACCCGTCGACCAACGCGCTACGAACACGCTGAGCAGGCAGGCAAACAAGTCTAGTCTATATAAGGATAGTATGTGCTATTCTTCTTCATGTTCAGCCATTTCTACTGATAAATGGCGTAGAAAGTTGTGGCTTCCATTGTTCGGTCAATCATGTTGCAGAAAGCGTTATGAATCGGTCAATCTGCCGAGGTATGCCTTCTGAAGTAATCCTTCGATGTTGAATATCAATTTTCCTCTTGGTCATCCTCAGGTATTCAATCCAGACTCTCTCCTACGAGTGTTGACGCAGAATGGTATTTGACTGGATTTCATTTTTAAAGAAACCTTGAACACAGTTTTTTTTCCTCTATCTTCCCATTTTTTCCTCTATCTTCCCATTTTTTCCTCTATCTTCCCATTTTTTCCCTATATCTTCCCATTTTTTCCTCTATCTTCCCATTGTTTTTTTCTCTATCTTCCTATTTTTTTCCTCTACCTTTTCATTTTTTTACTCTATCTTCCCATTTTGTTTCCTCTATCTTCCCATTTTGTTTCCTCTATCTTCCCATTTTTTTTCCTCTATGTTCCAATTTTTTTTCTCTATCTTCCTATTTATTTCCTCTATCTTCCCATTTTTTTTCTCTATCTTCCTATTTTTTTTCTTTATCTTCCTATTTTTGTTCTCTATCTTCTCATTTTTTCCCCTCTATCTTCCCTTTTTTTCTATCTTCCTATTTTTTCCCTCTATCTTCCCATTTTTTTCCACTTTCTTCCCATTTTTTTTTAAAATTTGTTTTATTGTAAAGAGTTTCTCTTTAGAGTTTTTTGTCGCGCGCGTGTGCGTGCGTGCGTGAGTTAGATGTTGTTCCTACATTTTTCGGTTATCTGTGTTTCTTCTTCTTCTTCGACGAACGCTCCATATCGACCAATTGCTAACCACTATGTGTCATTTGTATGTGATCTGAGCCTATGAACGATTGTACATTGTGCCAGTTATGCGCCTACAAGTAGGCCAGCACACCGATTTCTGCAACGCTTTTTATTTACTAGGGTAGCTTCCTAGGCCCCTACCTCAGTCGCACCTTACGGCATGCTTTGTAGGTCGCAGTGGTACTATTCTTTGCTCCTCTTATAGGCCCGTCACCACAGGGGCGGTCTGTGTTTCTTATGCTGTCTCTACTTGTAACGATGATTTCTGTTTTATTAGCTACCCTCAATACATGAACCATTAATACACCATTACCAGGCAGATGAAGTACTCAGTAGCGGCTCGTGATCCTTTCTGTTGTTGGTGGGGCCAGACACCATTTTTGGGGAAAATCATGATTTTGAATTAGGTTATATTTTAATGTATTAAATAATAAATGCACGTTACACGTTATTTTGATGGGGCCGTGCCCTACTGGCCTTTAATGACAAGCCGCCACTGGAGGTACTCATCGAGACAGAATTATATATATACCGAATCTTGCTGATCTGTGGTGACAGCTGTGCGTCCGAATTTGTGTCCCTAATCCATGGTCGATTTTTGGATGGCAAAACGAGTGACAGAGACCAGCGATAAATCAAGCTAACTCGTAATCCCCTCAGCAGCCGTCTTCAACGTAGGTCTTCAGTGTGGGATCAAACAGTCGCAATGTACGACTCAAAGATTGAAATGTGATTTTAGCATGTAATTTGTAGACTCAGTCAAGAGATTAGTATTGGATCTATGATCAAAGGATTGTTGGAATATTCGTTATTCGACAAGCTTCCTGTTGAAAAGCGTATGATATCAGTTCTCTCATCTACTTCCACAACTACACTACTAATTATTAAATAAATAATCACTCCTCTCGTACCATTAAACGTTACATAGGGCCTGCAAGTAATTCCTCCATACCGCTCTATCCTGGGCAACTCACTCAATCTCCTTCTTGGAACTGAGACAGATATGTCTTGCCTCTCTCAGCAAAGTTCGTTTCAGGGTCTTATTAGGTTGTCCTCTCTTTCTTAAACTCTTTGTATCCCATTTCAATGTCTGCTTTGATATTCGTTGATTATTTCTCCTCAAGGTGTGTCCAACATATCTCCATCTTATGCTGATATTTAATAATGAAAATGATCAAATGATCATTATTATTTATTTTTTTTCTTACTCATTCCTTATTTAACCCTTTCACTCTATAATTATTTTTTTTTTATCTTTCGATTAATTTATAATGCAATGTATACTAAATTAGCTAGTAAACTTGCTTTACGTTATCTTTAAATATACCTCGAGCCGGTATATCAGTTCAGCAGAGTGAAGGGGTTAATTGAGCAATAAAAAATAATACAAATCTACTATAGTCTTTGCAGATCGAATGATGTTAAATACTTGGAACTTCATATTTTTAAACCAGAAGTATGCAGGAGCTACGTCGATCAATTTATTTCCTACGTGGAAAGATGTATGTGTGAAATAACCCAGCAAAATAAAACAGTCAGAATCTTGTGTTTATTTGTGTATATATATATATATTAGCAAATGTATTGATAGCTTCCAAGTGTGTTCACTGTTTCCGAATGTGTGAACTGTTTCCAAATGTGTTTATAGTTTCCAATTGTGTTCATTGTTTCCTAATGTGTGAAATGTTTCCAAATTGTTGATAGTTTCAAATGTGGAAATGTTTCAAATTTGTTCAATGTTTCGAATGTATAGAAATGTTTACTTTAGTTTAAAGGTATGGTAAGCAATGGGCTTTATGATGGATGCTGCAGCGGAGGACAGAGCACGCATGGGAATGCCAAATGTGCCATGACGTCGATCGCATAACATAACATAATTTCTATCTTATGTGTTATATGAAGAGAGCCTCAATAGCGTTGGTTTTTTCTCTCTTTTTCCGATCCAGAAACACTTGAGCTTTCAACTCGTCGGCTCGGTGCCATGGACATCGTAAACCTTCGGTTCGGTGCTACGAACACCGTAAATCTGGAGAACATGTGGCTTTTCTGCCAGTCCGAGGAATTGAACCGCACGCAGAGGGGGCTTGTCACCCGTTATCCAACGCTCTACGAACACGCTGGGCAGGCGGGCAGTGTAGTTGTTAGTAAACTCGCTTCTTAGTATAGTGGTCCGGGTTCAGTTCTACAAGTAGGCGTGGCATTTTTTCCGACCGTAACGGCTCTCAGGTCGGCCCAGCCTCAATTGGATTCTCAATTCTTGACCACATCACTCATCGTGTGCCGACGGTCAATGAAAAATACGGTCTAACACCGTATTACTCTACATACCATGTGGTATAAAAAGAGTTCCTTTACTTTTTACTTGACTTACTTCTCATATAAAAGCCGCGACAGCACAGTGGTTAGTACTCTTGCTTCGTGTCTGTGTGAAACCATTATCAAATTCTCCAGTTGAAGTATAATGTGTTTACGACCGCAACGGCTCTCATGTCGACTCGGCCTCAACTATGTAGTCGACAGAAATGTGGTTATAAAAGTGGCCGGCGTCACGTTCACCACAAAAACCCATCTCGTACCAGTAGTCAAAGAAAAATAAGTATTGCGATCAACGAACAACATCAATAACCACACCAGAAACTGCACTGAGAAGGACACTAGAAGGTAAACGAAAACGTGAAAGATTCCAAACGACATGGAAGAGAATAGAAGAACACTCACTGAAAGAAAGAAATCACAAATGGAACACAATACAGATGAGAGTGTAGAAGAAAGAAAAGTGGCATGCATTTATTACTGCCCCAAGCGCTAAAGGTGCCACAGTCTCCAGAGATATTTCGCATGAAGAATTAAACAGCTACACAAACATATACACAAATTATACACAATTGTATTCATATACACAATGAGCGACATATTAAACTCGAGTTATCTTATATACAATAGGTGGTCAGGAATTGAACAGGAAAAGAAGGGTTCATCATTGAATTCATACAAAGCAACTAATCTCTTTGTTAGAACTTTTTGAGAATGAGAAACTGATCATGAAAAGAAGAAGAAGAAAAAGGAGAGAAGAAGAAGAAGAAGAATGAGAGAAGAAAAGAAAGAAGAAGAAGAAGAAGAAGAAAGAAAAAGAAGAAGAAGAAGAAAAGAAGAATAAAGAGAATTGTAAACAATTCGAAATTGTCGTTAAAAATACTATATATATATGACCTGTTTCTGGCACCTCCAGCAAGTTCAAAGTGACCGAGCAACCATTTGGGGTCCACGTTTAAGTAAGTAGAAAAAACGTGAGTTATATTCATCTTCTATAACAATTTGTTTATAATTATATTATTTTAAACACTTTCTAGTAAGTGATGTTTACTGTTTGTCTAGTGTTACGTGTGTTAAACTGTTTTAGTTTTCTTTTTACTGTCGGTGCTGAGCTCGTAAACTAGACAGAATTTACAAATAATTTGCTCATCGATAATTGAACTGGAAAGATAAGACACAACGCAATAAATATATAAAAATAATATATTACATTGACAGACAAGACATAGTTGTTACTGTCTGTAATACGCTTTTAGGCGGTGTAGAACAGATGGGACGAGAGCATGATGAATGTAATGTCCGCATGGCTAGTGCAGTCGCCACGAAACAATTCAGGTTAGGATTTTTCATTTATACCTACAACAGAAAAAAAAATCATTGGCCATACCGTGAATTGAACATGGGTCCCGCCCGCACGGGAGCTGTGCTCTAATCCATTCGGCCCGACGCTCCTCTAAGAGACATAGTTGCAGTTGGAATGAGCGAGTTTCCAGTTTTAGTCGATCCAACATTCGTTTCCTTCTGAGCTATGATCACTAGTATGGCACGAGGGGATGAGGAGGGATGAGGAAGAAAAGATTGGGGATGGGATGAGAGGAGGGTGAAAAGAGGAGGGTGGGGATGAGGAGGGGTGGGGGAAGAAGGGGGGTCCTCTGTGGCAAAGAGGTTAGTTCTCGACTCTCGTTTTAAAGATACTTGGTTCGCTCCCTTGCCGAGCCATCATGATATATTTGTCCAGAGATACTTGATCTCAGCGTAGGTGAGATCGCGTTCCTAGTACTATCGGAGACGGCCGATAAAATGTAGGTTCGCCCGTCTGCCCAGCGTGTTCGTAGCGCGTTGGACTACGGGTGACTATCCTTCTGTGTGTGCGGGTTCAATTCCGCGGGATGGCAGAAAATGCCACAGATTCCCCAGATTTACGGTGTTCGTGGCACCGAACCGAAGGGTTACGATGTCCATGGCACCGAGCCGAAGAGCTGAAAAGCTCAAGTGCTTCTGGATTGGAAAAAATAAATAAATAAACGTATGTTCATTGTTCAAGCTGAGCACGCTAAAGAACCCCTGGAAGTTGAAAATCGAGAATAGTACGCTGGCCGCCGGGCAAAATTCCGTAAAAAATTAACAAAATAAAATTACTACAAAATTATTTCACCATCTTCTATATTACTTCGGGGACACTCGCATGTGCTACGGAGTTCGTGCACTGCCTCTTAGATCTTCCTGTGTAAGAAATATATTGGAGCACACATTGTTACTCACCGAAATGCAATAATGATTGTCAATCAATCAATCAATCAATCAATAGTCTGGCACTATTTTACAATAAAAACTTCAACCTCCTAATCACCATCTCTTTATCTCTATATATATCTTTGCCTTGGTCTCTAAAAAAGTCTTATTCAATAAAAAGTACTTTTGTCGATCGCGTGCTCTTTTAAGGCTTTTTTACAATCAGTGTTCTCTACTTTCTAGCACGCTACACCTGGCTTGCATTTCACTGTACCGCTCCTGATGCTAATTATACCCAACTAAGGCATACAAGAACTAGATGAGTAAAAATCATGGGCAGGCAGGCAGGCAGGCACCAGCAGTGGCAAATTAAATTTTATGGTAGGGTGAACACTCAGACCATAAAACTTCGATCTCAGTGATTGAGTGGAAATAGATTTGGAATACTGGTGTACCGTATAACGTTCTCTAAACGTTCGTGAGAAAATGGATTATGGACTGTTATTGCAAACGATCTAGTAGTGGTAGTTGGAATGGGAGTGGTGGTGTTAGTATTAGTATAGGTAGTAGTAGTACTGTTAGTGGGAGTGGTAGTAGTTGTAGTAGTAGTTAGAGTGAGAGTGGTGGTTGTAGTGGTAGTTGGAATGGGAGTGGTGGTGGTAGTATTAGTATAGGTAGTAGTAGTACTGTTAGTGGGAGTGGTAGTAGTTGTAGTAGTAGTTAGAGTGAGAGTGGTGGTTGTAGTGGTAGTTGGAATGGGAGTGGTGGTGGTAGTATTAGTATAGGTAGTAGTAGTAGTACTGTTAGTGGGAGTGGTAGTAGTTGTAGTAGTAGTTAGAGTGAGAGTGGTGGTGGTGGTGGTGGTAATTGGAATGGAAGTGGTAGTGGTAATTGAATGGAAGGGGTGGTGGTAGTATTAGTGGTAGTAATGGTAGTGGGAGTGGTAGTAGTTGTAGTAGTAGTTAGAGTGAGAGTGGTGGTGGTGGTGGTGGTAATTGATGGAAGTGTAGGTAAGATGAAGGTGGTGGTAGTATTAGTGGTAGTAATGGTAGTGGTGGTAGTAGTGTGTAGTAGTTAGGTGAGTGGTGGTAGTGATTGGAATGGAAGTGGTAGTGTAGTATTAGTGGTAGTAATGGTGGGAGTGGTGGTAGTGAGATGAATGAAGTGGTAGTGATGGAATGGAATAGTCGATGGGATGTCGGCAGTATTAGTGGTGATAGTGGTAGTTAGAGTGGGAGTGGCGGGCAGTTTGGAAGCAAATTTATTCCCGTTATTTTTACGAACGGTAAAAATAGACTTCACCGTTCAGAAAGCAATGGCAACTACTGAACGTATAGGTGGTGATAAGAAAATCCACTACACGTTTACTGTGGCTGATGACTAAATCCTGTAAAGGATATCCACGATTTTCATTTTTTGTTTTCAATGACACACATGGAGGCGAACTTTTGTTCAACGGATCTCAGACATGCATATAACTATATTTGAGATCAGAGAGAAACACACCAGATCGAATTGATTAAGTTGAATTTTATTTTGTCTCCGTCTAGTATGCACTTGGAAGCAATGATGTCTTGATAATGATGATGATGATGATTAAGAATTACACACAAGAAAAGGTGAAAAGATGGAATTTCTTGCTGAAATGTTCCATTAAAATATGGAAATGTAAGCTTAAAATAACGGCATAATCTGACTCGAAGACCTGGTACTTATAAATTCAATTAGAATAATCATATATTCAGCTAGCGGCGACCGTGACTGGTATTAAACAGGTGCTTGATGGGAGAGCTACAGATCTCAATGAAAAGACAACATTGAGAAATTGACGCCGGGTAAGATTAGAATCTCCTGAGGTCGAAACAAGTGCAGTCTACACTGAATATGAATGCTCAAGCATGAAAGGCAAATATTATGTTTTACATCAGTGATTGCGTGGTTGTCGCCGGCAGTTTGATTTTCCATTCCAGGATTCTAATGTTAGAAAACAGACAGGACGCAACGACTTCCGGGTTTGATTGTCACTTTAACTTTAGTGTAGACTTTAGATGTTCTCATTGTGTCTCATCACTTTCTCTATTTGTCACTTTAGTGTATATGTTCTCATGTGTGTCTTATCACTTTCTCTAATTGTCACTTTAGTGTAGATGTTCTCATGTGTTTATCACTTTCTATTTTCTCTATGTGTCACTTTAGTGTAAATTTGTCAATTGTTTATAGTTATTGGTTAGTGAACCGACATCTGAGCACTGCAGGTGACATGAATGCGGATGACTAATGTGGCTATCCCTAAATGACACTGCAGATAACCACACGATAATAAGGTGTTCAACGGGAGTCTTTGTGGCTAAGTCGTTACGCTCTTGCCTTCCGAGTCGAATGTTGTAGGTTAAAATCCGTACAGCACCATTCTGTTTACGAGTTCATTGTTTCCTGTCAAATTAGTACAAATATTCACATTGAAGAATTCCGATCCACTTCAGGAAGTTAATCTGACATAATGTTATCTTTTTGTTTTTCAAGTGACATATCTATTTTCAAATTAAATTACACATTAAGAAACATTATAACTCAATTTGTGCATACTCTAGCAGTGCTGACATTTCAACCAAATTGTAATCAGCCACAGTTTATTTATAAGTTTAGTAGTAGTTTATAAATGTGTAAACGGTCTTAAGACTGTATAATCAAGAAATGATAACTGTACAGTGGAGAGAACAAATAGATCTATCTAGCATGAAAAAAACCCTCAAAATTACAGAAAACTGGCTAATGCTACAAATAGAAAAGAAAATTGAGATATTTTGGACATATAAAAAGACATGAAGGGCTGGAGACCATCATGGAAGGAGGCATAAACGTAAAGAAAAGAAGGGAAGACCACGGAGAAGATGGATTCAGGATGTAACTGATGGTTTGAACATGATGGCTGCAGAATCGGGAAATCTGGCCTATGAGAGAGAAAAATTCCAAAGGACTGTTGGGGTGGAAAAGTTCTGCTTCTTCTTCTTCTTTGCGATCGCTATTTTGATGGTTATACCGTTAGACGCGTTCTTATGATGAAGTCAACTGTTGTCTGGAGCTCATCTCTGGTACCATGTAGTTTTGATGGTTATACCGTTAGACGCGTTCTTATGATGAAGTCAACTGTTGTCTGGAGCTCATCTCTGGTACCATGTAGTTTTGATGGTTATACCGTTAACGTGTTCTTATGATGAAGTCAACTGTTGTCTGGAGCTCATCTCTGGTATCATGTAGTTTTGATGGTTATACCGTTAGACGCGTTCTTATGATGAAGTCAACTGTTGTCTGGAGCTCATCTCTGGTACCATGTAGTTTTGATGGTTATACCGTTAACGTGTTCTTATGATGAAGTCAACTGTTGTCTGGAGCTCATCTCTAGTACCATGTAGTTTTGATGGTTATACCGTTAACGTGTTCTTATGATGACGTCAACTGTTGTCTGGAGCTCATCTCTGGTATCATGTAGTTTTGATGGTTATACCGTTAACGTGTTCTTATGATGACGTCAACTGTTGTCTGGAGCTTATCTCTGGTATCATGTAGTTTTGATGGTTATACCGTTAGACGTGTTCTTATGATGACGTCAACTGTTGTCTGGAGCTCATCTTTGGTATCATGTAGTTTTGATGGTTATACCGTTAGACGTGTTCTTATGATGACGTCAACTGTTGTCTGGAGCTCATCTCTAGTATCATGTAGTTTTGATGGTTATACCGTTAGACGCGTTCTTATGATGACGTCAACTGTTGTCTGGAGCTCATCTCTAGTGCCATGTAGTTTTGATGGTTATACCGTTAGACGCGTTCTTATGATGAAGTCAACTGTTGTCTGGAGCTCATCTCTGGTATCATGTAGTTTTGATGGTTATACCGTTAACGTGTTCTAATGATGACGTCAACTGTTGTCTGGAGCTCATCTCTAATGCCATGTAGTTTTGATGGTTATACCGTTAGAGGGTTCTTATGATGACGTCAACTGTTGTCTGGAGCTCATCTCTAGTGCCATGTAGTTTTGATGGTTATACCGTTAACGTGTTCTAATGATGACGTCAACTGTTGTCTGGAGCTCATCTCTAATGCCATGTAGTTTTGATGGTTATACCGTTAACGTGTTCTTATGATGACGTCAACTGTTGTCTGGAGCTCATCTCTAGTGCCATGTAGTTTTGATGGTTATACCGTTAGACGCGTTCTTATGATGAAGTCGACTGTTGTCTGGAGCTCATCTCTAGTATCATGTAGTTTTGATGGTTATACCGTTAGACGCGTTCTTATGATGAAGTCAACTGTTGTCTGGAGCTCATCTCTAATGCCATGTAGTTTTGATGGTTATACCGTTAACGTGTTCTTATGATGACGTCAACTGTTGTCTGGAGCTTATCTCTAGTATCATGTAGTTTTGATGGTTATACCGTTAGACGCGTTCTTATGATGAAGTCAACTGTTGTCTGGAGCTCATCTCTAATGCCATGTAGTTTTGATGGTTATACCGTTAACGTGTTCTTATGATGACGTCAACTGTTGTCTGGAGCTCATCTCTGGTATCATGTAGTTTTGATGGTTATACCGTTAGACGCGTTCTTATGATGACGTCAACTGTTGTCTGGAGCTCATCTCTAGTGCCATGTAGTTTTGATGGTTATACCGTTAACGTGTTCTTATGATGACGTCAACTGTTGTCTGGAGCTCATCTCTGGTATCATGTAGTTTTGATGGTTATACCGTTAGACGCGTTCTTATGATGACGTCAACTGTTGTCTGGAGCTCATCTCTAGTATCATGTAGTTTTGATGGTTATACTGTTAGACGTGTTCTTATGATGAAGTCAACTGTTGTCTGGAGCTCATCTCTAGTGCCATGTAGTTTTGATGGTTATACCGTTAACGTGTTCTTATGATGACGTCAACTGTTGTCTGGAGCTCATCTCTAGTGCCATGTAGTGTTGATGGTTATACCGTTAACGTGTTCTTATGATGACGTCAACTGTTGTCTGGAGCTCATCTCTGGTATCATGTAGTTTTGATGGTTATACCGTTAGACGCGTTCTTATGATGACGTCAACTGTTGTCTGGAGCTCATCTCTGGTATCATGTAGTTTTGATGGTTATACCGTTAGACGCGTTCTTATGATGAGGTCAACTGTTGTCTGGAGCTCATCTCTGGTATCATGTAGTTTTGATGGTTATACCGTTAGACGCGTTCTTATGATGACGTCAACTGTTTCTGGAGCTCATCTTTGGTATCATGTAGTTTTGATGGTTATACCGTTAGACGTGTTCTTATGATGACGTCAACTGTTGTCTGGAGCTCATCTCTAGTGCCATGTAGTTTTTATGGTTATACCGTTAGACGCGTTCTTATGATGACGTCAACTGTTGTCTGGAGCTCATCTCTGGTATCATGTAGTTTTGATGGTTATACCGTTAGACGCGTTCTTATGATGACGTCAACTGTTGTCTGGAGCTCATCTTTGGTATCATGTAGTTTTGATGGTTATACCGTTAGACATGTTCTTATGATGACGTCAACTGTTGTCTGGAGCTCATCTCTGGTATCATGTAGTTTTGATGGTTATACCGTTAGACGCGTTCTTATGATGAGGTCAACTGTTGTCTGGAGCTCATCTCTGGTATCATGTAGTTTTGATGGTTATACCGTTAGACGCGTTCTTATGATGACGTCAACTGTTGTCTGGAGCTCATCTCTAGTGCCATGTAGTTTTGATGATTATACCGTTAGACGCGTTCTTATGATGACGTCAACTGTTGTCTGGAGCTCATCTCTGGTATGTAGTTTTGATGGTTATACCGTTAGACGCGTTCTTATGATGACGTCAACTGTTGTCTGGAGCTCATCTCTGGTATCATGTAGTTTTCAGTGTAGTGTTGTGTTGTAGGGATTCCCAGCATCCCTAATAGGGAGGACATACAGAGGACAGTCTTGCAGAACTAGTTCTGTGGTTTGATCAGCGGTGTCACAGGAGCACGGAGGGGATGGAAATAATCGTAGCCTGTGTAGGTGTTTGTTCAGTCTGTTATGACCTATCCTGAGTCGGAAGATGATAATCTGTCCTTGTCTGTCAAGTGTGTGGTAGTCATCATTGGATGGTTTAGCTTCTTTTCTAATGTCTACGATAGCTTTTTTTCTCCAAAGTATGTGATTTCATTATCTATTTGTTCACATTCTGCTTCCTTTTTAGCAAGTTTGTCTGCCTTCTTTTTACCTGGCACTCCGCAGTGAGACTGTACCCACTGAAGTGTAACTCTTTTGTTGGTAGAAATATTGCTGAGCTCTTTTCTCAGGGATGGATGGTTACTCTGTAGGGCTTCCAAAACAGATAGTGCATCTGTGAAAAATATCACTTGTTGGCAGCCAGAGTTGAAAAATTCTGCTCAGGACAAGCTATTTAATGATGATGATGATTATGACAGTGAAAATGACACTGTGAACTAAAGAAAGCAGTTGTTGGTAAAGTAAAATATCAAATAAACAAATACATGCCTAAAATCGTGTCCCTCAAACTATTACATGATATGAACACGCATGGTTGTGAAACATGGACATTTTACAAGGCAATGCACAAGCATATACATATATATATATTGTTAATAGAAATGTTGAGATGACAAAATGGAAAGAGAGGATAAACAATAGATCTATCTAGAAGGAACTCAAAATAAAAGATAAACTGACTGATGCTACAAATAAAAATGAGACAATTCAAGCATTCTGTATATATAAAAAAGACATGAAAGTTTAAGGAGGAGATATCACTATAGAAGGAAGCATCCTGGCAAAGAAACGAATAGCCAAAACACGTAAAAACAAAGTACTGTAGTTTTACAAAATATAAAAACAATGACAATACACAGTAACGTTTCGACCAAAGGCATTTATCAAGCCTGTATCGTGTGCTTGATAAAGGCCTGTTGGTCGACAAGTTGCTGTGTATTGTCATGTATTTTGTAAAACTACAGTACTTTGTTATTACGTGTTTCGCCATTCTACATAGTTTGACTGCAGTCTCCATCTATAAAGAAAAGAATAGGAAGACCGCGGAGAAGATGAATTCAGAATGTTATTGATGATTTGAGCAAGATTGCCGCAGAGGCGGGACATCTGACCTATGAGGAAGAGAAATTCCGAATGATTGTTAGGGTGGTAAAGTTCTGCTCAGGACAAGCTATTTGATGTTGATGAACACGTGTTCTTTACTTTATTATTGTTGTTTGTTACAATGGCCAGACAAGATGAAAGAACTCTTTATGACCAATGTTAGAAATGTCAAACTAGATTAGAATAACATGATACAGTAGAGTACAGGATCAGACATTAGCAGTCGGAGAATTATTCAACCTTATCATGATTAAACCGTGTACGTTTGTATTCATATCAATAATTCAAGTAGGTATATATAGATAAGACTAGCCTAACTATAGTATTTGCATCTACAACAATGTAGTACAATCTATAACAATGTAGTACAATCTATAACAATGTATAACAATGTACAACAATCTATAACAATCTATAACAATGTACAACAATGCCTGTTGTGAAAAATTATTACATAAATATTATTATGAGGCAGAATGTGTCAATGTTAAAATTAGTATTAATTAGAATGTGTCAATGTTAAAGTTAGTATTACTTAGAATGTGTCAATGCTAAAGTTAGTATTAATTAGAATGTGTCAATGTTAAAATTAGTATTAATTAGAATGTGCCAATGTTAAAATTAGTATGAGTAGAATGTGTCAATGTTAACATTGGTATGAGTAAGAATGTGCCAATGTTAAAATTAGTGTGAGTAAGAATGTGTCAATGTTAAAATTAGTATGAGTAAGAATGTGCCAATGTTAAAAGTAGTATGAGAAAGAATGTGTCAATGTTAACATTAATACTAGTCAGATTGTGCCAATGTTAAAGTTTATGTTCATCTGCCCTCAAGGCTGGTGCCATTTGCTTTTATCAATTTATACTTGTCATCTCATTCCTTGTTCTTCTTCGTTCTATCTAAATCAAACACTTGTTAAAATATTATGTTTGGTCTGTATGTGATTTGCGCCTTGGATCGTCAGTTCGTTGTTAGTTAAGACTCCTACAGACCCTAGGTCAGCACATCCCGTTTCTGCATGTCTTTTAATCGGGTTCGCCTTCCTAAGCAGGGCCAAAAAAACCTAACCTAGTGGAGTTCTCTAGACTATAGAGAGCCCAGTTAACATTGGACTTCACTGTCAAAGTTTCCCAGTCTGTACCACTGGAAGGTGGGGTTGGCAGCCCAGTTAACATTGGACTTCACTGTCAAAGTTTCCCAGTCTGTACCACTGGAAGGTGGGGTTGGCAGCCCAGTTAACATTGGACTTCACTGTCAAAGTTTCCCAGTCTGTACCACTGGATGGTGGGGTTGGCAGCCCAGTTAACATTGGACTTCACTGTCAAAGTTTCCCAGTCTGTACCACTGGAAGGTGGGGTTGGCGAGTGTGTTATAATGGTCTTAAGCATGCTACGAATTCTCACTTTTCGCCCCTAATAAGAGAGACTATCCGACCCCCAATTCTGCTGGATACAGAGTCCGGTGCAGAACACAACTTATAGATCTCATCTCAATGAAACCATGGCTTATAAAGCGGTGTAATCATAAGTGAATCTAGGCGGAACAGACACCGGAGCATATCCTGCAAGACTGTCCTCTCCTGGGTGAGCTGAGAAGGAACATGTGGCCACACCCAGTCGACCTGAAAACTAAGCTTTGGGAAACCTGACAGACCTGAAGCTGACCGCACAGTTTGTGGTCCACAGTAAATAAAGCGCATGACCAGAGATCGCTGAAGAAGAAGAGGAAGATAAGTGAATCTAAATGTAATAGGTAAATAATTATGGAAACATTTTCAAATAAATAAAGAAGAGTCCTGCCAAAGCTTTGCTCAAATACTCATCATCATCAAGTAGCGTGTCTCTTCCGGAACTTGGCACCCATGACAGCAGTCCTGAAAAGCTCTCTGTTCTGTGCAAGTTGACCGGCGTCATAAGCAGTCATTCTCAGATCGTCAATGATATCTTGCACCCATCGTCTTCTAGGTCTTCCTCTCATTCTTCTTCAAGGCACCATTCCATCCAACAGTATCTTCTTTAGGCACTTATGTCGTTTGATGCGTCCGAAATATTTAATTGTCCTTGATGTTATGCTCTTTAATAACCAACCAACTCTCTTTAATATCCAGCTGTTGCAGGACAGAAGCATTTGTTCTTTTCTCTGTTCATGATATTCTAAGTACTCTTCTGTAGAATGTGCATTCAAAGGCATTAATGATCTCCGCCGTTTTGTCAATGGTCCATGTCTCACAACCATATGTTTCCAAAGAAAAAACGCAGGTTCTTAAACACTTGATTTTTATTCTTATGAGTTCCCTTCCTGGTCAAATACTAAAGTAAATAAATAACTATCAAAACAAACAAACTGTGCATTTTTGGAAGCCATCACTAAACAAACAAAGACTGAGATGAAATAGACATGTAGAATGATAGTATAGACATTAACTAGCACAGCGGATCGGACAAGACATCGTGGACGTATATGTTCTATATATGTTGCTTTCAATTAACATTTCATTTGTTCCTTCTTAATTTCCTTTGTAATATCATTTTAATTTATCTGATAATAATTGCAGACACCCACCTCTCTAATATTAAGATACGCCTATGCCACCAACACAACTATTCTATGTGATCGATTACAATAAATTATATTTTCTAGGGACTCAATATCAATAATTAATGGTGCCTAAAAAACATCAAAGAAATTCGTCGCTACTTCGCCTACGTTTCTTACAATTATAAATTCACACGGAGATCGAACTTGTACGATCATATAGAAGAGTTGATTCTTGTGAGGGCGATGTTTAATTCATGAAGTTTGCAGACAAATATAACTAAACACACTATAGTAGTTTACGTCAATGTGATACAGTTTGTCAAATACCCAGGTATTATTTGTTTTGCAACAACGCCACTGTTCATTGTTAGATCTGTCTCAATCATCGTTATCATCTGTCAACAGAAGGAACAGAGTTCGTATCCTTTTCAACAATATTACAACAGTGAATAGAAAACTACTTGGATATTTGTGAACTAAAACAATATAGTGAAGTTTGTAGCAACGATGGGTTATAGTGAAGTTTGTAGCAACGATGGGTTATAGCGAAGTTTGTAGCAACGATGGGTTATAGTGAAGTTTGTAGCAAAGATTGGTTATAGTGAAGTTTGTAGCAACGATGAGTTATAGGAAGTTTGTAGCAAATGGTTATCGTGGTTTGTAGCAAAGATTGGTTATAGTGAAGTTTGTAGCAACGATGGGTTATAGTGAAGTTTGTAGCAAAGATGGGTTATTGGTTATAGTGAAGTTTCTAGCAAAGATGGGTTATAGTGAAGTTTGTAGCAAAGATTGGTTATAGTGAAGTTTGTAGCAACGATGGGTTATAGTGAAGTTTGTAGCAACGATGGGTTATAGTGAAGTTTGTAGCAAAGATTGGTTATAGTGAAGTTTGTAGCAACGATGGGTTATAGTGAAGTTTGTAGCAAAGATGGGTTATTGATTATAGTGAAGTTTGTAGCAAAGATGAGTTATTGATTATAGTGAAGTTTGTAGCAAAGATGGGTTATTGATTGTAGTGAAGTTTGTAGCAAAGATGAGTTATTGGTTATAGTGAAGTTTGTAGCAAAGATGGGTTATTGGTTATTGTGAAGTTTGTAGCAAAGATGAGTTATTGGTTATTGTGAAGTTTGTAGCAAAGATGAGTTATTGGTTATAGTGAAGTTTGTAGCAAAGATGGGTTATTGATTATAGTGAAGTTTGTAGCAAAGATGAGTTATTGATTATAGTGAAGTTTGTAGCAAAGATTGGTTATTGATTACAGTGAAGTTTGTAGCAAAGATGGCATATTAATAACAACATTTCTTGTCTTTTGTTTTTCAGCAGATGGATAATGGTCCAATCTTGACATTAAGCGTAGGGGTGGGAGCTTTAATTTGAGTTCCTGCGCTAGATGAGTCTCTCTTGTAGTGGTGACTTACACAGGAAGATCTCAGCTGCAGTGCACGAATTCCGTAACACGACCGAACCGAACCGAACGAAGGGTTAGATGTCCACGCACCGAGCCGAAGGGTTAGATGTCCATGCAGCGAACCGAAGGGTAGATGTCCATGGCACCGAACCGAAGAGCTGAAAGCTCAAGTGCTTCTGGATCGAAACAAAAAAACTCAAACAATCAATCTAATCGTTCAGATACTGACATCGCCCAAATTGGGGTGTAAAGAACAGAACCACTGTTACCTGCCACGCTTGTCGTAAGAGGCGACTAAAGAGGTTGGTGTGGGGCTAGCTATCCCACACCGTAAAAAATACTAGATGGCTACAGAATGGAGAGCAAACCGAGTAAACGCTGGCTGAAACCGGACACATCGCCGAAGGATAAGCACCAGAGCTCCAAATGGTGCTGATGATGTTACGTAAAACACACCAATGCTTAGGCTGCATGAATTAGATTTCCACATGAAAGACTTGATGGGGAGAACAGGTCCATCGGTCTGGGCGGTGATCGCGAGAGAGAGAGAGAGAGATACTGACATAACGTAGTCTGAAGACATGCACACATCAAGGCTATCACGACTGATGTAGCTTCTTCTTCTTCTTCTTCTTGTAGCGAAAAGCACAATCCGATGCACTCATTCTGCCGTTCAGCTCAAGCGAATATTCTCGAAAATGATTCTTCTAACGTTACATAGCACTTGCATTTCAGTATTGTTAAAACTTACGTCAATTCATATTTTAAAAAAACATAGCACATTCCAATAGTTAAAACGCAAGGTTATATTATAGTCACAAATTAAATTTACACACCATTAAGGAAGATCTAGAAGTATTAACACTTTTCATCAAAACAATAATTATAGAATTGTGTAAAATTGCAATAAAGTTTACAGTGTTCTATCAAACATATATAAAAGTCAGCACACATCAACGCGAATTTCTGATTGTCCGTTTGTTAGTTTATTTGTTATTTAGACGATTACAGCCTCTACCGAGGCACATCAGTTCAACCTAAGGACGAACCTTGTTTGGTTATATCAAAGCGTATAGGCGAGCAAACATGAAAAATAAGAATGAACTCCTTGCTGAAAATCCGAGTTAATAATAATCTTACGATTATATGGGGGCAGTACCGGAAAAAGAAAAGCAAATTAAACAAGCGCATACCGATATAATTAAACAAAAACAGGAACATATTTCACAAAATTAAGAGAGGCGTGCTTACAGTTCTAAAACAATCTATCTAGTTACTCGCTAGCTCTGAAACGATATTGAAGACAACAGGCTGAAACTACTGTTAATGTGCAAGTATCAGGTGCTAAAAGCATCCGCAAAACGTACCGGATAATTTGTTTTGTTAAAACATGGCGTGATTATTTTGCAGTCGCAGTAATTGGACGGTATACGGACGTAATGCCCAGTCGAGTATGTAAAGATTGTGTCAATATGCTTGAGATACTTTCTATTTCTACTACCACTGTTTCTAGTCTATTTTTTTATTAATTATGAAATCTATTACGTTATCTAATAAAATATTGAATATATACTAACTAATGAAAATGTATGACCATTGACAAAGTGGCGGAGAAGATCATAAATGCCTTTGAATTCAAATGCTACAGAAGAGTACTTAGAATATCATGGACAGAGAAAAGAACAAAACAAATGCTTCTGTTCTGCAACAGTTTGATACTAAAGAGAGTTGGCTATTAAAGAGAATAAAATTAAGGAAAATTAAATATTTCGGACACATTAAACGACATGAGTGCATAGAGAAGATAATTTTGGAAGGAATGGTGCCTGGAAGAAGAATGAGAGGAAAACCTAGAAGACGATGGGTGCAAGATTTCATTGACGATATCCGTGAATGAGGCTGCTGATGCTAGTCAACTTGCACAGAACAGAGAGTTTTTCAACACTACTGTCATGAGAGCCAAGTTCTGGAAGGGACAAGGTACTTGATGATGATGAATGAAAATGTATAGCACATTGCAACAGGATAGATCAAAGCAGAGGCACGCATTCATTATTATACATTTCTTTTCTTAATATTTCTTTGCCTATTTCCTCTTTTCTGTTTGTCATCAACGTTTCCATCTAATTTTAGTTTTCAGAAATCGTGTTTTTTTTTCTTGGTTTGTTATGTCTGCAAAATAATTTGTTTGTGTTTTTAATTATTTCATGCTTGTTCTGAGCAGAACTTTCCACCATAATCATTCTTCGGAATGTCTCTTTCTCTCATTGGCAGGTGTCCTGTCTCCGTTGTTGTTGTTGTCATGCTGAAGTGATATATCATATCTTGAATCTACCTTCTATGTGGTCTTCCATTTCTCTTTCTCCAGGTACCACCATCATCTTCATCATCAAAAAGTGTCCTGAGTAGAACATTACCACCTAACAGTCCTTCGGAATTTCTCTCTCTCATAGACCAGACCTTCCGCCTCTGAGGTCGCCATGCTCAAATCGTTAATTACATCCTCCATCCATCTTCTCCGTGATCTTCCTCTTCTCCCTTTGCGGGATACAGCAGTCAATAATTGTCCTCTCCAGCCTTTCATATCGTTTTATGTGTCAAAAAATACTTTAGTTTCCTCTAAAATCGGCCAGGATTCTTTAATTTTGAGTTTCTTTTAGATAGATCTGTTACTTCTTTTCTTTCTCGAATCCTGTATGCCTCACAGCGTCAGGTCAGGAAGAGATTTCTAAAACGGGCCTAGTATGCGCTTCGTAGATAGTCTCTTTCGTCGCCTCTGTTATCTCTGAGGTCCATCTTTTGCGTGGCCGGCCTTTTGCTTTGTACCCATTGTATCGGAGCAGCATTGCTCTTTGGGTGCACTGTCTGGTGGTAATCTGCTTACGTGGCCGAACCATTTAATTTGTTGTTTCTTGATGAAGTCTAGTACTGATGATGTACCCACTTTTTCCTGATGTCTTCATTTCTCAACCGGTCTCTTCTTGTTACACCCAGCATTCTGCGTAGACACTTCATCTCTGTTGTGACTAGTTTTCTTCTATCATTTGTTGTCAGCTTCCAGGTTTGGCACTGGTAACAATGTGGGGAGAAATATTGTGTTGAAATATCTGTTACTCCTCTCTCTATATTATATACGGAAGACTTTCTGTAACATGTATACACAAAGCACATACATGCTCTTCTATCATCTTGTTAAATATCCATCACTAACGCTCCATATATTACTCTCTTCACCCTTCACCCCTAGGGAAGCATAGGTCCACAACCAGGGCTTTCCAAGCCCGCCTATCCAAGACGATCTTTTCCAGATATCTCCTCATTTTCTTGCCTGAGTCCCTCCTTGCGTGGTCTTCTTTCCGGTGGCAGCTTAATTTTCCCTGAGTCTCCTCGGGTCTCTTCGGTGGCAAGCTATGAATTTTCCTGGTTGTGGTTTCTATAGCTATCTAGTGATTTTTACAAAGTGGGGTAGCTAGCCCCAAGTCTAACCTCCTTAGTCGCCTCTTACGACATGCGTGGCAGGTAACAGTGGTTATATTCTTTACACTCCTAATTTGAGCCCCGGTAACCACTTGGGCGCCATATATTACTACTGGGAAGAAATTTGGGATGGAATGACAAGATTAAGGAGAGAAAATGGTTTATCTAAAATAAATAAATTATTAACCAAATCTGGAAGGAATTGATTGCCTGTGACAGTGGCAGCTTCTTGTTCTTCTTCACACAACCTCTAGAGAGGCATAAGTCCACAACCAAGACTTTACAAACCTCCTATCAAATGTCATTTTTTCCACATCTCTCCACTATCTCCCCATTTTCTTGTATTCCGTTTACAACTCCCGTCTTCCGGTGTTCTTGGGTCTATCCTTATCTCTATTACCCTGTGAGTTCCATAAAAGGGCCTGTCTAGTTATGATGTTAGGTCAGCATGCTGGGACATGGTGATAGAGATTAACAAAGTAGGAATTAATTTGTTTTTATAAAATCGGTGTGTTTGATTTTTGAGTCGGTTTTCATTTACATCTCGACCATGTGGTTCACGCAAGGGTAGCAAAGAATAGTACCACTGCGACCTAAAATGCATGTCGTAAGAGACGACTAATGTAGGGGCCTAGGGAAGCTACCATAGTAAATAGAAAGCATCGCAGAAATCGGATATGCTGGCATTCTTGTAGGCGCATAACTGGCACAACGTACAATCGCTTTAGGCTCAGATCGCATACAAATCACAAAGAGTGGTCGATGTGGAGCGTTCGAAGAAGAAGAAGAAGATCTACAGCTGATTTGAGTTAAACCTTTCTATCGCACCCAATCATAATCAATACATCTACAAACCGATAGCTCATCCGTCTATTACTCATGCAATGCCCTTATTGATGAAACAGAAATATGTATGAATAAAATCATAATCAATGCACACAATATTTCATCAGCAACATCAGAATAGCAAGCCAGTGTGTAAAACGATCAATGAAATCATATACACTATAAATAAATATTTCAGAAATACAAACAAAGATAAAACATATAGGAAGGAAGTATGAGAATTTTATCATCAGTAATGTCTTACTAACAACCAACAGAAGAGAATAGCATGTTTTATTATTCATTTCAGTTCACAAAAGCTTGTGCAAGCGTGGACAAAACAAGCACAAAGAGGAGAATAACTTAGTTAAGCAGAATAAATGGTGTATGGCCGGCGACATCATGGCCAAATACTATAAAACAGAACAAACAGATCAATAAACTAAAACAGAACAAACAGATCAATAAACTAAAACAGAAAGGGGGAAATAGTTCAACTACAAAATGAAGACACAGATGTCATAATTCGTTTGTTCGTTATGTAGGAAATTAAAGCCTCTTTACGACGAGGCACGCCCATTCAACCTAAGGACGAACCTTGTTTTTGGTTATATCAGAGCGTATAGGCCAACAAACATGAAACAAACTCATTTCGGAGAATCGAAGTTAGAATTATGTCGTAATTAAAGGAATAAGATTGAAGTAACTCTTACAATAAGACAAGCCACCTCACGAACCAGACCATTAAATAGTAGCAAAATTATCACAAAGTCCTTTTGGTGCATTTTAGTGTATACATCTTTGTAGAGTACAGCAGTGAGTGTATAACAATACAGCTTTCAACTCTGCATATTTCGGTATAAACAATTAGTGCTTTAGTACTCAATATAAGAAACATAATAGATTAAGCTAGATTAGCCTTCATTGAAACTGTTGTTCTACAAAATAGAAAGTAAAAATGTAGTTTCATCAGTGGCGGCCCGTCATTAAAGGCCAGTGGGGCCGGGCCCCGTCAAAAATAATGTGTAATGTGTTTTTATTGTTATAAATTAAAATATAACTTAACCCAAAAACCATAACTTTCGTGAAAATTTGTGTCTGGCCCCACCAACAAAAAAGAGCACGAGCCGCCACTGAGTTTCATTGTACGTATATTGAGAGTTAAGTGAAAATCTTTGGTATCTGCTGATGACTCAAAGAGGCAATGAGAGATGATGATGATGATTACACAGATAAATAGAAGGAGGTAAACAAAAGATGTATGACATATTAATCTTGTTAGAGACAATAATTTAGAAACCACAAATTTTGGCCGTAATGGATTTATTGTCTGAATTTATATGTTCTGTGCCGTGTAACAAGTGAATGTCTTCACTTCTGTGTATCCTTTGCTTGATAAAGGCCTTTTTGTTGAAACGTTGCTGCGTAATGTTATTGTTTTTGCACTTTGTAAACACACGAACCCTGCTTTAGTTACATTGAGAAACAAAGAATGAAGTGGGTTGGACACTTAATAAGAATACATCCAAACCCCACTGTATACAGTCTTCTACAACAAAACAACAGGAAAGAAGGCGAAAGAAAGACCACGAAAAAGATGATTAGATGGCATATACGAATCCTATAAAAGAGCAAAAATAACAATCACCCAAGCCACCAGAACAGCGTAAGACAAAAACAGAAAATCACGACACTGTGCAACAACCCGGTAGCAGTGTTACGACAAACAAAGAAAAGAAAGACACACAAAAGACACAGAGAGTAATATTTGGCAACAACAATAAAACATACATTGGCAACAGAAATACGTTACATGAAATAGCATCCAAATAGACAAATACCAGCGGATAAAATATGGGATTCTGTAGGTATGTACAGTCTCACCTGATCTGTTTTCTATGTGTAGTGTAAACAAGATAAAACCCAATAGGAGTTCTGCTAGAAATACAACACTTGGTGCAGGATATAAACAAAGGTGAGATAATCACACCGTATCGCCCAAGGGGACATAATGTAGAAGTAAAATAAAATGGCCGCCGAAATGAGCAGTTTATGGTTGTCAAGGTGAGATATACACTGGTACATGGCCCCGGAACAGATTAGTGCAGGATATATATATATATATATATATATATATATATATATATATATATATATATATATATATTTTCGAATCGTTATAAGGTACATAAGGCCTGCAAGCAGTTTCTCCTTACCGCTCTATCTTCTTCAACGCGTTCACTTCTATAGAATTGAGTCCCGGTATTTCTCGCCTCTCTCAGTTAACTTTGTTTCAGTGTTTCTATAGCTCGTCTTTTCTTTCTTGATTAATTTGACTCCCTCTTTAATGCCTGCTTTGTGCTGCTATGATCTCGTTTCTTGTCAGAATATACCTAACATATCTCCATCTTCTCATGAGGAGATATTGTGTTAAAAAGTCACGTATAAGTTACCAATCCTTATATGGCGGAGGATATTGAAAATAAAGAAAGCATGCCTTCACGCAAAAATCCGTCAGAGGTGCCATACCAGGCGCACTGACTGCGCCTGAATTCATAACTGGTGAACAAAGAAGAAATGTTCATATACCAATGACTCTATATATGAAAATGAATGAACATCGTGGCGTATCTATTACAGCACGCAGTCATCACACCACAATAAACGAGTCATTGATTTTCTAGGCACTACTTATACGTTCAATAGTTTGCCATTGCTTTCTGAACGGCGAGGTCTATTTTTACCCTTCGCAAAAGTCCCACGGAAACGAGTTTTCTTCCAAAATGCCTGCCATTGAGTTTGAACCAGGTACACTTGGGTTGTGACCGAGCTTATTACCGCGTAAGAGGGGACTGCCTAGAGTAGTTGATAGTAGCTCGGCCTGCTAACTGTGAGACGCCTCATAGCTCGGGTTCGAACCTACTGTCCGGCATTTGTTCGAGTCCCCTGGTCTTACTCAGGACGACAACGTGAGTACCTCTGAAGTCGGAGAAAATCTGCCTGTATGGCGAGGGAATACTAATTACGAGTACATTGAGCACACGGCTGCCAGTGTAAAGTAATTTACAATGTGCACGCTGCTGCCATTGTAAGAAATTGTAAAAACAGATTTTCACGCAAAAATCAGTTTCAGAGATGAAACTTCGTCTGAGTTGAAAGCGGACGAAAGAAAAGAAAAAAAAAAAACCGCGTAAGCTACACACGCCCACATGGATCTTACAATTTGAAGAACTACAAGAAAACAACAAGTAAACCAACGTTAGAATTATTTCAAGAAAGATAATACAGAGAAAACAGTAAACAATTGAATATTAGCGGCTTGTAAAATAAGACAAAACATCCAACTGACAAAATACAATAGAAACAAGATAATGTGGAGAAACATGTGTAACTCAGTTGGTTTAAATAACATGGCGGTTTGTGCAATTCAATGCGGTAATTAATTATTCTAATATGAGAAAGCAGATGTGTAACAATGTAAATAAAAAAATATGACAAATAGGAAAACAGAGAGAAAATAACAAGAACAAACTACGATGCTATTCTGTAAAGAGATGGTAATAAAATACTGTCTGTGGAGATGGAGATTAGTTGAGGGAGAACATGAGAAAATAACAGACAATGATATGAAGGAAAAGAATGGGAAAAGAATATAATGTGACTAAGAATAAATGATCACGTTTTTGAAAGAAGAACATGAAGAACTGAAGAAAAAAAAGGAAGGAAAAATGACGACAAAGCAGACAAAGAAGAAGAGAATGTAGAGTGATAGAATAAAGGACAAGAAGTGGAAAAAGAAAGAAGGCGAGAGGAAGACCACAGAAAAGATGGTTAGATGGCATATCAGAATCCTGTCAAAGAGCAAAAATAAATATCACCCAATTCACCAGAACAGCTCAAGATAAAAACAGAAAATCACGATACTGGGCAACACACCGGTAACAGTGTGACGACACAGAAAGTAGAAGAAATATTATCTACTGATGAAACAATCTACCGATATAACAAATATGATATTAGATCAATCATAGATTCGTGCCCACATACAACACGTCATCTAGGTACTTCTTATAACAGAGTATTTACATCTGAAATTATGATATAATACAGGAATAAATGATGTTTCATTATCACGAGAAATGTGATCAACAGATCGTGGTTTAACACAGGTTAGACACGGAAGGGGGTGAGATCGAATCGTCAACATACAATAAGAGAAATAGATCGATTGATGGACCTGCATAGAAGAATTTCGCAATGGTCTACTTTTCTTCTGGTGGTTTAATAAGCATTCTGTTTTAGCGCGTTGGACGACGGTATGACAAGCCCTCTGTGAGTGCGGGTTCAATTCCGCGGGATGGCAGACAAAGCCACAGGTTCTCCAGATTTACGGTGTCCGTGGCACCGAACCAAAGGGTTACGATGTCCATGACACCGAGCTGAAGAGCTGAAAGATCAAGTGCTTTTGGATCGGAAAAAAAAAGCATTCTGTTGTTTGTTATATAGAGGATTAAAGCATCTTTAAGCCGACGCACGCCTTTTCAACCTAAGGACGCATCTTGTTTTGGTTATATCAGAGCGTATAGGCCAACAAACATGAAAATTCTCTCTCTCTCTCTCGTCATCACCGCTTAGACTGATGTACCAGATTTCCCCATAAATTCAAATTTTTGTTGTCGTATTCATGTGGAAATCTCATTCATTCAGTCTTAGCATGGATGTGTTTCGTCACATCTTTAGTGCCATTTGGAGCTCTGGTGCTTATCCTTCGGCAATGTGTCCGGTTTTAGTCAGTGTTCACTGGGTTCGCTCTCCGTCAGCCTTGGGCTGTCCCCAGCCGACCTGCAAGGCAGCAGGTTGCTATTTTCTTTAGGGTAGCTACCCTTAGACGACCTACTCTCCCGCGCTGTTGAGCGTCATCTGCCCAGGTTACCGGTCTTTTTTGGACTATTTGGTTAGCCTGCCGTCCAGTTTTGTGTACGGTTTACTCCGCTAGGCTTTGATTGTCCCCAATCTAACTACAAGACAGTAGTAGAAACTCCGGTTCTTAGGCCGCTACTTGTGTATGGTGCCATACACGTGTAGAGCAGGGCTTCTGTTTTTATTCTAAGGGAAATGTTTTGAATCTGTCTCGCTGACAGTCAGTCCCCACACTTTCCCTGCTTGGTGTAGTCATTTCTCTTTAACGATCAATTTGTTGCCGAATATTTGGGTTTTATGGTCTTCGTCTAAGAGTATGTTTACACTATGCGTCATGTCTAGCTATGTGAAGTTGTTTCAAATGCAATACAAACGGTATGACTAGTTGGTCACAAAGACATCCAGCCACATAATAAGTGAAGTATTACCTATTATATATATCCTCTTTGTGTCCCGATTGATACATACGGCTTCCACAACAAACTTTCACTGTTGCCGTCTGCTGCCTTTCTACCTACCGTCTCCATCGTCAGGCCACACTCCTTCAACTCTCCACCGTTTGTCTCCATCCGTCTCCCACGTCAGGCCACACTCCTTCAACTCTCCACCGTTTGTCTCCATCCGTCTCCCACGTCAAGCCACACTCCTTCAACTCTCCACCGTTTGTCTCCATCCGTCTCCCACGTCAGGCCACACTCCTTCAACTCTCCACCGTTTATCTCCATCCGTCTCCCACGTCAATCCACACTCCTTCAACTCTCCACCGTTTGTCTCCATCCGTCTCCCACATCAGGCCACACTCCTTCAACTCTCCACCGTTTGTCTCCATCCGTCTCCCACGTCAATCCACACTCCTTCAACTCTCGTCCGTTTATCTCCATCCGTCTCCCACGTCAGGCCACACTCCTTCAACTCTCCAACGTTTGTCTCCATCCGTCTCCCACGTCAGGCCACACTCCTTCAACTCTCCACCGTTTGTCTCCATCCGTCTCCACGTCAGGCCACACTCCTTCAACTCTCCACCGTTTGTCTCCATCCGTCTCCCACGTCAAGCCACACTCCTTCAACTCTCCACCGTTTGTCTCCATCCGTCTCCCACGTCAGGCCACACTCCTTCAACTCTCCACCGTTTGTCTCCATCCGTCTCCCACGTCAGGCCACACTCCTTCAACTCTCCACCGT
This sequence comes from Arion vulgaris, assembly GCA_020796225.1. Classification (NCBI taxonomy): domain Eukaryota; kingdom Metazoa; phylum Mollusca; class Gastropoda; order Stylommatophora; family Arionidae; genus Arion; species Arion vulgaris. The sequence continues at coordinate 19,362,667 of CM036765.1, forward strand.
TTGTCTCCATCCGTCTCCCACGTCAGACCACACTCCTTCAACTCTCCACCGTTTGTCTCCATCCGTCTCCCACGTCAGGTCACACTCCTTCAACTCTCCACCATTTGTCTCCATCCGTCTCCACGTCAGGCCACACTCCTTCAACTCCCACTGTTTATCTCCATCCGTCTCCACGTCAGGCACACTTCTTCAACTCTCACTGTTTATCTCCATCCGTCTCCCACGTCAGCCACACTCTTCAACTTCCACCGTTTGTCTCATCGTCTCCACGTCAGGCCACACTCCTTCAACTCTCCACCGTTTGTCTCCATCCGTCTCCCACGTCAGGCCACCTCTTCAACTCCCACCGTTTGTCTCATCCGTCTCCCGTCAGGCACATCTTCAACTTCACGTTTGTCCCATCCGTCTCCACGTCAGGCCATCCTCAACTCTCCTGTTGTCTCCATCCGTCCCACGCAGGCCAGCTCTTCAACTATTGTTCCATCGTCTCCAGTCAGGCACCTCCTTCAACTCTCCACCGTTTGTTGCATCGTCTCCGTCAGTACCACTCCTTCACTTCCACTGTTTGTTCCATCCGTCTCACGTCAGGTCACGTCTTCAACTCTCCACCATTTGTCTATCCGTCCCCATCCAACTCTTCAACCACTGTTTATCTCATCCGTCCACGTCAGGCCTTCTTAAGCTCTCACTGTTTTTCCATCCGTCTCCAGTCAGGCCTTTTCAACTCTCCACGTTTGTTCCATCCGTCTCCACGTCAGGCCACACTCCTTCAACTCTCCAGTTTGTCTCATCTCTTCCACGTCAGGCCATTCTTCAACTTATTTGTCTCATCGTCTCCACGTCAGGACCTTAGTTCACCGTTGCTCATGTCTCTACGTCAAGTGATCTTCAAATCTCAAACGTTGACTATCGTCTCCACAGCATCCAGCCACATCTTAATTCACGTTTGTCTCCATCTTCAGTCAGGCCTCTTTCTCCCGTTTGTCTCATCCGTCTCCACGTCAGGCCACTCTTCAACTCTCCACCGTTTGTCTCCATCCGTCTCCCACGTCAGGTCACACTCCTTCAACTCTCCACCGTTTGTCTCCATCCGTCTCCACGTCAGGCCACACTCCTTCAACTCTCCACCGTTTGTCTCCATCCGTCTCCCACGTCAGGCCACACTCCTTCAACTCTCCACCGTTTATCTCCATCCGTCTCCCACGTCAGGCCACACTCCTTCAACTCTCCACCGTTTGTCTCAATCCGTCTCCCACGTCAGGCCACACTCCTTCAACTCTCCACCGTTTGTCTCCATCCGTCTCCACGTCAGGCCACACTCCTTCAACTCTCCACCGTTTGTCTCCATCCGTCTCCCACGTCAGGCCACACTCCTTCAACTCTCCACCGTTTATCTCCATCCGTCTCCCACGTCAGGTCACACTCCTTCAACTCTCCACCGTTTGTCTCCATCCGTCTCCCACGTCAGGCCACACTCCTTCAACTCTCCACCGTTTGTCTCCATCCGTCTCCCACGTCAGGCCACACTCCTTCAACTCTCCACCGTTTATCTCCATCCGTCTCCCACGTCAGGCCACACTCCTTCAACTCTCCACCGTTTATCTCCATCCGTCTCCCACGTCAGGCCCACACTCCTTCAACTCTCCACCGTTTTCTCCATCCGTCTCCACGTCAGCCACACTCCTTCAACTCTCCACCGTTTGTCTCCATCCGTCTCCCACGTCAGACCACACTCCTTCAACTCTCCACCGTTTGTCTCCATCCGTCTCCCACGTCAGGCCACCCTCCTTCAACTCTCCACCGTTTGTCTCCATCCGTCTCCCACGTCAGGCCACCCTCCTTCAACTCTCCACCGTTTGTCTCCATCCGTCTCCCACGTCAGGCCACACTCCTTCAACTCTCCACCGTTTGTCTCCATCCGTCTCCACGTCAGCCACACTCCTTCAACTCTCCACCGTTTATCTCCATCCGTCTCCCACGTCAGGTCACACTCCTTCAACTCTCCACCGTTTGTCTCCATCCGTCTCCCACGTCAGGCCACACTCCTTCAACTCTCCACCGTTTGTCTCCATCCGTCTCCCACGTCAGGCCACACTCCTTCAACTCTCCAACGTTTATCTCCATCCGTCTCCCACGTCAGGTCACACTCCTTCAACTCTCCACCGTTTATCTCCATCCGTCTCCCACGTCAGGCCACACTCCTTCAACTCTCCACTGTTTATCTCCATCCGTCTCCCACGTCAGGCCACCTCCTTCAACTCTCCCCCTGTTTGTCTCCATCCGTCTCCCACGTCAGGCCACACTCCTTCAACTCTCCACCGTTTGTCTCCATCCGTCTCCCACGTCAGGCCACACTCCTTCAACTCTCCACCGTTTGTCTCCATCCGTCTCCCACGTCAGGCCACACTCCTTCAACTCTCCACCGTTTGTCTCCATCCGTCTCCCACGTCAGGCCACACTCCTTCAACTCTCCACCGTTTGTCTCCATCCGTCTCCCACGTCAAGCCACACTCCTTCAACTCTCCACCGTTTGTCTCCATCCGTCTCCCACGTCAGGCCACACTCCTTCAACTCTCCAACGTTTGTCTCCATCCGTCTCCCACGTCAGGCCACACTCCTTCAACTCTCCACCGTTTATCTCCATCCGTCTCCACGTCAGGCCACACTCCTTCAACTCTCCACCGTTTGTCTCCATCCGTCTCCCACGTCAGGCCACACTCCTTCAACTCTCCACCGTTTGTCTCCATCCGTCTCCCACGTCAAGCCACACTCATTCAACTCTCCACCGTTTGTCTCCATCCGTCTCCCACGTCAGGCCACACTCCTTCAACTCTCCACCGTTTGTCTCCATCCGTCTCCCACGTCAGGCCACCCTCCTTCAACTCTCCACCGTTTGTCTCCATCCGTCTCCCACGTCAGGCCACACTCCTTCAACTCTCCACCGTTTATCTCCATCCGTCTCCCACGTCAGGTCACACTCCTTCAACTCTCCACCGTTTGTCTCCATCCGTCTCCCACGTCAGGCCACACTCCTTCAACTCTCCACCGTTTGTCTCCATCCGTCTCCACGTCAGGCCACACTCCTTCAACTCTCCACCGTTTGTCTCCATCCGTCTCCACGTCAGGCACACACCTTCAACTCTCCACCGTTTATATCCATCCGTCTCCCACGTCAGGTCACACTCCTTCAACTCTCCACCGTTTGTCTCCATCCGTCTCCCACGTCAGGCCACACTCCTTCAACTCTCCACCGTTTGTCTCCATCCGTCTCCCACGTCAGGCCACACTCCTTCAACTCTCCAACGTTTGTCTCCACCGTCTCCACGTCAGGCCACACTCCTTCAACTCTCCACCGTTTATCTCCATCCGTCTCCCACGTCAGGTCCACTCCTTCAACTCTCCACCGTTTATCTCCACCCGTCTCCACGTCAGGTCACACTCCTTCAACTCTCCACCGTTTATCTCCATCCGTCTCCCACGTCAGGTCACACTCCTTCAACTCTCCACCGTTTATCTCCATCCGTCTCCCACGTCAGGCCACACTCCTTCAACTCTCCACCGTTTGTCTCCATCCGTCTCCCACGTCAGGCCACACTCCTTCAACTCTCCACCGTTTATCTCCATCCGTCTCCCACGTCAGGCCACACTCCTTCAACTCTCCAACGTTTGTCTCCATCCGTCTCCCACGTCAGGCCACACTCCTTCAACTCTCCACCGTTTGTCTCCATCCGTCTCCCACGTCAGGTCACACTCCTTCAACTCTCCACCGTTTATCTCCATCCGTCTCCCACGTCAGGCCACACTCCTTCAACTCTCCACCGTTTGTCTCCATCCGTCTCTCACGTCAGGCCACACTCCTTCAACTCTCCACCGTTTGTCTCCATCCGTCTCCCACGTCAAGCCACACTCCTTCAACTCTCCACCGTTTGTCTCCATGTTTAGTTGCCTGATTGACCTCGCTTCCTTCACGCGTTGTAACAATGTTATCTCTTACTTCTGTTTCCGTAACATGATGTTTTTTAAAGGAATGGGTTGTTAGCCCATTGCCCAACCCCCCAACCTGGAGGACCATGAGGCCACATTTCGTCTGCCCTCTATTCTTCAACCTTTCTTACCTTGTGTCCCTACTAGGAGCAAAGCTCATATCAGCATAGCTTTCCGGATCATAGAGCCACCACTACAAGGTAATGACCTCATGGAGAGCCACTGCTATTAGATTTTTCAAATATATCTTGTTATGGGCCCACATCACTGACAATATTTTTAAAAGGCCAACAATTTCTTCATATGTGCTCTCATGTGTTGCAAGAATTATGACTTCATTTTTCGTTGCATCTGTTTCTATTTAAAGATTTATTTGAAAATTATTCTGTTAAAACTTGGCTGTCCATTTTATTTATAGATGCTTAAACAACAAAACTCCCTTTAGATGTTACATTTGAATTTTTTTTTCTTCTAAATACAAATGCGTATTCAGGGGTGTAAGCTTTGAATTGTATTACTGTGTATTTTAATGGCAATTTGCTATTCTTTGTGTTTTCTATTTGAAAGCTGTCTGCGGCAAACAATCTGTTTTGAAATTATTTTTAACACGAAAAGGAAGGGAGAGAACTCATACGTGTTACACAATTTATATATCACATTTAGGGAAGGGGAGGTAATCAACAACAAACAATCAATAAACGAACAAAGTAAATGAATGTAAATGTGTGTGTCTTGTCGGAGCATACAGAGAAAACAAGGAATAGTAACACTACACACAGGGAAAACAAGGAATAGTAACTACATACAGGGAAAACAAGGAATAGTAACACTACATACAGGGAAAACAAGGAATAGTAACACTACATACAGGGAAAACAAGGAATAGTAACTACACACAGGGAAAACAAGGAATAGTAACTACATACAGGGAAAACAAAGCTTAGTAACACTGCGAATTAAATAGGCATGTCATAAGAGGCGAAAAAGGAAGGGATTATTTCATCCGTTAGAAAACTTCAGCTACAAACCCAACAAAAAATGAACAAATCTTCTTCTTGGAACGTTTCATATCGATCCCTTGTTAAACCACTCTTTGTGATTTTTATGTGATCTGAGCGTAAGAGCGATTGTACGTTGTTAAGTTATGTGCCTACAAGAGACCAGCACATCGATTTCTACGACGCTTTTTATTTACTAGGGTAGCTTCCTTAGGCCCCTACCTCAGTAGGTCGCAGTGTCAGTTATCTTTGCAGCACTTGCTGGCTCCTGCAACACACGGGAGTCATGAACACATCAATTACATAGAAAATAATAACAGCACCAATCTTTGTTTCTCTTGTATTCTCCACAAGAAGTTCATTCTTATCTTTTTTTTTTCAAGTTTGTTGGTCTACATCAGTGGTTCTCAATCTTCCTAATGAGACGACCCTTTAATACAGTTCATCATGTTGTGGTGACTCCCAACATAAAATTATGAACAATATTTATTTCTAATTATGATAAATAATGTTTTTTGTTGTTCTTAGGTGACCCCTGTGAAATGGTCGTTCGACTCCCAAGGGGTTACGACCCACAGTTTGAGAACCTACTTGTCTACACACTCTGATATAACAAAAAAGAGCGCGCCCTTGGTTGAAAGATCGTGCCTCATGTTAAAGAGGATTTAATCCCTATATAACAAACAAAACAAAACAAACAAAAGAAAAAGGATCTTCTAAAACAGCATTTCCCAAACTGGGATCCGCGGATGCCAGGAGTCGGGAGGGACTCACATGGGGTCATCAAGCGCGTCAAGAAATATTATGATCTTTGACATTTCAAATAGAAAAATTAAATTTTAAACATGTATAAGAACAGTGGTATACTAGTTCAGCTGCGAAATCAAAGTACCTGGACCAGACCGGAGTCAAAATGTCCGACAGGACAAAATAAAAGACCAACTGAAGTTTCCCGCAGTCTGAGAAATTGGAGCCAGCTTGACTATTGGTGTGGTGTAATAATAACTCCATCGCTAGAAGATTTTCATATATAGAAACTTTTTGGGGTCCGTGGCAGCAAAATGTATTTCAAAGAAGATCCCGTGGTAATGCAGGTTTGGGAACCGCTGTTGTAGAAGGAGTGTGACGCGACTTCTAGAAAGCCGCAAGGAATATACACAGAGATTATCTTTTTGTCATTTGGGAAAGTTCCAAAATTGAGACAGAGATGAACGATATATGGAAGAGCTGCTGGCATGAGTCGCTAGATAAAGCTAAAGATAAGAACACTTGACATGAGTTGGTTGAGAATCTTATATCCCAATAGATGTTTAACTAAGAAGGCAAGAGAGAAAAAGATTGATGTTATAGCGAACTTCCAGTACAGAGACGCTGGCGATGGATATAACACACATTGAGAAGACCGACCGCATAGCAGGACAGACACTGTTTTGGAACCCGCAGGGAAAGAGGAGCAGTGGAAGGCTTAGACATACCTGGAGAAGATATATTGAAAAGATAGGTAAAACTTGGAAAGAATTGGAAGGGATGGCATGAGAGAGAGGAAGAGATGGAAGAAGTTTGTTGAAGACCTGTGCTCCAATGAGTGAATAGTATTGGGTCATTATATTTCTTAGACAAACAGCAAATGATAGGTAATGTGGCTACTAACATCATGCATGCCGCCTTTAATTCCCATTGTTTCTTCACTGATATTCATCGTTGGCCTGACAACTGACGATATCGGGAGGATGGGAGGATGGAGAGGGTATCCAAATGCGACTGGGAATTTCCAACCTGGTACCACGCGTGTGTAAAGCAAGTAGAACTCTGAAACCTCTGTACTGTCTCGGATCTCATCAATTTGAACATCAAAATATAAATTCTGTAAAACCTTTAAAAATTAGAATCCATCATGATCTTCAAAACACTTATCATCACCATCATCATCATCCTCCTCGAGCCGCCATCACCCCACCATCATCATCAGTTCTCGTCACGCCCAAGCGCACATAAGACAGAGACAAAACATCATTAAAATGACCAGTTTCAAGTGTGTTTTTTTCTGTATATATTTCTGTAACAATAACATTTTCAGTGTAGTGTCATCGGCAGCAAAACACCCCTCTTACTCAACTTTTACTACATGGTGAATGAAACAATAGTTCTAGTCTTCGATACTCAGGAACCCACCCAGAATGAAAAAATGTGAATTAGTAACAGTTAACATATTTCTGTTGGACGCTAACTGTATCCTTTTATCAATACAACCAAATCCCAGGACAGTGAGGCTGTAAGAGACAGTACATCTGTAATTTAAAGCTACAAATTACGGATGATTTTATGCAACAATGGTCGAATAGATGCAATCAGTGGCGGCTCGTGACCATTTTTGTTGGTGGGGCCAGACAATTTTTGGGGGGGAAAAATCATGGATTGGGGTTATTATTTAATTTATAAAATAATAAATACACGTTACACGTTATTTTATGTGAGGCCCGGCTCCACTGGCCCTTAATGAAGAGCCGCCTCTGGATGCAATGATAATGTATATTAACTATCATTGAAATCTAGGCGTACAATGGAAGATCTTCCAGTTATGTACAGGAACTGGAACCACAAAACAAGATTCAATAGAAAAAATGAAGAGTTTCATAAATTATGTTCGGCTGTGAATGAGTTGAAGTATGTTCATTAGATTGATATCATTCCTGATCTCGGTCGTGTTTAGTCTTTGATGACATGCATGTCCGTGTGAGTAAGCATGAGATAGATTCCAACAAGAAAGATGTTTACAGGCAGCATTAACAAAGAGAATCATGAGTTATTATCAAACTGGATAATGTCATCATGTCTCTTCAAAGCATCGTATTTCTTGTGATGTTTATTGTCTAAGCATGTTGTTGACCGTCTTCAAACCAATAATATAAGACTGTGTAATATTGTATTTGTTGTTGGTTGGTTTTCTTTGATAATATGTTCGTGTTGTTGTTGTGGTGGATTGTAAATCTCATCTTTTTATAATATTCTTCTTCAAACGCTCCATATCGACCACTTGTTAAACCACCCTTTGTGATTTGTATGTGATCTGAGCCTACGAGCGATTGTACGTTGTGCCAATTATGCACCTACAAGTAGGCCAGTACATCCGATTTCCGCGATGTTTTTATTTACTAGGATAGCTTCCTAGTGTCCTTACCTTAGTCGCCTCTAACGTGCCGTGTAGGTCGCTACTATTCTTTGCTCCCTTTATGAGCCCCGACAACACACATGTGTGCGATCATACAAAAATACATCACTGCTTGACAAGATTTGTGGGCACAGCGGCCTTTAACATCTTCAACCTATAGATAAACCATTTAGCTACCTCCCTTAACCAGGGCTGTGCCAACGGTACCAGGTTCGCTACCTTGTGGAGCCATCTGGATATTTTCCAGAGATCCCTGATCACAATGTACGTGAGATCGAGTTCCTAGTCCTATCAGAGACGGGCGATAAAACGCTTGTCCCATGTTCAATTTGAGCACTAAAAGAACCCTTGACAGTTCAAAATCGAGAAGAGTGGACTGGAAAGCCACTGCCCGAGTAAAACCCGTTAGAAAAGAATTTTTACAAAAATATTCTTTCCATCTTTAAAATTACATCGGAGGCCCTCGCAGGTGCTACGGAGTTCGTAGCACAAGATAGTTTGCACCGAAGTGCAATAATGATGGCCCTATCAATCAACGAACCAGGGATACAAGATACACGATATTTGTGGTTTTTATTCAGTACAATCACTGAGAAGATACTGTTATCTTCATGATATTGTTATAGTCATATTTACTAAAGTATCTTTCCAACTCCAAGTTCTGTTGTACTCTCTGCTCCTCTCGACCACTTTGTCAATTTAGGATTATCGTGTCATGTCTGAAGCTATCTTTTCAATTTCTTCTTGA
>CM036765.1:19376565-19424065 GCA_020796225.1 Arion vulgaris
CAAATTTGGGGTGTACAGAATAGAACCACTGTTACCTGCCACGCATGTCGTAAGAGGCGACTAAGAAGGTTTGGCTGAAATCGGATGCATATGTCCTAAACGTGTAGAAGTCTATGCGTTTAGGGGCCTACAAACCAATGTGCAACGTATACACGTTCTTGGCAAAGATCAAACATATCACAAAGAGTGATTAAAATTGGTCGTAAAGAACGAACGCAAAGAAGAAGAAGAGACAGAGGAAGACAGAGAGAGAAAATGTTGGACAGCCTGACTTCAAGGCACGGAAGAGCGTCAACATGTGAGTTCATAATAAATGCCAAGGACAGAGATTTGTGGAGATCTGTCATCGCATATGCCAGCCGGCACGGCACCTGATGATGAGTATTGTGACACACCTGGATATATTACCCCTGGTTCACATTCCGATATTGTCTATTTTTGCATAATCGTCGCCGGAGCTACCGTATAAGTGCCATTTGTAATTTTTTATATATTTTTAAAAATAAAGTGGTGACTAGAAAATCAACGACTCGTTTACTGTGCTTGATGGCGACTTCCTGTAAAGGATATACTACGATTTTTATTTTCACAAATATGTATATATATATGTAGTAGCGCGACACTGGGCAACAACCCAGTAACTGTGTGACGACAAAAGAAGAGAGAGAGATAGTATACGAAGAGAAGAGAGTGAAACAATGAAAGGAACACAGTTCAGTTCGAATGAGAAAGTGTAGAAGAAAAGTTAATTAGAACAAAGAAAGAAATATATGTGTAATTGTGCCTTTTCGGTGGAGTCTAACATATCCAAGACAGGAATAAAGACGGTGGAGTCTAACATATCCAAGACAGGGATAAAACAGGAATAAAGACGGTGGAGTCTAACATATCCAACACAGGGATAAAGACGGTGGAGTCTAATATATCCAAGACAGGAATAAAGACGGTGGAGTCTAACATATCCAAGACATGAATAAAGACGGTGGAGTCTAACATATCCAAAACAGGAATAAAGACGGTGGTGTCTAACATATCCAAGACAGGAATAAAGACGGTGGAGTCTAATATATTCAAGACAGGAATAAAGACGGTGGAGTCTAACATATCCAAGACAGGAATAAAGACGGTGGAGTCTAACATATCCAAGACAGGGATAAAACAGGAATAAAGACGGTGGAGTCTAATATATCCAAGACAGGAATAAAGACGGTGGAGTCTAACATATCCAAAACAGGAATAAAGACGGTGGTGTCTAACATATCCAAGACAGGAATAAAGACGGTGGAGTCTAATATATCCAAGACAGGAATAAAGACGGTGGAATTGGAGAAAACGTGAATATTGTATATCTAATAGAATGAAATAATAAAAACATCAGGGACAACAATAAAGATAGAGAATGACAGAGACAGAGCAAAAAAGCATTGTGTCTCTCTGAAGGAAGAATTCATTGAACAAATGAAAGACAGAAACAGAGACAGAGATAGAACATAGAGCAGTGTGTCTCTCTGAAGGAAGAATTCAATGAACAAATGAAACAGAGAAACAAAGACAGTGACAGGACATAGAGCAGTGTCTCTCTGAAGGAAGAATTCAATGAACAAATGAAACACAGAAACAAAGACAGTGACAGGACATAGAGCAGTGTCTCTCTGAAGGAAGAATTCAATGAACAAATGAAACACAGAAACAAAGACAGTGACAGGACATAGAGCAGTGTCTCTCTGAAGGAAGAATTCAATGAACAAATGAAACACAGAAACAAAGACAGTGACAGGACATAGAGCAGTGTCTCTCTGAAGGAAGAATTCAGTGAACAAATGAAACACAGAAACAAAGACAGTGACAGGACATAGAGCAGTGTCTCTCTGAGGGAAGAATTCAATGAACAAATGAAAGACAGAAACAAAGACAGAAACAGAAAAAGAGCATTGTGTCTCTCTGAGGGAAGAATTCAATGAACAAATGAGATAAGTAGAGATTGGACGAATCAATTAAATCAAAAACAGAGAACTGGAAAGAGAACGAAACATTCTGCTAATTGGTCAATCAGGCATCACCAGGACAGACTTTGTTGGAATCGTTTAGAAATTGAGAAATCAAAATCAAGAATGAATAAACTATGTCACATTTCTTCCGAGATTTCAGATTTGAGCTACCAAAAATAACACACAACTGAGTCATGTTTGTTCTAGAAGGTTTCGGTATAATAAGAAACTCAAACACGGAGGAGGAGGGGCGGGGAGAAGAAGGAAAGTCACCCAAAATAGGAAAGCCTCTTCGTGTGATCTCATGGTTCTTCGGTCTCTTCGCAACTCCCTGTGGGATGAAGAACTAAAATAGATGTTGAATCGATTCACCGATTTAAGCAATTCGGAGTTACCCGTTGTACAGGTAGACATGGATTCATGAAAGGCAGAGTGAGGAGTGTGTTTAACCAGCGAGCCACAGGAACCAACAGTATACATACTCTTCGATATCTGTTGGGGGAGACTACGCACCTATGGGTCTGCCCGGAGTGCAGTGATGTCAGTTTAGTAACCAATAACCAATCATGATCTAAAATCGAAGAAATGAGAGAAAACTGAAAGGGACGAGCAAAATGTCATCATCATCATCCATTAGCGTGTCTTGGACAAATATTTACCACTCTAACAGTCATTAGGAATCTCTTTCTTCTTCTCTCTCTCTCTCTCTCTCTCTCTCTCTCTCTCTCTCTCACACGGGTCAGATGTCCTGCCTACCCTGCCAGGTAAGCGGAAAAGGGGAGTCATACGTAGACCTGGAGACGTAGTCTTCTTGAGGAAGTGAAGGGTGCTCGTATATCCTTGGAGGACCTAAAGAAAACAGCCAGAGACCGAGAAAAGTGGCGAACAACTGTTGAGGCCCTATGCTCCACGAGGAGCCGAGAGGAATGTCCTATACCAACAAAACTGCTCACACAAATATGTACACATACATACCTACACATATAGACAAATCTGTCAATGACACAACTACTCACATAACTCATATCTACACATACAAACATATCTGCCCATGACACAACTGCTCACATAACTCATACCTACACATATAGACAAATCTGTCAATGACACAACTGCTCACATAACTCATATCTACACATACAAACATATCTGTCCACGACACAATTGTTCATTTCTCTCCAACAACATGTACGTGCATATCGACCCGCGAATTAAACTCCAGAAATTACATTTCCGAATCGTTATACTCTTGGACATATCCACTAGTCCGACCTGATCTAAATGTCATGAAAACACGCACTGATAAAAACGAGCAAATTATATGTTGGATATCAAATGTAACAACGTTTTCATCTCAAGTATTAAAAGGAAGGGTGGCTGTACTCACTTGACCCATCAAACCCAATAGCAGACATGAATCTGATGATATCTGAAGCTGACGCAAACATCAAATAAGACGACATTCTTCCTGAATTTAACCAGTAAAAAATATTCAACAGAAACAGAAACATAAAAATATTACACGACGTTTCGATGATATTCTGCGAGTAAAAATGGGGGTTTACGTTTTGGATTCATTTTCTGATAAAATATGACAAGTTTTACAAGAGGACGTTGTATGAAGAACCATTAGAGCACAATTATAATTAAGGCGTCTCTGCTTCTTCTTCTTCGAGGAAATACATTTATTTTCTACAGCAATTAGTTCTTGTTTGTTCGATGTGAGCATTAATAAATTTCACAACCTGCTGCCTTGCAGGTCGGCTGGGGACAGACAAAGACTAGCGGAGAGGGAACCCAGTAAACGCTGGCTAAAACCGGACACATCGACGAACGATAAGCACCAGAGATCCAAATGGCGCTGAAGATGTGACGAAACACACCCATGATAAGGCTGCATGAATTAGATTTCCAAACGAATGAGATTTATGGGGAAATCTGGTACATCAGTCTAAGCGGTGATCGCGATATATATATATATATATATATATATATATATATATATATATATAAAAAAAAAAAGAGTATGAAAGTATTAGCATTCAAGTAAATAGATTGCAAATATATAGAAGATACCAAGCATATATGTATGCACGTATTAAAGAGATAGCTATTAAAGAGCTTAAAAACAAGGAAAATTAAATATTTCGGACACATCAAACGACATGATTGCTTAGAGAAAATAATTGTGTAGGAAATGGTGCCTGGAAGAAGAATGAGAGGAAGACCTAGAATACGATGGGTTCAAGATGTTATTGATGATCTGAAAATGACTGCTGCTGGCACCGGCCAACTTGCACAGAACATAGTTTTTCAGGACTGCTGTGATAGGAGCCAAGTTCCGGAAGGGACAAGCTACTTGATAATGTATATTAATCCTAACATATGCCAGCGAGAGTTGACAAGTGACTAAAGATATAGAAAGTAAGTTAAATTCGTTTTAAAATAGATGTCTGCGAAAAAATAATTAACATAACATGGGACGAATTCAGAAGTGATGAAATCAAAGAAATGTCTGGTCAACCTCTAGTGACAACTGTTATAAGAAGGAGAAGATAGAGATATGTTTGGCACGCCTTGAGAAGGTATCATCAAAGAATACCAAAGCATGTGGGAGGCAAAGGTGTTCAAGAAAGAGAGGACGCCTTAGGGAAACCCTGAGACGAACTTTTCCTGAAAGGCTGGAAATATCGGACTCAATTTGATGGAAGAGATTGAGCAAGTTGTCAAGGACAGAGCGGTATGGAGAAATTACTTGCAAGCTCTGGTGTAAAGTATAACTGTACGAGAGAAATGTATATATGGGTATATGGGTATCGGGGTAGTGGTATCTTCTATCAAAATAAAAGTAAGGTGCCCCCTTCCCTCCGCTATCCTACGGGAACCCTTGGAGAAGGTAGAGTGCCTGGTTAACCCACCTCCTCCTCTCGATCCTGGTTAAAGAGAGCAGGTGGTAGATTCCATTCACATTCTTCAATTAGAGTGGAATATTCTCTTAGGTAACAGTTTTGCAGTATATGGTACCATGTGTGAGTACATTACATACTCTGTGATTTTCGCACGTAAATATTATATATTTATGTTTTCATTTAACTATGGTATGTAATAAAAATCGTGGCATATCCTTCACTGAACGTCGTCATCAACCACGGTAAGCTAGTCGTTGATGTTCTAGGCACAACTTATACGTTCAGTAGTTTGGCATTGCTCGCTGAACGGTAAAGCCTATTTTACCGTTCGTAAAAATCCACCGGAACAGATTTGCTTCCAAAATACCCGCCGTGGTGTTTGAACCAGGTACTCTTGGGTTGTGATTGAGCTGACTACCGCTAAGTCACAGACGCACATAAATATAATATATTCATGTTATTTACCATGCAAATATCATACATTTTTTCTTTAATTTCAGAGACGCTCGTTGAAGACAAGTTTCAATCGTGGCCCACGGCAGCAAAAGGACCGACTAGCTCAGACGAGAAATCGATATCCCTGTTTAATGGTGGCTGGTTTTTGTATATTTTTGATAGAACACTGTACTTCTTTTTGCAATTGTACTCAATTCTATGAGCTCATGGTTATTTATTGCAGAAACATGTGAATAATACTGATATTTCTTAGTTTTAAACTGAATTTGTTACATAATATAATCTTCATTTAGCATGTTGTGTGATTATGAAAATGAATTCGTCTATATACAACATTACTGGAATGCAAGGATCACGTACAGTTGTGGTCTTATTTCCTCGAATTGTTACCTGAGTCCGCCGGCCTTATGTTATCGGATGCCAAAGTTTCGGCCACCAATGAGTGGTATATCAGTTAACCGTATCCATTCACATCCAATAAAAACGATATCAGCTGCAGACAAGAAATAGACAAGCGGCTACACGCGTCGATAGATATCAAAGAGATCAGATACAATTTTTTTTTAAACGAGAGGCATGAGCACCCCCTAGACGGTTTCCTTTGCTAATATTTGTAGGAATTTCGCAAAACTAACAACTCCTTCGCAAACATTGACGTTATTTGTTCAATATATAGGATTCAGAAATCCGCTCATTTTGAGCATTGAACTTCGCTGTATCAATGTTGAATACTAAACTATTTCCGATTAGCTTAAACCAAATACGAACTATGGATACTTCTAGAACATAGATTCCCAAACTTTTCGACCCACCGCCCACTTTGCACGACATGAACTTTGTAACACTCCTCCCTATTATAACATTTTGCCAACGCTCCCTCCCCTCCATATATATATATATATATATATATATATATATATATATATATATATATATATATATATATATATATATATATATATATATATATATATATATATATATACATGCTGTATTTTCACTTTGAAATAGAAAATTGATATATATTTATGTCATACATGGTCAATTTTCAAATGAATATATACAAGAAAAAGAAAATTGATGGAAAAAATGGATCGTGTAAAATAGGCATAAGATGAATTCAAATGCAGATTTCAAATTGAAAATGATTATTCAATCTCAAAATCACGAAAATAATTTATTTTAAAATATTTATTATTAATTTCTTCTTTACGGAGCCACCGACCCCTAATCGCCTGAACACACCCACCTCCCCACAATTCTTCTGAACCCACTATCGGGTTTGTTTCCACAAGTAGCACAAAATGAAACAAATTACCTAGGGGATCCATCCCTCTAGGCCGGTGTTTCCCAACCTTTTTGTGCCATGCCCCACCAAAGTCTTTCAAAATTCATATCCCCCACACCCTATGTAACATATACAAAACATTTTAGTTTCCAAAAATTGAATTGTCCACTGTAGAAACTTAAATGATTAGTTTTAGGAAGAAATCACTGGAAAATTGTTGATAAAACACAGTAAGTAAATTTTCAAAATATATAATGGAGAACTGAAATTCATGTACAAAATAATTTTAAGGACAGATGTTTCTATATTTTTTTTTATTATTAGTAAATATTTATTAATTACATTTAGTGAGATCCTTGCGCTTGATGCATGCTACAAATGAGATTTTATGTTAGGTTCCAATTTAGTTAGCTTCAGTTTCAAGTCTCCCCGTCTGTGTTATATCCAGCCGATTTTTTTAGCAGCAAATCAGTTATGGCACTAAATCCACATTCAGCTAAATATGAAAATAGAAACAGTAATAACAGTTTTTTCTTGCACATTTGATTGAATTTGGATATTTGATTTCTGTTTCCTCACAAAGTCATGTCATGGCTCTTTTTATATTAAATGAAGTTTTAACTGACTCATCATTTTGCATTTTTGAGAGTTATTCTTGATACTGCATATTTAAAATATCAGACAAATACACTAACATTGGCAGCAACATCCAAGTTGGAAAATCAATTTGTTTCAAATTAAAAAATCTTTCCTTTAGATCAGCCGATAGAATTTTCAGATGATCGACAATAACAAATATAACGGTGTCAGTCACTTCATATTTCTGGAGCCAATGAAACTTTAAAACTTTTTGTTGCAAATATATTTCTGACATAATTCAATAAAGGTAATGAAACCAAATATCTTTGCTTTAGCATCAACAAGAGCTTTATTTGTTCCTTGAAGTTGGTTATTTAATACATTTAGTTTTTCAAAGATGTCGACTAGATAACTCACAAATGATTTACCATCGACCGTTAACAGATACTTCATTTCAGGTTTATTGCTTAAAAAAAGCAATAAGAGTATCAAATGGTTCCATAAATCTTTTCAAGCAGTTTCTTTCGAGAGCCATCTTACTTCAGTGTGAAAGAAAAGTCTCACATGGTCTGCATTTTGTTCTTCACAAAATAGCACGAAGAGACGCTCACATTTGACATTAGTTTTAATAGCATTGATACACTTTATAACCGAATTTAGTACTTCGTTTAGAACAGGCGAAATATTTTTAGCTACCAAATTTTCCTGTGAATAACACAATGCACAAGAAGCATTTCTGGATTCTCATCTTTCATCAATTTTAAGCAGCCATTTTTCTTGCCTATAATATTAGGAGCACCATCTGTGGCACAAGATGTTGTATTTTAAATTGGTATATATTTGACATCTAAGGAATTCTTTAGCTTATTATATATATATTTGACGGTAGTGGTGCTTTCTAATGACTTACAGAACAACATTTCTTCAGCACAATCCCCTTCATCAATATATCTTACGTAAGTTATCAATACAGCCACACTGTCTCTCAAAGGTGATTCATCCATTGGCACTTAGAATTTTCTTGTTTTCAACTTTTGAACAAGTCGTATTTCAATATCTTCACTTATTTCGTCTATTCTTCTGCTAACAGTATTGTTACTGAGTGGCATAGCTTTCGCCTCTTTGTCATCTTTTTCCAGAATCGTTTTAAGAAATGCTGATATTGATGGTTTAATTAAATTATCTCCTATATTATGATTTATCCATAATTTAGCAATGAGTAAGGAAATTTGGTAACTAGCCTCGAGTATGATTGACAGTTGCAGTATGAGCAGTAAACAGAGAATTTAATGTCTCTTTTTTCAAACTTTGTCTTTAAAGTTTGAAAGTAATTCAAATCTAAATTAATATGAGCATTATGTTTCGCCTTCAAATGCGCCTCAAACCACGCATTCTCAATCTGTTGCCAAACATGAAAAACAAGATTTCATGACATTTTACTGTAATCCATTTATAAATGCTCCTTCGTTAACTATAGTTATATACGAGTACAAAATTGTACTCTAAGGACACATGTATAATCCAGCTGCACAGTGAGTATCCATTACTCTGGTAATCAAACTAATGGCAGATAACTTGTATTTGAGTAAAACCCCCTTGATGTTTCTTGGTTCCTTTTCACATCGTACCTAACATTCCAAGGCAAATCAAACTTCGGATTCGCTTTCTGTAGCGGAAATATGATATGCGTGCCTCTGTCCAATACTATTACTTAGATTCACTGTATAAACTCATTTTGGTCTTCGTGACAAGGTTGGCAAATGTGGTACACATTACATTTTTTTTTTTATATGACTCGATTTTAACACAATAACACATGCTTTCCCGCTTTCAAAGCTTTGTTAACAGTTGGTAGAAATGTACCTAGATATAAGTACTTTCCGTTTATTGAAGATTTTTTTAACTTCAGTAAAGTGATTGTGAAGCAACATTCGTTTTTGTCAACAGACATCCAAAAACCGATTTATCGGTTTTGAAAACAACATGAACATTAGTTAAACTCTGAACGAGTCCATTGCCCCCTTAACGATGAAAATGCCCCCTGTGGGGCGTGCGCCCCACGTTGGGAAACAGGGCTCTAGGCGAACCAGCGCCCAGTTAGCCTATGACATCGCCGCTAAAATTTCCGGGTCTACACCAGTAGGAGGTGGGGTTGGATTGTGTGTTCTACGGGACATCGACAAGCTACTAATTTGTCACTTTTGGCACATCCTAAAAAGAAACTAGCCGATCCCGTGTGTGTGCTGGATGTATAGCCATGTTTAGAACACACCTTGTCGATCGACAAGACAAACGAATACTTCTTCTTCTTCTTCCAACGATCCATATCGACCACTTGTTAACCACTCTGTGTGATTTGAATGTGATCTGAGCCTAAGAGCGATTGCACCCTGTGCCAGTTATGCTCCTACAAGTAGGCCAGCACATCCAATTTCTGCGATGCTTTTGTATTTACTAGGGTAGCCTCACCAGGTCCTACCTCAGTCGCCTCTTACGACATGTCTTGTAGATCACAGTGGTACTATTCCTTGCTTCCCTTGCGGGCCCCGGCACCACACGGGACAAACGAATACTACTCAACGCATAAATGAGAAACACAACGCATAAATGAGAAACACAACGCATAAATGAGAAACACAACGCATAAATGAGAAACACAACGCATAAATGAGAAACACAAGGCATAAATGAGAAACACAAGACATAAATGAGAAACACAACGCATAAATGAGAAACACAACGCATAAATGAGAAACACAACGCATAAATGAGAAACACAACGCATAATAGAAACACAAGCATAAATGAGAAACACAACGCATAAATGAGAAACACAACGCATAAATGAGAAACACAACGCATAAATGAGAAACACAACGCATAAATGAGAAACAGAACGACCTAAAAGAAATGCTGCGTTAAAAACAAATTCTGCTAAAGTAAGAAGAACAAAGTAAGAAAGATTAGAAATTATATTCAAATAGAAATTAGATTAAAATAGACAGAATGAAACTAAAGAACAGAACATAAGAGAACATTAACATCAAATTAACGATGTTAAAGAAAGAAATGATAAGATTTTGATTTTTTTTTAAATGGACACAAAATGACATAGAATTCCGAACGATATAAAAAAATACATTAAACAAAATCATCTTCTCCTACAATAATGGGAATGAGGGAAGCGGTAGTAAAATCTTCAATATGTGCTCTGAATATTCATCATCTCAAATATGCTATGATATTTGATATTAAATACCAGAGACACACTTATCTATCTTTCTGACACGGCTGACCCTTCCCAACAGATAACATGTCTATGACATATATCATGTCAATATATAATTGTGTCAATGTTATCTTCTACAAACACAATACATATATCACGTCGTCTATGTAAACGTGGCATCAATCTTGATATTTAATAATTAGTACTTGCAAACAGATCATTTAATTCCGGTATTTATTCACTTATTAATCGCCCTTTCTTCTTCGTATCTATCTTTGTGTCTCTTCCTTTATATTGTCACTACTTTTTTTTTTTAAACTGCTTTTAGATCGTTTTCACACCTTCCAAAACATTATTTCCTTCTAATCACCTCTGATATCATTATTTTCGAATTCTTGTATAAATTATTGTTTTATTTTTTTTAATTGTTTTAATGAGACGAAGTGGTGAAGACGTTAACCGTGCCTTCTAAATGATGTGGGTTCGAATCCAGATCGCGTCGTTCAATTTATATAAGCATTGTTTTCCTAAGATCCTAAGTGTTGTTGATGCAACTACAGTTTGTGATTTTTGCAACGCTCTTGGCAGGTTGGTTGCTATTTGTGCCGAGAGGGACGGAATCAAATAGAAAATCTGGTGAAATGAAATATATCCTTCGTCTTTAATTTCTTTCTTTTTTTTTTGCTCTTTGTTAAAAGTTCACAGAGGCCACTGCTGATTGCTATCTATCAATCAAGTGACATGCCTGTCGGCGTAAGCGCTCATTGCTATAACCATCCTTAAAGAAGAAGACACATAGATGTTCTCTTGTAATCATTGTAGTGACATAACATTCGGAGATAAAACGTCACAAGGCTCGCTCTTCTAGTCCAGTTACATCACAAAGATGAGTATGTTTAACCAGTGAGCCACGGGAACCATTAGTATTCTTACTTTTCGACATATACTGGGGGTAGACTGAACATCTATGGGTTTTCCCAGAATATTATGATGTTAGTTTAGTAATCAATAAAGTTAATTGCATATCCTTTACAGGACTTTGCGAATTAACCCTAGCTTTTTAACACTTTTTGTGATTTTTCTAGGTATTATTACGTTCAGTAGTTTGCAATTGCTTTCTGAACGGGTGGTGCCATCGTCCTTTTTGTAAAAATCAACGCGAAACAATTTGCAACCAAATTGCCCGCAGCGTGATTCGAACTCAGAACGTCGGGGTTAATAGACCGAGTCACTATCCCGTAAGCCACAGACACCACCAGTAACCAATAACCGGCTCCAAAACAAGCATTGGTTCTTCATTCCCTTTACTTAGACTGTTCTATTCTGTTATACCTTAGGGTGCGTGCGAGTGTGTGTGTGTGTGTACACACATTTGTACTTGTATTGTGTACACACACACACACACGTCATTCAAAGAGAAAGCAACAAGATCATATGTACAATAGATTATGTTTTATTTTCCGGGTTCGTCCGAGTGGTTACCGGGGCCCAAATTTGGGGTGTAAAGAATAGAACCACTGTTACCTGCCACGCATGTCGAAAGAGGGGACTAAGGAAGTTTTGCTGAAATCGGATGCACGTGTCCTAAACGTGTAGACGTCTATGCGTTTAGGGCCTACCAAAGCAATGTGCAACGTATACACGTTCTTGGCAAAGATCAAACATATCACAAAGAGTGATTAAAATTGGTCGTAAAGAACGAACGCAAAGAAGAAGAATATTCCGGTTCAAGTCCAAGTCTCAGCCCTTCACTCATTTACTTATTTAGACACTTTTTTTATATCCTAGAATATGCATGCCTGTATGTGTGCGTACATGCGTACGTGTGTGCACGTGCGTGTTTGTGTGCGTGTGTGCATGTCCGCCTACAGGCCATTCAGTAAAAGCAACAATATCATCTCACTATCTTCTAGTACAGTTCTAGTTCCAAACCTTGTTCCTACACTTCTCCCTTACTTAACTTAATCGTTTGACTTCTTTCTACCCTAGAGTGTGTATGTTTGTGAGTACAGACTGAATCATAGAGAAAACCACACCACCCTAGCAGATGGTTCTCTTCTGTCACGATCTCCAGTCAAATCTACGGTCCTTCATCTCAACTACATCAGATCAAATTTAAATAAATCATCCCAATAAACTGCCTAAACAACAAAATTTTCATCCTAGTTATTCGTAATTTAAGCAAATGTGGCTGACTTTGACCCCACCACTCACCAATCCTGGGCTTTTTTTTTTTTGGGGGTTAAAAAGAAGAAAAGTAGCAAATTCTTGATTAAATTCAGAGGTTACCAGATTAAACGACCCTGGTACTACTTTCATTAAGTCAACAAATATTCGTCTGCTTAGTTCGTGATTAAACTGACTTGAAGTCTGCTGTAAGCACTTATAGGACTGTTTCGCTAAACCAACGTTCAGAAAATCAAATGAGGATAGAATATAGATCCAGTATTGTAGAATACATATTATGCATTGTGAGTCAGGTTCCAGTTGTGAATGCCCAACTACTTAGTTTTTGGTCATTATCATTGTTTTTAAAGGGTTTTTAAGTCGAAGGATTGACTTATTGCACCGGGTTTTACCCCATATGGCTCGGTCCGTCTCCGCAGAAATGGCACGCCACCTGCCTAGAGTATTGCACAAAGCACGAACTCCGTAGCTCCAGCAACAATCCTATGGGTCTCTGAAAAAACTGCACTCGTGGACAGATTCGATCGCACGACCTTCGACTCACAAGGCAAATGGCTTAACCACTTAGTCACAGAGACGACCCCCTCCCATTTATCATCGTTATTATTATTCTCTGTTGAGGAGACTAAGCACCTATGGGTCTGACAGGAGTGGTGGGACGTCAGTTCAGTAACGAATAACCAAGAACCAATTAGTATTCAGTGATCTGTTGGAGGAAACTAAGCACCTATGGGTCTGACAGGAGTGGTGGGACGTCAGTTCAGTAACGAATAACCAATAACCAATTATTATTCCGCGATTATCATTCACATTATATTGAGATTCTGGATAGAGGCATGTCTGATCATGGTCCGAGACAACATATGGTCAACGAGTTCATGTCAAAATTCTCAGAAATCAAACAACAATCGTTGTGTGACAATTCAGTTTCAGTTTGGAATATCTTCATTGCCCTTCGCGAATATCCATATGTGCTTCGATCTCCTTCGCAGTATCATCAACACCGTCTAGCAACTAATCGTACAAGTTTGATGTTCATTAATGAACCAACTGTTATACCTGTTGTGACGTTTTTTTATGCCTACTCCAATCTTCAGTCCAAGTTCTTGCAATCTAACAGTTGAAGTAGGTTGGTTTGGATAAAACAAAAACTTTCTTGAAGCCACACTCTATGAGGGCGTACTTCTTCTTCTGCGTTCTCACTAGATTGGGATTTCGGATTCTCTAATAAAGGCAGCCGTCTGCCTCAGATTATCAGCCACGTCATACTGTTTGTCTTCTGCGTTCTCACTAGAATGGGATTTCGGATTCTCTAATAAAGGCAGCCGTCTGCCTCAGATTATCAGCCACGTCATACTGTTTGTCTTGGAAGCTGGTGTAAGTGGGCAACCTCTTTCTTCTCAAGTCTGCATACTGAGGGCAGTTCTGTAGGATATAATTCCTATGATTTCTGCTTCCCCGTTTGTGTCGACCTCTTCCCGCAGTAAGTTTTGGCCACACTCGTGATGGTAGGTCTGACATTCTTACTGCGTGGCTAAATCTCCGAAGCAGATTGTCGACCGTAGAAACCGTTATCCCATTCCTCATTGTGAGGGTCGTTGCACCATGTTATGCGCCTTACGGCCTGGTGCATCCGTTTTCTGCAAGCATTTGTTTCGGGTTAGCATTCCCTAGCGAACACGTGCATCCGATTTCAGCCAAACCTCCTTAGTTACCTCTTACGACATGCGTGACAGGTAACAGTGGTTATATTCTTTACACCCCAAATTTGGGCCCCGGTAACTACTCAGGCGATGAGGGCGTTCAGAATGTCAGCTCTATGAATTGACTGACTCCCCGATATGGTGACAGATTTCGTTGTCTTATTGTCATCGACATGTCTGTGCCTTGAACGAAGGAGAATATATGTCTCCAAATTGTTGACGCTTGTAGTCATTTAGTCCATTGCCTACGCACAGTCAGCCTACACCTTTCGGATCATACTCAATGAATCACATAGAAATCCTCTCTCTAATGTCTCTCTAAGAAGAAACAAACTGGATCAGAGAAAGAGGAATAGAAGAGTTAGTGAAGAAGCTGATGGATGAAGTAGAAGAAGATTCGGAGGAAGGAGACATGAAAGCGGAGGATGAAGAAATAGAAAAGAAGTAATGAAAAAAGAAAAGAAGAAGTAGATGAAAAGAAGAGAAGAGAAGCAGATGAAAAATAGAAGAGAAGTAGATGAAAAAATAGAAGAGAAGAGAAGTAGATGAAAAAATAGAAGAGAAGAGAAGTAGATGAAAAAATGAGAAGAGAAGCAGATGAAAAAATAGAAGAGAAGAGAAGCAGATGAAAAACAAAGATGAACAAAAAAAATATACATGAAATATTGTGTTGTTTTTCCTTCATTTATATCCTCAATCATTTCATTTCTTATTTATTTCTTATTTATTATCTCCTTCTTTTGTTTCTGAAATCTTCATCTTCGAACGCTCCATATCGACCACTTGTTAACCACTCTTTGTGATTTGTATGTGATCTGAGCCTAAGAGCGATTGTACGTTGTGCCAGTTTCGCGCCTATAAGCAAGTCAGCACATCCGATTTCCGCGACGCTTTTTATTTACTAGGGTAGCTTCCCTAGGTCCCTACCACAGTCGTCTCTTACGACGTGCCTTGAAGGTGGCAGTGTTACTATTCTTTGCTCCCCTTTTTCTTCTTCTTCGTTCTTTGCTCCCCGTTGAGGACCCCGGCAACACATGGAGGCATTAGATTGTTGTAAATGTCATGTTTTTAAAAACACCGTCTGTGTCTGGATGTCATTAAACACAGTCTGTCATTTGACCCATGAAGGTCACTCAATCATAAATCAAATTATCCACTAGCACCAACTACATAAATGTTCTGAGAGTTTGCTCTCTTGAATCTCAAGGCGATGTCCCGCTGGTTTTTCTCAGCAGCATCGCCCATAATGCATACATTGCGTGAAACATCAATACAGATGTCTGAACATTTGGTTCCTGGCTTGGAAACCTGTGGTTTTGCAGCATAAAACTTATTTATATACATTTTGGGGGAATATGCGTGCAGTCCAAACTACTGAGAATATTAGTAATGGGCTCGTGTATTCGACCAGCTCAGCAACACATATGTTGTGAGATAATTGTATGTTGTGATTACAAAGTTGTACTTTAGAAGCTTGCAATATGTTCACGGTGAGCTGTTTGTAATTCCGCCCGTGTGTTGCTGGGGTTCGCAAGGGGAGCAAAGAATATTAACACAACCTAAGGTAATATGACTAAGATGATTGTCATATTGAGTATCTCAGAACTTAAAATACGGTACTAGTTTAAATGGGAAAAGGGGGGTCTCTTCACGGCTAAGGATTTACTTCATTGCGCAGAGTGTGTCCATATGTCTCAGTCCCTCCAGGCAGAAACAGCACACCACATGATGAGTGTTGCACAAAGCAAAATCTCCAGCAACAATCCAAGGGAAAATGATGTGAACTGAACACGAAGCGGCGCGGATTCGAAAGCTCAAATTTCAAAAAGCAAGGCAGACGTTTAAACAACTTCACCACATAGTGTACTTGTGGTGGTCGATAATAATTCGGTACGTTTTCAGAGATACCACAAGCTCAGTGCATGTAATACAGCAGTAACCACCTCATAGACCCATTTCGGAACAGGAGTTTTCACGTATTGCGACAGTACATACCCTGTTGAGATTAATATTACCACATCAGTATGAATACGGTTATGTATAATAAATAACTGGTGGGCGTCTGTAGCTTAAGCGGTAGTGAACTCGATCACAACCCAAGTGTACCTGGGTCAAACTCCGCGGCAGGCAGTTTGGAACCAAATTTGTTCGCGTGGAATTTTACGAACGGTAAAACACAGACCTCACAGTTCAGAAAGCAATGGCAAACTTCTTTCCCTTCGCCCCTAGGGAAGCAAAGGTCCTCAACCAAGTCCTTCCAAGCCTGCCTATCCAAGGCCATCCTTTCCAGATATCTCCACTATCACCCCATTTTCTTGCAATCCGTCTCCAACTCCCGTCTCCAGGTGTTCCTGAGTCTCCCCCACTTTTATTGCCCTGGGAATTCAATGACAAACTACTGAACGTATAAGTGGTTCCTAGAAAATCCCCGACTCGTTTACTGTTGTTAATGGTTACGTCCTGTACAGGAAAATTCATTTCATAATTTTATTTTTATATATTCCTAACACTGCATAGGAGAATGTGATCTAACGTGAATTTCCTTGGGGGTTGGAACATCACCACTCAAATCATCAAAGACACATACACAGAGTGGCAGAAAGAGAGATATAAATAAAGAGACTGAATGAATGTAAAGATACTTGAGCTCTGTAAGTTGAATTGGGTAAGCTGATCCGACAGCGGTAAACTGACAAATCACTTCCAGTAAACGAAATCAGGACAGGAAGAGAGATTCCTACTAACTAAATGAAGATGCACGCCTGAGGAGATCCAGTGTCGATCCTTCCTGATATCCAGTGATTGGACACAAACGAATGCTCACTTTCCCTTAGGACTAAATAGACTTTATTGAACGGATGAGTGGTCAATTTTGGTTCATTTTTCATTTTTACCTATTATGATGCTCGTGGCAACCACAGAAAATTGGACCTCTGTGGTCAAAAAATATTTTACTTCAGCAATTTGAGCGCAAGTACGTTCTGTTATGTTTATATCAAAGGTATATACGGCAGTCGGTTCAGCTCTTTCCATTTCGTCATGCGTTTTTCGGGTTCCTCACACGGTACTTAATGATGGTAACATTTTTAACCATTAAATTTAGTTTTTCATACCTTAAATTATTTCGGAGTCTGTGGCGTAGAGGTCAGGTTCTAGCCTCTCGTCTCTGGCGAGGAGGTAACGTGCTCGCCTCTCGTCTCTGGCGAGGAGGTAAGGTGCTCGCCTCTCGTTCCAAAGGTACTCGGTTCGCTCCCTCGTGTTGCCAGCGGGATCATCTTTCCAGAGATGCCTGATTTCAGTGTAGGTGAGATCGAGCTCCTAGTCCTATCGAAGACGGACGACAAAGCGTAGGTCCCGTGTTCATGTTGAGCACGTAAAAGAACCCTTAGCTATTCCAAATCGAGAAGAACAGGCTGGAAAGCCGCTGCTTGGGCAAAATTCATTAGAGAGATTTAAAATGTTACAAAATATTTTCACCATCTTCTAAATTGGATCGGTGACACTCGCCGGTGCTATGGAGTTTGTGCACTGCCCCTAAGATCTTCCCGTGTAAGAAAGCGATTGGAGCACACACGGTTACTTCCCGAAGTGCAATGATGATGCTCCTATCCAGCAATCTATCAAATATCAAATTATGCACAGGCAACGGTTTGACAGCTTGCTTTATTCTATTTCCAAATGCTAACACGGACAAAATGTTGTCTACTGTTCTGATTAGAACTAGTAATTCATCTCTCATTAATTCTTCGTCTTCGTCTTTTCAAACGCTCCATATCGACCGTTTGTTAACCACTCTTTGTGATTTGTATGTGATCCGAGCCTAAGAGCAATTGTACGTTGAGCCAGTAATACGCCTACAAGTAGACCGGCACATCCGATTTCTGCAACGCTTTTGATTTACTTGGGTAGCTTCCTCAGGCCCCTACCTCAGTCACCTCTTACGACATGTCTTGTAGGTCGGAGTGTTACTATTCTTTGCTCCCCTTGCGAGCCTCGGCAACACATGAGCGTCACGTGAATTGAAATAAATGATCACTAGAAAATAGTCCGATCACTCCATCCTTCCACACAGGATGAGAACAGAATACTTTTTGAAGCTTGAGACAAGCACAACAAGTCAACGCCACAGATATAGATACATATATACAGTGGCGGCTCGTGATCGTTTTTGTTGGTGGGGCCCGACACAAATTTTCGGGAAAATCATGGCTTTGGGTTAGGTTATATTTTAATTTATTAAATAACAAAGACACGTTACACATTATTTTTGGTGGGCCCGGCCCTCTGGCCCTTAATGACGAGCCGCCCCTGCAAATATATATATATATATATATATATATATATATATATATAGTATAAAAAAAACACGCAATGGAGTAATCTATTCTAATCATACGGTTGACATATATGCACTGCATAATGTGCACGAGAAAAACAATACATATGAAATGAGTGGAAACATCTGCAGTGGAACACTTAAGAACAGACAGACTGTAATATAAATACAAAACATAAGAATAATGACCTAACTGTACCACCCGAACAAAATTGCGTACATCAGCATAAAACACTTTGATGACTCAGCAAAAACAGTTAAAACTTCAAAATGATAGATTCTAAAATTTCAGACAAAGAGTTCCTAGAAAGCGCGTGTGGTCGATTGAGTACATTATGATGTGAAATAGACTGTGCGGACAATTATTCTGTTAGAACTCTGTGTGTGGTACATTTCTTTCAAAAGTATGGCAGAAAACATTACCAACTTGGAGTACTCTACTAACTCATCTTCTTCTCTTCCACCATTGACTTCTTTATAGAAGTGTTGGGGAAACGTAGTGATCTTGTGTGTGTTGCTTGTTCTTCTCTTCCACCATTGACTTCTTTATAGAAGTGTTGGGGGTGAAACGTAGTGATCTTGTGTGTGCTTGTTCTTCTCTTCCACCATTGACTTCTTTATAGAAGTGTTGGGGAGAAACGTAGTGATCTTGTGTGTGCTTGTTCTTCTCTTCCACCATTGACTTCTTTATAGAAGTGTTGGGGAGAAACGTAGTGATCTTGTGTATGCTTGTTTTCCCTTTTCAGCCATTTACTTCTGTAAAGGTGTTCTTGATCTGTGTTGCTAATTTATCACTTCCCATGTGCTTCTTGAAGGTGGAGAAAAATAGTATCTGGTACTACTGTCTTCTTCAAGACTTCTTATGAGGTTGGGAAGAAACAGTAAATGAATTTGTGTGAATGTTGCTTCCTACCCTTGCTAGCAAGTGTTGGGGGAAACGTAATGATCTCTTATGCTTTTTAGTCCACCATAAATTCAAAAGGTTGATTAACAAGTGGTCGATATGGAACTTCTATAGAAGAGAGAGGAAAGTAGTGATCAATAGTTGTGGTACAAGATAGACATAATTTGAATGTGAGGTGGAGTATTCTTGTTTGTTATTTTGTTTGACCATATGACTTTCCTTGGAAGATTTCGAGATGATAATTGATTTGGTTGTTGGTTACTAAACCTGACGTCATTGATCTGGCAGACTCTTGGTGCTTGTCTTCCTCCAACAGATATCAAGAAGTTTGGAATACTGATGATTCTGTGGCTCAGCTTGTTCCTCTCACCATTGACTCTTCGATGGAATGGGAAAAACTGCCTAAATCTTGTCGATTAGCTTTCTTTTCCATGACCTCATCCACAGAGAGTGGAGAGACCGATAGATATCCTTATCCATCTTCAACTCCCCAACGTCGATGCTGTTGAGCAAACCTGTCCGTCTTCATTGCTGTAAACCTCTTCCCACCATTATCTCTTATAGCCAGGTTAGAAACTAGTGACTGTGGACGTCTCCTCTTCCAAACCTTGCTCTTTCTAGAGTTTGGAGAAGCATAGATCTTGGAGTGCTGTTCTTCCTCCACCATGCTTAATGAAGTTCGGAGAAAGTATGATCTTAGTGTGTAAATGTAATCCTTCCACCATTGGCTTCTTATAGAGGTTGGTCCTGGAAAGCAACCAGTGGATCTGTGTTTTGTTGTTCTTCTCTTCCACCATTGACTTCTTTATAGAAGTGTTAGGGGAAAAACGTAGTGATCTTGTGTGTGCTTGTTCTTCTCTTCCACCATTGACTTCTTTATAGAAGTGTTGGGGGAGAAACGTAGTGATCTTGTGTATGCTTGTTCTTCTCTTCCACCATTGACTTCTTTATAGAAGTGTTGGGGGAGAAACGTAGTGATCTTGTGTATGCTTGTTCTTCTCTTCCACCATTGACTTCTTTATAGAAGTGTTGCCGGGGTGAAACGTAGTGATCTTGTGTGTGCTTGTTCTTCTCTTCCACCATTGACTTCTTTATAGAAGTGTTGGGGAGAAACGTAGTGATCTTGTGTGTGCTTGTCTTCTCTTCCACCATTGACTTCTTTATAGAAGTGTTGGGGGAGAAACGTAGTGATCTTGTGTATGCTTGTTCTTCTCTTCCACCATTGACTTCTTTATAGAAGTGTTGGGGAAGAAACGTAGTGATCTTGTGTGTGCTTGTTCTTCTCTTCCACCATTGACTTCTTTATAGAAGTGTTGGGGGAGAAACGTAGTGATCTTGTGTATGCTTGTTCTTCTCTTCCACCATTGACTTCTTTATAGAAGTGTTGGGGGAGAAACGTAGTGATCTTGTGTATGCTTGTTCTTCTCTTCCACCATTGACTTCTTTATAGAAGTGTTGCCGGGTGAAACGTAGTGATCTTGTGTGTGATTGTTCTTCTCTTCCACCATTGACTTCTTTATAGAAGTGTTGCGGGTGAAACGTAGTGATCTTGTGTGTGCTTGTTCTTCTCTTCCACCATTGACTTCTTTATAGAAGTGTTGGGGGTGAAACGTAGTGATCTTGTGTGTGCTTGTTCTTCTCTTCCACCATTGACTTCTTTATAGAAGTGTTGGGGTGAAACGTAGTGATCTTGTGTATGCTTGTTCTTCTCTTCCACCATTGACTTCTTTATAGAAGTGTTCCGGGGAGAAACGTAGTGATCTTGTGTGTGCTTGTTTTAAGGCACTTTATACGCTGATATTCATTTTCGTAAGGCTGTTCTTGATGCCGTCGGTTGTAATCATCAACAAGGTTCGCCCGTGTGTTGCTGGGGCTTGCAAGGGAGCAAATAATAGTAACACTGCGACCTACAAGGCATGTAGTAAGAGGCGACTGAGGTAGGGACCTAGGGAAGCTACCCTAGTAAATAAAATTTGTCGCAGAAATCGGATGTGCTGGCCTACTTGTAGGCGCATAATTGGCACAACGTAAAATATCTCTTATGCTCAGATCACATACAAATCACAAAGAGTGATTAACAAGTGGTCGATATGGAACGTTCAAAGAAGAAGAAGAGGAAGAAATAAGAATGAAGATCAACAAAGTTGATGGTAGACAAGATGAGATATAAAATTTGGTAACTGTGAGGTGGAGTATTTCTTGATTTATTATTTTGGTTTAAGGACGCATATGCTCCGTTGGAAAGATTCCGCAGATGATAATTCGATTTGTAATGGATAAACAGACGTCATTGCATCTGGCAGATCCATAGGTCCAGTCTCAACAGAGATCGAAAGTTGATACGTGATGGTTTCTTTGTGGCATCGCTATTAAACACATTCCCCATCTCAGGCATCCAGTTCGACTGGAACAACGGGTAACTCCAAACTGCCTAAATCGCTGATCGATTCAACATCGATTTTAGTGTCCTCATCCAACAGAGAGTCGCGAAGAGACCGAAGAATATCCCCTTATCCATCTTCAACTCCCCAACAGTCGATGCTGTTGATGCAAGCCTGTCCGCTCTCTCGTAAACACCCGCATGCCCAGGACAGTATATCCACGTAAGCCGCTGGAGGTTAGAAACTTCTATAGACGACATCCCCTCATACCGAAACCTGCCCTTCTGGATCTTGTGAAGCATCGACTGAGAGTCAGATACAACAACTGCCCCAGTAAATGAAGTCCCAGAAATTCGATTTCAAATGGATAAAGAAATCAGCTTCAAATGGTCTGGGCTAGAGGTATAAGGTAACACTGAGATAAAGGGCAACCAAGTTGGATCACGTAGATTGCGGTTGTTCATTAACGAGGAAAAATCATGCCAACATATTTTTAAAAACAATTCATGTTTTTATCAATGCGTTTAATCAAAGGTAATTAAGAGACACACATACAAAAACAAGCACAGTAATTAACTCCTTCTGGACCAAATGTCACACTAAGTGGCGGGGTTTTTTTTAACTCTAAAAGCATATTTGCCCTGGTCCACTAAGAGTTAATGCATATGAAAGAAGAACAGCATAAGTAGAAGATGATATACAACTTGTTGTGTAAGAAACAAACGTTTTAGTGACTATAAGTGTTACATAAGAGGTATCCATATTATATGACAGAGAAGAGAACAAATAGAGCTATCCAGAAAGAATTCAACTGGCAGATGCTACAAAAATGAATGAGAAAATGTATGTTTTTTTTCGACATAAAAAAATACACGATGTATTCGAAACAACCATTAATGAATGAGACATCTTGGCACATTGAAAAGAGAAACACTACTGAGATGATAGATTCAGGGTGTTACTGCTGAAATGAACATGACAACTACAGAGGCGGGGGCATCTGGACTATGAGAGGGGGTAATTCAGAGACTTAGTGTAGCAATGAAATGCTCAGAACAAGCTACTTGATGATAATGATGGGGAAAGTAGTGCTTACACTTTGTCAGTCAATATGTTCGTACAAAGCGTCTGGTCACTAACTACAATAATTTTTAAAAACTGGCAAGTATTGGGAACCCAAATATGCTGGATATGGCATATGATAACGTTATTCAAGATAATCCTAATCCCTACCAAGTAACAAAATAGCTACACAAACGGTTCCTATCCAAGTTCAAGAAGAGAATATGGAGTTTGAAGAACTCCACGGGAAGCACCGGATCCAAAGAATATGATCAATAAATAGATAGCGAACAAGGATTAGGATCTTCCGGAATAAAAAAAAAATGATCAAACACAGGATTCGAACCACAACTCCTTATTTCTTATGGCGCCCGTTGCCGAGCCCTAGAATAATTTTATACCAGCGCTTCGTGACGCATATAACAAGTGGGTATCAGGAAGATCACTGAGGTATCGTCAATATTATATTACAAGAGACATAGTGGCGACAAGCGCCGGTAGATTAGGATATCATTAAGTGTGGGAATAGTTATTGGTCAATGACAGGAAAAGAAGATGAGAGTGCAAGAAGTCACATTAGTACGTATAAGTTTGCAGAGAAAGTGATCGATACAACAGAAGTGATCGTTTCTAACATTATCCGTTGCGCTAAATGTAGTAAAGGGGTTGCCGCGTGTTCAGCGTGCTCGTAGCGCGTTGGACTGCGGGTGACAAGCCCTCTGTGAGTGTGGGTTCAATTCCGCGGGCTGGCAGAAAAGCCACAGGTTTCCCAGATTTATGGTGTTCGTGGTACCGAACCGAAGGGTTACGATGTCTATGGTACTGAGCCGAA
The DNA here is from genome assembly GCA_020796225.1 of Arion vulgaris. Taxonomy (NCBI): domain Eukaryota; kingdom Metazoa; phylum Mollusca; class Gastropoda; order Stylommatophora; family Arionidae; genus Arion; species Arion vulgaris. Next base: position 19,400,420 of record CM036765.1, read on the forward strand.
GTGCTGAAAGCTCAAGTGCTTCTGGATCGGAGAAAAAAAAAGCCGAAAGATTGACTTTATTCCACCGGGTTTTACCCCATAGGCTCGAACCCTTTCCGCAGAAATGGCACACCACCTGCTGAGAGTACTGAATAAAGCACGAACTTTAGCTCGGCAACAATCACAGGGGTCTCTGTAAAACATGCACTCGTGAACAGAACGGCGCGGTCCGGACCAATGATCTTCGATGTGTAAAATGACAAAAAATGCGCTTTAACAACAGCAGCAGCAGCAGTAGCAGTAGACTGGAGAAGTCAGACTTAAATGATGATGATGGTATAGTTGCATATACTGTTACAGTAAAAACTACACCCCATAAAAGGTTGAGAAAAGAAACAAAAGTACATCAGATAATCATCATCATGTCATCATCATCATTCGCCTCTTTGTCTCAGGAAACAATACGTTTTGCGTCACGTAGTATGTTCTGAGCTGAATCACGTTCTTGTGGCTGTAATGACCTATTCTGGAGTGGCACTCCTTGCCACAGTTGCTGCAGGTACACTAGATTCTGGAGCTGGTACATAGTATGTTCTCTCTGCTCTCTGTGCTCTCTTTTTGTCTCCATATTTGATGGTATTTTTTTCTTTTTTTTTGAGCCGCCCTTCACTTCCGCTCGCCATGCTTGCCTGTCATTGGCCAGCCGCTCCCAGTGTCTTCGTCTATGCCGCATGAAGTTAGATCACGCTTGCAGGTGTCACTGAAGCGTAATAATGGGCGCCTATGCTATCTAGTACCAGTTTCAAGTTGTATGTAAAAAAGTAAAGGAACCCTTTCATACCTCGTGGTAGATAGGTCAATACAGTGTTAGGCCTGTATTTTCATTGACCGTCGGCACACGATGGGTGATGTGGTCAGCATCACGCCGGCCGCCTTTACTTTCCCAGAGTATGTCTGGTACCCAGTTGAGGCTGGGTCGACCTGAGAGCCGTCGCGGTCGGGAAAAATTCCACGCACATTCCACGCATTATTGCTGAACCCAGACCACCAGCCTTGAGAAGCGAGTTCACTAACAACCACGCTACAGCGGCTCTCAAGTTTCAAGTTGATCATATAGAATGTTTTTTGGTATTCTATTATCGCTCATACAGCATTCGTGTTTCAGCCATTTCAGACGTCGCTGACTCTGCAAGGTGTACATACTTGGAATGCCAGCACTGTTCACGATTTCAATATAGGAGATGTGGTTCTGCCATCGGATCTTGTATATTCGCCTGAGAACAGGGCATCATATAATTATTTCCTGATAAAATCTAGAATCACACTGTTTTGATAAAACAATAGATAATTCAGATCAATATGAAAAAATAGATCAGACTACGACTGATCAAATGTGCAAGTTCTAAGACTTGGCACAGATCAATCTCTGATTCTCTCAAGGCAGAAGTCAGCTCTTTAGTAAACCGCTACACCGCGACCTAAAGGTACATTCCTAATCCTAAAATTTCGTTAAATTCACCGGCACATTCTTTCAGTCTAAAATCTGTTCCGCAACTCATTACATTTGCCTTCATGAGAGCTAAGACATAAGTAATAGTAGTGTAGTGTATTTAGACGGGACAACAAGAGAAAAAAACTGGCGGTTTTTCTCAGAGATAGAAGTTGACTTAAAAAATAAACAAATGAAGAGGTTCGACTGTACTCATTAGGTAAGTGACATGACAACAGTTTATTCCATGTACTCTCTTGCTACCTGGCATCCGGTCTCAGTTAAGTGTATATAAGCATAAATATGGCATCTAATTGATATAACTTGCGAACTGATAGAAAGGTAAAAAAAAACGTCCTTATACCACGTGGTATATAGTGTAATGTGAGCGTCTGCAGCTCAAGCGGTAGTGAGCTCGATTACAAACCCAAGCATACCTGGTTCAAACCCCACGGTGGGCACGTTTGGAGGCAAATCCGTTTCCGTTTGATTTTTACACAAGGTAAAAATAGACCTCACCGTTCAGAAAGCAATGGCAAACTACTGAACGTATAAGTTATGCCTATAAAATCAACGACTCGTTTACTGTGGTTGATGGTTACGTCTTGTAAAGGATATGCCACGATTTTCATCTTTCATACAGTGTAATACGGTGTTCGGTCCGTATTTTTCACTGACCGTCGGCACACAATGAGTGATGTGGTCAACGTCACGCCGGTCGTCTTTACTTCCAAGAGCTTTTCCTAGTACCCAACTGAGGCTGGGTCGATTTGAGAGCCGTTACGGTCGGAAAATATTCCACGCTCGGGAAATAATATAGTCGATAAACTAGCAAGAAATTGGTGTAGGTACCACTATTACAAACTATAGACAAGTTCTTTATACAAGCATAAAGTATGTTGAAGTAGTGCACCACAATCACATACAAGCATAAAGTATGTTGAAGTAGTGCACCACAATCACATACAAGCATAAAGTATGTTGGAGTAGTGCACCACAATCACATACAAGCATAAAGTATGTTGGAGTAGTGCACCACAATCACATACAAGCATAAAGTATGTTGGAGTAGTGCACCACAATCACATACAAGCATAAAGTATGTTGAAGTAGTGCACCACAATCACATACAAGCATAAAGTATGTTGAAGTAGTGCACCACAATCACATACAAGCATAAAGTATGTTGGAGTAGTGCACCACAATCACATACAAGCATAAAGTATGTTGGAGTAGTGCACCACAATCACATACAAGCATAAAGTATGTTGGAGTAGTGCACCACAATCACATACAAGCATAAAGTATGTTGGAGTAGTGCACCACAATCACATACAAGCATAAAGTATGTTGGAGTAGTGCACCACAATCACATACAAGTGTAACGTATGACATAGAGGTGGCACACAATCACATACAAGTGTAACGTATGACATAGAGGTGGTACACAACCACATACAAGTGTAACGTATGACATAGAGGTGGCACACAATCACATACAAGTGTAACGTATGACATAGAGGTGGCACACAACCACATACAAGTGTAACGTATGACATAGAGGTGGCACACAATCACATACAAGTGTAACGTATGACATAGAGGTGGCACACAACCACATACAAGTGTAACGTATGACATAGAGGTGGCACACAATCACATACAAGTGTAACGTATGACATAGAGGTGGCACACAACCACATACAAGTGTAACGTATGACATAGAGGTGGCACACAACCACATACAAGTGTAACGTATGACATAGAGGTGGCACACAACCACATACAAGTGTAACGTATGACATAGAGGTGGCCCACAACCACATCAAGTGTAACGTATGATAAGAGGTGGCACACAATCACATACAAGTGTAACGTATGACATAGAGGTGGCACACAACCACATACAAGTGTAACGTATGACATAGAGGTGGCACACAATCACATACAAGTGTAACGTATGACATAGAGGTGGCACACAATCACATACAAGTGTAACGTATGACATAGAGGTGGTACACAATCACATACAAGTGTAACGTATGACATAGAGGTGGCACACAACCACATACAAGTGTAACGTATGACATAGAGGTGGCACACAATCACATACAAGTGTAACGTATGACATAGAGGTGGCACACAATCACATACAAGTGTAACGTATGACATAGAGGTGGTACACAACCACATACAAGTGTAACGTATGACATAGAGGTGGTACACAACCACATACAAGTGTAACGTATGACATAGAGGTGGTACACAATCACATACAAGTGTAACGTATGACATAGAGGTGGTACACAATCACATACAAGTGTAACGTATGATAGAGTGGTGGTCCACATACAAGTGTTAACGTATGATAGAGTGGTGGCACACAACCACATGCAAGCATAACGTATGGTGGTTTGACCAGACAACCACATGCAAGCATAACGTATGATAGAGTGTTTGACCAGACAACCACATGCAAATATAACGTATGACAGTGCTTTACCAAAATGATGTGAGATCATTAAGTAAGGTTCAATAACTCCAGACTAATGTGCGATCATTAAGTAAGGTTCAATAACTCCAGACTAATGTGCGATCATTAAGTAAGGTTCAATAACTCCAGACTAATGTGCGATGATTAAGTAAGGTTCAATAACTCCAGACTAATGTGCGATCATTAAGTAAGGTTCAATAACTCCAGACTAATGTGCGATGATTAAGTAAGGTTCAATAACTCCAGACTAATGGTTGATATCATACTAAACATAATGATAAAATATAACTAGAAAATTGAAAGTCTCAAGGGTCTAAAGCTGAAGGTTTGACTTCATTGCACCAGGTTTTACTCCATATGGCTCGTTCCCTCTCTGCAGAAATGTCACGCTACATGCCGAGAGTTTTGCACAAAGCACGAACTCCGTATTTCCTGTAACAATCCTAGAGGTCTCTAGAAAAAAATACACTCGTGAACAGAACGGCGCAGTCCAGATTCGAACATACAACCTTCGGAACCCAAGGCAAGATTTTAACAACTTATCCACATACACCCACCCCTTAATGATAAAAGACTATAACTTGTAATTTTTTTTTTCTCGATTTAAAAGCATTTGAGCTTTCAGCTCGGTGCCTTTGACATCGTAACCCTTCGGTTCGGTGCCACGAACACCGTAAATTTGGAGAACCTGTGGCTTTTTTGTCAGTCCGCGATTTTGAACCGCACTCACAGGGAGCTTGTCCTCCGTCGTCAAACGCGCTACGAACATGCTGGGTAGGCGGACATAACTTGTAATAAGACACATAGCCAATAACAGACAAGTGGCGGTACACTTCCCCAACTGTGGAATTGTTACTATGTATCTAATTAGTTCTGGAAGGACGTGTTGAGTACAAGACGGAATCGTTGAAGTATGAAGGAGCACATATTTCCCAATCTCAAATGTAAGAGTTCTTCACAGACATGAACCCATAAGATACTAATAGGAACATTTATTTTTGGAGATAGTTAGCTCCCTGGGCATTTTGACGCTAAAACTGACAGACAATTGTACTGTGTAACAGTGGCGGCTCGTCATTAAGACCAGTGGGGCTCCGCCAAAAATAATGTATAACGCGTATTTATTATTTTGTAAATTAAAATATACCTAACCCAAAATCATGATTTTTACGAACATTTTTGTCTGGCCCCACCAACAAAATTGAGCACGAGCCGCCACTGCTGTGTAATATGAAAAGATAAAAGTAATCAGATCAGGTACCAACTCCAAATCAAAGGTGGGCTATAGTAAATCTACAACGTTTCTTGTTACGTTAACCAATTCGATCAAACTGTTTTTATATATCTTTTTCAAAGAACACATTGTGACAACCAGTAAAATCGAGGGTAGACGATACAGAGGAAGACAGAGAGAGCAAATTTTGGATAGCCTAACTTCATGGCACGGTAGAGCGTCAACATCTGAGATTATAACAAACACCAACGACATAGATTTGTGGCGATCCTTGATCACCTACGCCAGTCGGCACGGCACCTGATGATGATGATACATCTGTTAATGGTTATTTGTTACTTCCACAGCAGTCTTTCTCATGTCCACTTGCCTACATTTGCCCTTGACTGGGTTTTGTTTAATCATAATATCATGTATATTATTAACAATGAAAATGTTTCGTAAACATTTCAGAACCGATTCGAAACCGATTACTATCATCTTTTCGATTTTTGTGTGTTCATTTTCATGCTAAGAGTTCAGACGAGTTAGGGCGCCTAATATGGCATCTCTGGCTGATTTTTGCGTGAACCCTTATCATCAGTGTCCATAGCCATATTAGACTATTCAGGCGAGCTTTACCCCTACTTCTGGAGTAATTTAGATCACTAAGTAAAGGATCAGGAAACATGTAAACTAATCGGAGCAGTATGCACACGTAAAATATAGTGGCCCAAGTTGGCTTGAGGCGGAATTAGCACGGTACGTGGTTACTAACGAAGAGTGATATCGACTTCGCATTGGACTGTGTCTATTTATCTTTCTCTCTATCTCGTTTATTTATCATATTTATCAGTTAGAGAAGTTCCAGAACACGCTGATTGATTGATTGATTGACTGACTGACTGACTGACTGACTTGATTGACTGCATGACTCTACTATAATGATAATGATTGATTGATTGATTGATTGATTGATTGATGATTGATTGATTGATTGATTGATTGATTGATTGATTGATTGATTGATTGATTGATTGGTTGATTGATTGATTGCACCATCATCATTACACTTCGGTGAGTAACCATGTGTGCTCCGATCTCTTTCTTACACAGGAAGGATCTCAGCTGCAGTACACGAACTCCGTAGCACCGGTGAGGGTCCCCGGTGGTGTAATTTTGAAGATGGTGAAGATATTTTTGTAGGAAGTTTATTTTTAACCTTTTCTAATGAATTATGATCGGGCAGCGGCTTTCCAGCCTATTCTTCTCGATTTTGAGATGTCAATGGTTCTTTTAGTGCGCAAATTGAAGACGGGACCTACGTTTTATCATTCGTCGCTGATAGGACTAGGAACATTGGACCAGGAGATCAGGGATCTCTGGAAATATATCCAGATGGTCCCACGAGGGAGCGAACCTGGTACCTTTGGCACGATAGACGATCATCTAACCACTACGCCACAGAGACACCCTACCAGTATGTGTTATTAGTAACAATGGCATAGTACCACGAGAATGGAAGGAAGCGATCATGGTACCCATCCAAAAACCAGGCAAAAATAAACTCGACCCAGCGAGTTACAGACCAATAAGTCTCCTAAGCTGTACGGGCAAACTCATGGAACGTATGGTGAACAAACGGCTATCCTGACACTTGGAAAGCAAAGGGCTTCTCATGGTACAATAGGGAGACTTTCGGAGATACCGATCTACAGAAGATCAAATAACCTATATCGCCTAGGAAATCGAGGATGGTTTCCAAGAAAAGAAGCAGACACTGGCAGTTTTGGTAGATATGAAGAAGGCGTTTGACACAGTCTGGAAGGAAGGACTAAGGCTGAAACTCCTCACCCTCGGTGTTAAGGGAAGAATGTACAATTGGCGTGATAGATACCTAGAAAACAGAACAGCAAAGGTTCAGGTTCAGGGGTACACTAGCATGAAAGCCACATTAGAGCACGGAGTCCTCCAAGGAGGAGCGCTCTCACCAACTCTTTTTCTAATCTTTGTCAATGACATAGCAGCATGCCTACCAAAGCGAGTACACTCTGCCATGTATGCCGACGACCTGGCAATATGGGCGAGGGAAGAGTCAATGCCCATAGCAACAAATCGACTACAAGTTACGTTAAATAACCTGGAAGTGTGGTCTATGAAGTGTGGTCTATGAAGTGGAATATGAACATAAATGCGTCTAAAACCACTTACACTGTGTTTTCCCAGAACAGCCAGGATCACAAAATTAAACTTAAAGTTCTTCCAGAAAGCAAGACCCCAACGTACCTTGGAGTCACACTCGACCGAAAATTGACTAGGTGCCCCCAAATTGAAAATGCTACGGCAAAAGCGAGACACAGGCTCACGATAATGCGCAAACTAGCAGGCTCCACGTGGGGAGCAAAGACCAGAGTCCTCAAAACACTCTACTCTGAAAGAGTGCGACCGGTTCTAGAGTACGGCATAGCAGCATGGAGTAATGCATCCAAAAAGCAATTCACCAAAGTAACAGTCAAAACCGGGCAATACGCATTATCACAGGAACCATGAAGTCCACCCCCCATCAAGGCGATGGAAACAATCACAGGCATCCAACCAATGGCAGATCGAAGGGACAAAAAAGTCTTAGTATTAGCGGGAAAACTTAAACGGCTCGATTCCCACCATATGCATGAAAGAATGAACGAATTCGAAAGAAGCAGGACTAGCTTCGCAAAAATCGCTAAAGCACTGACCGCGGACCATCCGGTCCTAGCAAAATGCAAAACCAAACCAATCCCGGCAACTGATAAGTGCCCGCCGTGGAAAACCATAATGCCAGAACTAAGGGAAACAATCCCAGGTCTACTAAAAAAAAGGCCAGCAAGAGAACTTCGAAAGAAGAGCGGCCATAGAAAAACACATATCAACCGAATACCCTGAAAATAAGTGGACACATGTGTACACTGACGGGTCGGCCAGGAACGCAATCAGCGATGGTGGAGGAGGAATAGTGCTTAAACTTCCAAAGAAAGTGACGGTCACAAAAGCTACTGCCACAGGCAAATACTCGAATAACTACAGGGCAGAGGCAGAGGCAACAAGAACTGCGGCCAAAATGATCCTAGAGAGAAGAGGCACCTCTCGCAATAAGGTCGAGATATTCACCGATGCTCTATCGGTCATCACGGCACTCAAAGGCGTAGGCAAAACAGAGCTGGATGAGCTCAAAGCGACCCTCGATGAACTAGCGCGCTCACTCAAACGCACCGTCATTCAGTGGACTCCATCACACTGTAATATAAGTGGAAACGAAGAAGTAGACAAATTGGCGAAGGCAGGAGGGCGACTGTCACAGACTGATTACGAAATCAGTTATGAGGAAGCCAGAACAACCATCGGCTGGCACTACAGAGACAAATGGACAAAAGACCATCCTCAGTATACCAACAGCGACGGATACTATGGTCTGTCTCGTAGTGAACAAGTTGCCATACTTCGCCTCCGTACCGGCCACAACAAGCTACGCGCCCATATGTATAACAAATTCAAAGTCGGCACAACTAGCTTGTGCCCATGCAAAAAGGCGGACATGACGGCAGAACACGTACTGCAGGATTGTCAACGGATAGCAGGTATAAGAAACGAAACCTGGCCACGAAACACAGAGCTTCGCGAAAAGCTGTACGGAGGAACGGAGTCCCTTAAAACCACAGTAAAATTCATGATAAAAATTGGTTCATCAGTCTAGGCCGGGATCGCGAGAGAGAGAGATAAGTAACAAGTTAAGAACCTGGTTTCCCACAATGAGGTATATTGAGGAATACAATGTCAGACTAGTATTAGTTCTTCTTTTACCAACGGCACACAACGGATGATGTGGTCAACATCTGGTCAGCAGCCTTTCCTTCCCAGCTTCCCAGTGTTTCTCTGGTATCTAATTGAGGGTGGATGGACCTATTGATTCCGGGACCAGGCACCTAGGAAACAGGTGCATTAACTACTAGGCGATCTCTGCTCTCAGTGTGCCTTAGTACTAAAGTTAATTGCATATCCTTTACAGGACTTTGCGAATCAAGTCCTACTTTTTAACGTTGCTTGTGATTTTTCTAGACATTATTACGTTTAGTAGTTTGCCACTGCTTTCTGAACGGGTGGTAATAGTGCTTAAACTCTCAAAGAAAGTGAATGTCACGAAGTCGTTTGTCACAGGTAAGTATTCAAACAACTACCGAGAAGAGACAGAGGCCCCAAGAACAGCCGCTGAAATGACCCTAGAGAGAAACAGAACGCAAGAAAGTGTTTGTTACGGACACCCAGTCGGCAGTCAAAGCGCTCAAAAGCTCAATTGGCACAGAGTTAAATGAGCTGAAAGCAATCCTCGGAGTACTAACAAACTCATTTAAAAGCACGGTCATGCAGTGCATATCATCACACTGCAATATAAGCGGCAACGAAGAAGCAGACAAATTGGCGAAGGCAGGAGGGCAACTGTCACAGACTGATTATGAAATCAGCTACGAGGAGGCTAAAACAACCATCGGATGGCGATATAAAGAAAAGTGGTTGCAAGACCATCCTCAATACAGCGCAAGAGATGGATACAATGGTCTATTCCGTAGCGAACAAGTTGTTATATTTCGAACAAGTTGTTATATTCCGCCTCCGTACCGGTCATAACAGACTCCAGGAACACATGTACAACAAATTTAAAATTGGTACAACTAGCCTGTGCCACTGTGAGAAGGCGGACATGACGGCAGATCACCTACTGCAAGACTGCCAACTGATAGCAGGACTGAGAAACTAAATCTGGTCCGAGAATGCCGAAGTTAACGGGAAGCTGTACGAGAGGACAGAGTCCCTAAAAACAACAGCAGAATTCATTCGAAAATTTGGTACATCAGTATAGGCGGGGATCGAGAAAGAGAGAGAACGGTGATGCCATCGTCCTTTGTAAAAATCCACGCGAAACAATTTGCAACCAAACTGTCCGCAGCGTGATATGAACTCAGAACGTCGGGGTTAATAGACCGAGTCACTATCCCCTAAGCAGTGCCGGATTAGGCTAGCGCGGGGCCCGTAGCAAATTTTAGCGCGGGGCCCTAGGTTTTGTATGATAATAAAATAAAACACAACTTTTACAAACAAACTTTTCTCGATTTAATGTGAGCAAATTTAGAGATAATACTAGACAAATCAATTTCTCTAAGTAAATTACATTCAATGTTCATTAAGATGAGGTTACTTAGAAGATCTAGTCCCATCATGTTCCTGAACTCACTTTTTATACGCTTTAATGTTGAAAAGAACGTTCTCCGCTGCAGTTAGTAATCATTAAAGACAAGTAAATTCGTAAGACTATTTCTACATTTGGGAAACACGACTCTAATGAATTTTCCATTATAAGTTTATAAAATTGCAGTTCAAGGGCCTCATTCTTTTCGTTGCTAATAGCAGCAGCTACATTAATTTTAAGAAGTTCAGTGAACTGCATAAGTTCGTCGCCTAGGCTTTCTTCCAAATCCTCTTGGTAAGAGCTGACAATATTTGGAGTTCTTTTCAAGATCTCTTCTGCTGTAATAGATTTTAACTGCCGGAGTATTCCAAATACACCAGTCACTCTATGGTACAGCCTAAATCAATAACTTTGCAAACAAAACAGAACAGTTGTTCTTTAGTTTCTGTATAACACAACCAATCTCTCACGTGAGTTTTGTTTGTTGGTGTATGTGTGTATGTGAAAAACGACTTTCGACAAAATCGTGGATTGTTTTCTTTATCGTATGTTTGTTTTTTTAAGACATGAAATCACTGTTCTATGTTGCACTTCGCTACTTTCTTTCACAATCCAATAATCTCGATTGAAGTTGTTTGGCCATTCACCAATATCGTTGGAGTACATTTTACTTTCGTTGTGTTTTTGGCTTGTAGAAGATGTTGCTTCATTTGAAGCATGTGCTGTGCTTTCTGCCTCTCTTTGGCTTGAAGATGATATGGCTAAATTGGAAGGACTTTCTGTACATTCGATTTCAGTTTGTCTTGTGAAAAATGTGGCTAAATCGTGAAGAGTTACTGATTTTAATGGTAGTATTGGTAATGATGATGCTTCTATAGCACTGCTTTCATCTACTACACAGTGGGACACGTCTTCTGTATTTTCTGCTTCGATTTCTCTGGATTCAGCACCATCACACACGACATTTTAAAATTCAGACAGCTTGCGTGTTTTGATATAACATCTGGTTATTTTTTCCATTTTCATCTCTGTCACATAGGCGCGGGGCCCCTAGAAGCGCGGGGCCCGTAGCACTTGCTACTTCTGCTACTAGGCTAATCCGGCTCTGCCCCTAAGCCACACACGCTACCGTCTTAGTACTAATGTAGTACATTTACTTTTTATTGTGTATGTATCCGCAGATAAAAAACATTTTTGCTGTTAAACCGCCCATCGTCTGTACAGCATTACAATTAACAGACATAATCATCGTCATCAAACAGCTTGTCCTGAAAAGAACGTTGCCACCCCAACAGTCCTTCTGAATTTCTTTCTCTCATAGACCAGATGTCTCTGCAGCTGTCATGTTCAAACCATCAATTACATCCTGAATCCATCTTCTCCGTGGTCTTCCTTTTCTTCTCTTTCCTTGTATGCCTTCTTCCATGATGGTCTTCTACAGCCCTTAACGTCTTTTTATATGTCCAAAATATCTCAGTTTTCTCTTTCTTATTTATAGAATCAGCCAGTTTTCTTTGATTGTGAGTTCTTTCTGGATAGATCTATTAGTTCTCTTCTCTGTCCGCTATATACGGAAGACTCTTCTGCAACACTTATATTCGTGTTTGTCCACTGCCTGATTAAATGTCCATGCTTCACACCCATACGTTGCCACTGGGAATATGCATGCTCTTAGCATTCTGATCTTTATTTTCTTATCAGTTCCGTCTCATACTGTTTTTAGTTGTTAAAAGAACAAAAGGTCAATAAGAAGACAGCGAACAAGTGCTAGGGGCTTCTGGGAAAAAACCGAATTACCAAACACAAGATTCGAACCAAACATTGTTATTTCTTACGCATTGACTAGTCCTACAGACGAGCGCTCTCTCAAGAGAACAACCAGTCTGCTCTTGAAAGAAAAAAGCTTGACTAAGTTCTTACGCATTGACTAGTCCTACAGACGAGCGCTCTCTCAAGAGAACAACCAGTCTGCTCTTGAAAGAAAATAGCTTGACTAAGTTCTTACGCATTGACTAGTCCTACAGACGAGCGCTCTCAAGAGAACAACCAGTCTGCTCTTGAAAGAAAATAGCTTGACTAAGTTCTTACGCATTGACTAGTCCTACAGACGAGCGCTCTCAAGAGAACAACCAGTCTCTCTTGAAAGAAAATAGCTTGACTAAGTTCTTACGCATTGACTAGTCCTACAGACGAGCGCTCTCAAGAGAACAACCAGTCTCTCTTGAAAGAAAAAAGCTTGACTAAGTTCTTACGCATTGACTAGTCCTACAGACGAGCGCTCTCAAGAGAACAACCAGTCTCTCTTGAAAGAAAAAAGCTTGACTAAGTTCTTACGCATTGACTAGTCCTACAGACGAGCGCTCTCAAGAGAACAACCAGTCTCTCTTGAAAGAAAAAAGCTTGACTAAGTTCTTACGCATTGACTAGTCCTACAGACGAGCGCTCTCAAGAGAACAACCAGTCTCTCTTGAAAGAAAAAAGCTTGACTAAGTTCTTACGCATTGACTAGTCCTACAGACGAGCGCTCTCAAGAGAACAACCAGTCTGCTCTTGAAAGAAAAAAGCTTGACTAAGTTCTTACGCATTGACTAGTCCTACAGACGAGCGCTCTCAAGAGAACAACCAGTCTCTCTTGAAAGAAAATAGCTTGACTAAGTTCTTACGCATTGACTAGTCCTACAGACGAGCGCTCTCAAGAGAACAACCAGTCTCTCTTGAAAGAAAAAAGCTTGACTAAGTTCTTACGCATTGACTAGTCCTACAGACGAGCGCTCTCAAGAGAACAACCAGTCTCTCTTGAAAGAAAAAGCTGACTAAGTTCTTAAGCATTGACTAGTCCTACAGACGAGCGCTCTCAAGAGAACAACCAGTCTCTCTTGAAAGAAAAAAGCTTGACTAAGTTAATAATCACTGATTATATTTCAATGGTTCCGGTGCTTCCCCTGGCGTTCTTAAAACTCACTATTCTCTTCCTATTCTTCTTCTTCTTCCAACGCTCCAAATCGACCACTTATTAAACCGCTCTTTGTGCTTTGTATGTGATCTGAGCCTAATAGCGACAGTAGGTTGTGCCAGTTATGCGTCTACACGCCAGCACATCCGATTTCTGTGACGCTTTTTATTTACTAGGGTAGCTTCCCTAGGCTCCTACCTCAGTCGCCTTTTACGAGATATCTGGTAGGTTGCAGTGTTACTATTATTTGCACTCCTTAAGGGTCCCAACAACACACGGGCGCTCTTCCAATTAAAAGACAGTGCAATCATCAACTGTGAGCTGCGGTAGCGTAGTTGTTAGTGAACTCGTATCTCAAGGATGGTGGTCCGGGTTCAACTCCAGCAATGGGCATGGCATTTTTACCGACCACGACGGCTCTCAGGTCGACCCAACCTCAATTGGGTACCAGACATGCTCTGGGAAAGTAAAGGAGGCCGGCGTGATGCTGACCACATCACCCATCGTGTGCCGACGGTCAATGAACGATACAGGCCTAACACTGCATTGCCCTATTTACCACAAGGTATGAAAGGGTTCCTTTACTTACTTACTTATCTCTTGAATGACATCATCAATGATACAGATGTGGTTATTTACACCGATGGTTCAGTCATTCGCCAACAACGCTGTGCGTGGGATTTTCAGCACGCTCAGGAGGAAAAATAAGATAGGCCAGTGGGGCCTACGCAACAACCACAAGTAGCTTGACAATGGAGGTTCGGGCGGTTACGGAGGCTGTGAACTGGTTGGCATCTCACAATTACTCTCGTGTTTTCATACTCAGTGACTCCATGAGCATGATTCGTAAAGTCGAATCAGGTATGGTGAGACGCAACTGGGTGGAGGTACTGGTACAGACAATGATCAGAGAAATCACCTTCATTTTTGTCCATGGGCACGCAGGAGTTAGGGGTAATGAACGAGCTGATAGATTGGCTGGCTTGGCTACAATATCAGAGAGAGCTGCCATGGATCGAAGTGACATTCTTCACGCACTGAGAGAATCTTTCCGAACAGAGGAGTTTCAGGGCTGTGAATCTCACTCGCTGATCAGATTGAAAGAGATGGGTGTCAATATTGGTGCAGCCCGAAAAGAACGACAATATGCTAAATATGCAAAGAGATTGATTAATCAACATCGAACTGGCGTGTTGGGTCGCTGGACGCTGCTGGATTTGCTGAGGCCGAGATTGGAGCACCTATGGACATGTCCGGAGTACTATGATCATAGTCCTCATATAACTGATAACTGATACTTACTTATCACCATGAACTGTTGACATGATACATATTTTGATCGCTAAGTATTTCAATTGTGAATATCTTATCGTCATATATAACAACAATGGAGACTGAGCAAAACAAAACAGATAAAAGGCTGGTCATGGCAATCTCTAGGGTAATTAGTAAAAAGAAATTATGTGGCGTAACACAAGGAAGGAAACAAAGTGCAACGTCTGAAGACATACGTTTTTACTGTGGCAACAAATGGACGTGAATCATGGACTATTATTACACAAGCATTCAAGAGTGTGAAGTAAATGGAATCTTGAGAAACAAAGTGCTAGAGAAGCATTCTTGGAATGCTTTGAACAAAGAAGAGGGAAAATAAAACAACCTGAAAGAGTTGAATATCAATGAAGATTAGCTCATAAACAATAGCATGTCTCGGAAATGGTAATTTTTCGGTTATATTAAATGTTGTATTGGTTTCAAATGAGAGATCAATAATGGAGAGCATAGTTACTTGACGTAGGGGACTACCAGTACTTATGTGGTAATACGTCTTGAATTCAACGATGGAGGAGACGAGAGAACTGATCAATAATAGAGAGCATAGTTACTTAGACGTGGGGGACTACCAGTACTTATGTGGTAATACGTCTTGAATTCAACGATGGAGGAGACGAGAGAACTGATCAATAATAGAGAGCATAGTTACTTGACGTAGGGGACTACCAGTACTTATGTGGTAATACGTCTTGAATTCAACGATGGAGGAGACGAGAGAACAGATCAATAATAGAGAGCATAGTTACTTGACGTAGGGGACTACCAGTACTTATGTGGTAATACGTCTTGAATTCAACGATGGAGGAGACGAGAGAACTGATCAATAATAGAGAGCATAGTTACTTGACGTAGGGGACTACCAGTACTTATGTGGTAATACGTCTTGAATTCAACGATGGAGGAGACGAGAGAACTGATCAATAATAGAGAGCATAGTTACTTGACGTAGGGGACTACCAGTACTTATGTGGTAATACGTCTTGAATTCAACGATGGAGGAGACGAGAGAACTGATCAATAATAGAGAGCATAGTTACTTGACGTAGGGGACTACCAGTACTTATGTGGTAATACGTCTTGAATTCAACGATGGAGGAGACGAGAGAACTGATCAATAATAGAGAGCATAGTTACTTGACGTAGGGGACTACCAGTACTTATGTGGTAATACGTCTTGAATTCAACGATGGAGAGACGAGAGAACTGATCAATAATGAGAGCAGAGTACTTGAAGAGAGGTTGGTGACTACCAATACTACTGTGGCAGCGCTTGATGAATTCGATGATGGAGGAGACGAGAGAACTGATCAATAATAGAGAGCATAGTTACTTGAGACAGTAGGGACTACCAATACTACTGTGGTAAACATCTTGAATTGACGATGGAGGAGACGAGAGAACTGATCAATAATAGAGGCATAGTTACTTGAAGAAAGGTGGTGACTACCAATACTACTGTGGTAACACAAGATGGAGGAGACGAGAGAACTGATCAATAATAGAGGGCATAGTTACTTGAAGAAAAGGTGAGTGACTACCAATACTACTGTGGCAGCGCTTGATGAATTCGACGATGGAGGAGACGAGAGAACTGATCAATAATAGAGAACATAGTTACTTGAAGACGAGGTAGGGACTACCAATACTACTGTGGTAAACATCTTGAATTTGACGGTGGAGGAGACGAGAGAACTGATCAATAATAGAGAACATAATTACTTGAAGACGAGGTAGGTGACCACCAATACTACTTAGACAACACGACACGAATTCAAAGGTGGAGGAGACGAGAGAACTGAATCGAAACAGAGAATCAATTAGGTGGGATGTGAAGATAAGCAAAGACATGCTATAGATGATTTAAACTAAAAATGTTTATAATGAAAAATGTTTCTAGAGTAATGCTACTAAATAGTGTATTGATTAAAGAAGATACTACCGCAGTAGTAGAAGTCATTCAATAATAGAAATTAGACAACTAGAAACTGATCAAAGCTAACTAATAACAGAATTTAAACTTCTTGATTTTAACTCATTTAGTTTGGTTTACTGCACTTAATTTTTACTAAGTTAACTAACTAGGCTTGTCTGTATTTGATTTATACTGGCTTAGCTAGGTTTGTTTGCCCTTGATTTCCACTAATGTAGGTCGGGTTTATCTGTCCTTGATTGTCTTAGCGAGACTTTAGCGATACAGTAAATTATAAGAACAAGCTCTTAGAGGTGAAGTAGGGTCTTGGTCAGCTCTGTTTCGCTAACTCTGACATCTACCTTCCCATTCACTACGTGTCCGACGTCTGATTTCAAAATGAAATGAAAAAACACTATGGCCTTTTCAGACAGTTGGGTGTGAAATATCTGTTAAGTTACATTTCTAGGCCCAGCTAAGCAATACGTGGACAGTTCAATTCCTTTTCTCAATTGCTACACGTCGGTTGAGTTAACCAAACCCCCAATAATTGTCTTACTTGATTCAGAGAGTGGATGAAAGAATAGTTAGTTAAACGCAATGAGGTTTCCTTACAGAAAAGTCTGGTGTTCGATCCCTCCTCGGTAAGGAAGGAAACAAGTTTTTCTGTTAGATGGAAAAATAAACCTGCACACGCGTGGCGACTGCATCGAGCAAGCATCATTAATTCCTCAGCCCTACACAATCCCTCAGCGTACTCTCAGAAATGGAAACAAAGAGTTGTAACGAGTAGTTTTTTGAATCGAAAATCAAACGTTCTGTGTGTTCCGCTAATCCGTTTCACTGTTTCAATATACCTATTCCTTATTTAACAAAAAAACTAATGTAAACGACAGAACTCAATCAACTTATCGCTGGTTTTATTAACACAACATCCCATATATTTAAACACAACAAGGAACTCAAATTGTAAGGAAATATAGTATTTTGTATTCATACATGCTAGTCGTGCATGAACCAATCAAGCAATTCATAAAAAACAACAGAATAAATGGTTTGGACACCTGACAATAATACCCTGGTATCGCCTACCACAGAGAGCCACACAGAAAAAGTATAATGAGTACAAAGCAAAAGGACGACCACGCAAAAGATGTAGCGACGGCATCAAGAACAGCCTTACGAAAATGAATATCAGCTTAAAAGTGTCTTAAGACAAGCATACACAAGATCACTACGTACCCCCTTTAACACTTCTATTTTTTTCGATCCAGAAGCACTTGAGCTTTTCAGCTCTTCGGCTCGGTGCCATGGACATCGCAACCCTTCGGTTCGGTGCCACGAACACCGTAAATCTGGGGAATCTGTGGCTTTTCTGCCATCCCGCGGAATTGAACCCGCACACACAGAGGGATAGTCACCCGTAGTCCAACGCGCTACGAACACGCTGGGCAGACGGGCGAACACTTCTATAAAGAAGTAAATGGTGGAAGAGAAGAAGAAGAAGACACGCTAGCCGACACTGCTTCTCCAAGCACAAACAAAAAATAATGTCTTAAGGCGAAGTATTGACTTTATTGCACCGGGTTCTCCATATGGCTCCGACCTTGTCGGCAGAAATGGCATGTCGTCTGCGAGAGTGTTGCATGAAGCACGAACTCCGCAGCACCAGCAACAATCCAAGGAATCTCATGAAAAAATTGCATATGTGGCTCCGTCCGAACTCGAACCTACAACCTTCAGAACGATAGGCAAACGTGCTAACCACTTCGCCACAGAAACAACCAACTGAAGAAGAATAAGCAGTCAAAATAATGTTCATGAAATTATTTCAATAAAAGAAGATGATCTCTCTCTCTCTCTCTCTTTTAGCCTGTTACGCCCTTGGCGTTTAGGGCAGCAACAAACATACACCATTCTTCCCTGTTCATGGCCTTCCTCTGTATTGTGTTCCAGCTATGATTCATTTCCTTCAGTTCTTGCTCTATCGTTCTCCTCCAGGTCGTCTTGGGTCTTCCACGCTTTCGTCTACCCTCTGGAGTCCATCTCAGTGCAGTTTTCGTGTCGGAGTTTTCGTGTCTCCATGCGCATCACATGTCCAATCCATCTCCAGCGTCGTCTTCGGATGATAGTGCCCATTTTCTCTTGTTGGCATCGTGCAAGCAATTCTTGGTTCGAGATAGTAGTCGGCCAGTACACGCGTAAGATTTTTCGCAGACAAGTTGTATGAAAGGTGGAGAGTCTGGACATATCCAGTTCTGTCATTCTCCAGCATTCCGATCCGTACAGCAATGTAATTATTTACGATGCAATAAGAAAAATACAAATCGTGGCATATCCTTTACAGGACGCAGCCATCCACCACAGTAAACGAATCGGTGACGTTCTAGGGACCACTATTACGTTAAGTAATTTGTCATTTTTTTCTGAATGGCGAGGTCTATTTTTATCTTTCGTTAACATCCCACGGAAACGAATTAGCTTCCTAACATGCCTGCCGCGGAGTTTGAACCAGATACGCTTGGGTTGTGATCGAGCTCACTATCGCTTAAGCTACAGACGCCCACTATATAATATAAACAACCTATAAACGGATTCGCGCAATGTGTAGAGATTTCGAATTTTTAATCCTACACAAAAGGGTTGCGCGTTCATTTCCCGCACCAGAGGTTCCACAATTGAAGAAAGGAACTGGTCCTCCTACCTCCTGCTTACTTGGTGTATAGACATCTTAAGTAACACGCACATCATACCCTACGGTCTACAAATGAGATTTTCATTTTTCATACAGACTGTAATAATTCTCGAATATTCCTGTCCCTTGAGGCCCATTCTGTTTAAGTGTTCTAATCAATATTCCCTTCTCCCATGTAACGACGTCACAATCTTGCTAGCTTGTTCATATCGTTTCCCTCAAGCACAGCGTTTCCCAAAGTTTGCGGTACCGCTCCCAGTGGGCGCTGAATCCGTCCAGGGGGGCGATAGTGGGTTCAGAAGCATAGGTGGAGTTTTTTTCGTGGTTTTGCGATTGAATAATCATTTAAAAATTTGAATTCTGCATTTTAATTGATCTTATGCCCATCTTACATGGTCCATTTTCTATTTCATGTATATAATCATTTGAAAATTGACCATGTATGACAGAAATATATAGCAATTTTCTATGTCAGTGAAAATAGAGCATGTATATATATGTGGGGGTTGGCAAACTGTTATAATGGGGGGTTGCGTTACAAATTTATGTCGTGAAAGTGGACAGTGGGCCGAACAAGTTTGGGAATCTATGCTCTAGTCTAATTTGCATGTCTCTTTAAACTTCCAACATATTCTATATGTCAGCAAATTTTGGTAAAGATTGGGCACAGTAAATTCAATAAACAACCCTTGGTGTCACGGTGTTGCTAAGTCGATGTTGCTAATGGTTGCCAGGTTATTTTGACTATCACTAATCACCTTCCTCTCGACATCCTCTTTCCTACTTACAGTCACTCCAAGGTTTAAACCTCTTTAATAAAAGTGCAATGTTCCCTATCCCTCTTTACTTCTAAGAACTCTCCAAATCTCATATTCTTAATTCTATGGCATCCATTTTTGTGTCACTCATGTTTTGTTTGGTCTTTAGGGACCACGCGACTTTGTCAAGTTCGATGTTTTTTTCTGTATGGCTTCAGTTTTCTCTTCTAGTCATATCACTGTGTGCTATTACTTCTTCTTCTTCTTTTTCGAACGCTTCATATCGACTACTTGTTAATCACTCTTTGTGATTTTATGTGATCTGAGACTAAGAGCGATTGCGCGTTGTACCAGTTATGCGCCTACAAGTAGGACAGCACATCCGATTTCTGCGACGTTTTTATTTATTATTGTAGCTTCCCTACGTCCCTACCTCAATCGCCTCTTACGACATGCCTTGTAGGTAGCAGTGTTACTATTATTTGCTTCCCCCGTGGGCCTCGGCAACACAAGGGCAACTCATATTATATGTATACATATATACATTTATATATATATATTTATCAATATAATGTATTGGATTCTTGGAAAGAAGATAATTCTTATTTTGTTTACATGTTTGTCGATCTACACGCTCTCTTGCTTGCCTACTTGTAGGCGCATAACTGGCACAACGTACAATCGCTCTTACGCTCAAATCACATACAAATCACAAAGAGTGGTTAACATGTGGTCGATATGTGCGCTCGAAGAAGTTTGTTATGTACGGGGTTTTTTGGGTTTTTTTCGATCCAGAAGCACTTGAGCTTTCAGCTCTTTGGTTCGGTGCCATGAATATCGAAACCCTTCGGTTCGGTGTCACGAACCCCGTCAATCTGGAGAGCCTGTGACTTTTCTGCCAGCCCGCGGAATTGAACAGCACTCAGATGGGGCTTGTCACCCGCCGTCCAACGCGCTACGAACACGCTAGGCGGGCGGGCTATTTACGGGATTAAAGCATCTTTAAGCCGAGGCACGCATCTTTCAACCTAAGGACGAACCTTGTTAGAGAGTGTAGGCCAACATACATGAAAATAAGAATTAACTCATTTCGCAAAATAAAATACATGATATATATATATATCCGTTCAGAAAGCAATGGCAAACTACTGAACGTATAAGTGGTGCCTAGAAAAATCGACGACTATTTTATTGTGGTTGATGGTGAAGTCATGTAAAGGGTTGGCCACGATTTTCATTTTCATAAATATATATAAATATATATATATATAACTGTCAATAACAAGTTAATTGCATATACTTTACAAGACTTTGCGAATCAACTCCCAGCTTTTTAACGCTGTTTGTGATTTTTCTAGGCATGTTTACGTTCAGTAGTTTACCACTGCTTTCTGAACGGGGGGGTGATATCGTCCTTTTGTAAAAAAAAATTAACGCGAAACAATTTGTAACCAAACTGTCCGCAGCGTGATTCGAACTCGGAACGCCGAGGTTAATAGACCGAGTCACTATCCCCAAGCCACAGCACAACGCCACCGCCGTAACTGTCATTACGGCCTGTAAACCGCTTTTTGGGCCGTGTAGGACAGAAGAAACTTGAGATTGTGGAATTTAATGACCGCATGGCTAGTACAGTCGTCGCGAAACTGTTCAAATTAGGATGGTTACTTTATGCCCTCGACAGAAAAAAAAACTACTTGACCTTGTCGTGGATTAAACCCGGGTCTCCCACATGGAAGCAGCACTCTAATTCATTCAGCTAAAACGCCCTCATATATATACACATACACATATAATATGAATTCTGAAATATATATATAAAAATCGATGAGCTGACATCTGACACCTGATAATGACAGAACACTCCTATGGGTGGTCGTTGAGTCCGATTTAATGGCCAGCCAAAACTAATGGTGGTATTATCATTACCGTGAAGGAGCTAGAATCTAAAAATATTGTAGTTCATTCTAGTAGAAAACATAAGAGAGATCTCTGCTGGTGGGAAATTGCACTGCTATTATTTGACAAGACCAGATCATGTATCTGTAATATGATAGTAGCCATTTTCTGGAAATATGAGTTTGCAGTGAGAAATAATATTATCTTTTTAGTACATTAACATGACTTATGTTTTTTTTTCTTCTGTTTGTGTGTACGAGTGGGTGGTGTGTGTCAACAGTGTTTGCGTGTGTGGTGTGTAGGGAGAGTGTGGTGTGTGTTTGAGTGTGTAGGGAGAGCGTGGTGTGTGTTTGAGTGTGTGGTGCGTAGGGGGTATGTGGTGTGTGTGTGAGTGTGGTGTGTGCTGGTGTGTATGTGGTGTGGTGTGGTGCATGTAGGTCTATGTGTGCTCGTGCGTGAGATGAGAGTTGAGGAGGTTGCAAATAATACTGTTTTCTTTGATTTATATTTTACCCCTCTTACACACGAGCATCTGGCCGAATGGATTAGAGCGTGTCTCCCATGCTGGAGACCCGTGTTCAACACACGGTACGGCCAAGGATTTGTTTTCTGTCGGCGGCATAAAACAAAAAATCCAAACATGAACAGATTTGCGACGACCACACTAGCCATGCAGCCATTAAATTCCACATGCTAATGCACCCCCTCCTCCTATATCGCCCAAAAAAGCCGTATTACAAATAGTAATAACAAACATTCTTATATCGGCATTGAATTGCATCTAAAACAGGTAAATCCACACTAAAACTCAGAAAAAGAAATATAATCACGGAAAATGTATCTTCAACACAAACAAAAAACTAACATGTAATATTATTATTTGCCCAGAATCATTGTATACATTTCGATTGGAAAATATTTCATCTGTTAAATATGTTATATGCATAGACAACATGAAAATGCAGCCATTCATACTTCCCATTGCTATATCTACGGAAACTGCTAGAAGATAGCATGCATCAGTATTGTCCATTGCTATATCTCCAGTAACATGTAAGTAGCCCGCCTGTCCAGCGTGTTCGTAGCGCAGTGGCCGACGAGTGACAAGCCCCTGTGAGTGCAGTTCAATTCCGCGGGCTGGCAGAAAAGCCACAGGTTCTCCCGATTTACGGCGTTCGTGGCACCGAACTGAAAGGTTACGATGTCCATGATACCGAGCTGAAGAGCTGAAAGCTCAAGTGCTTCTGGATCAGGAAAGAAAATAGTTAGAGTGCGTGTGAGAAAGAGCTCGCGAATGAAAGATACACATAAACATATGGTTGTCAATCATGGACAACTGCACAAGAATTATAAAAACAAAATCGAATCTTGTGAAATAAAGTGGGGTATCTGTGGCTAAGGGTTAGCCCTTGCCTTGAGAGTCGAAGGTCGTGGGTTCGAATCCGGAGCGCGCCGTTCTGTTCAAGAGTACATTTTTTTCCAAAGACCCCAATCCTTGTTGCCGGAGCTACGGAGCTTGTGCTTTGTGCAATGTTTTCAACGGAGAGGGACCGAGCCATATGGGGTTAAACCCGGTGCAATGAAGTCAATCCTTCGACTTTAAACCCTTTAAATATGTGAAAGTGGGAATGATCCTCAAAAGGCGAGTGATGCTTCAAAAATTGAAATGGAGAGAAAATGATAGAAGTCAGTTCTGTCAAGTTT
>CM036765.1:22509065-22746565 GCA_020796225.1 Arion vulgaris
CTCTTTCCTTGATGGTCTTCTCCAGCCCTTCGTGTCTTTTTAAATGTCCAACATATCTCATCAACAGCACATATACCATTTTGCATTTCTTCTTCTTCTCTTCCACTATTTACTTCTTTATGGAAGTGTTGGGGGGTCAAACAGTGATCTTGTGTGTGCTTGCTTTAAGGCACTTTGTAAGCTGATATTCATTTTCGTAAGGCTGTTCTTGATGCCGTCGCTCCATCTTCTGCGTGGTCTTCCTCTTGCTTTGTACTCATTATACTTTTTCTGTGTGGCTCTCTGTGGTAGGCGATACCAGGGCATTCTTGTCAGGTGTCCAAACCATTTAATCTGTTGTTCTTTTATGAATTGCATGACTGGTTTCACATCCAGTCTTCTTCTGATTTCTTCATTTCTAATTTTGTCTCTTATTGTCACACCTGCAGCTCTTTTAAGACACCTCATCTCTGTCGTTATGATTTTCCGCTCATTAGCTGCAGTTACTGGCCATGTTTGACACTGGTAACATAGTATTGGCCAGAAAATCGTTCTTATGAGATTTGCTTTAGTTGTTAGCGGTATCTCTTTATGTGACAACAGTGGTGTTAACTGACCCAGTACCTGGTGAACTTTTGTGCAACGATTGCTAATTTCGCTATCGATACTTCCATCTGCTGTCAAAAATTGATCCTAAGTATTTGGTCTCAATTGTTTGTTTTATGTCTACGTTCTGGAGTTTTATTGTAAGGCTTTCTGGTTGTCTACTGATTGTCATTGTATCTGTCTTTATTATATTTATTTTCATGTTGCACTTTGCACTGCCTTGTTAAATGTCCATATTTTACGCACATACATTGCCACTGGAAATATGTATGCTCTTAGTATTTTGATCTTGGTTTTCTTATCAGTTCTGTTCCATACTGTTTTTAGTAAAGTCATGTTTGTTCTTCTATTAACTTCCTTCATCTCATTTCCATCTGTTGTTCATAACTATAGACCTCAAAGACTGATTATATCTCACGAAAGACACTGCATTATAACCTAATGTAAGTTGATTATAAACTGTATGTACTACCTTTAATAACAACTACTGGGCTACGTAATTCGGAACTTTCGAAGTTGTTGACCTAATTATGTAATTTTGTGTTTTAGTCTAAATTTGTTCATTTGATTTCATCACTTCTCCCTTATTCATTCCATCTTTTGTTACTTTCTAAGCTTTGGGAAACCTGACAGACCTGAAGCTGACTGCCCAGTTTGTGGTTCACAGTAAATTAAGCGCATGACCAGAGATCGCTGAAAAAGAAGAAGTTACTTTTATTATCTTTAGTAGATATCTATTATCAAATGCATTCAACTTACTTTCTTCACCTTAAGTCATTTTCTAACTCTCACTGACATCTGTTAGAATTCATACTAAAATTGGAATTAAAAGTTCATAATTTAGTTTTTATAATAAATCATTTAAAATTTTGAATAAAAACAGTATGGAATGAGACTGACATGAAAACAAAGCTAAGAATACTATGAGCATATCTATACCTAGTGGCAACGTATGGGTGTACAGCATGGACATTGAACAAGGTGGTGGAAAAAGATATATGTGCTTTTGAAAATAACTTTTACAGAAGAGTTCTCCGTATATCTTGGACAGAGAATAGAACAAATAGATCTATCTAGAAAGAAATCAAAATCAAAGAAAACTGGCTGATGATATAAATAAGAACGAGAAAATTGAAGTATTTTAGACATAAAGAGACACGAGGGGCTGGAGAAGACCATCGCAGAAGGAGGCATCCCGCAAAAAGGAGAAGAGGAAGACCCCAGAGAAGGTGGATTCAGGATGTACTGATGGTTTGAGCATGACGGCTGCAGAGGCGGGACATCTAGCCCAAGAGAGAGATAAATTCCGAAGGACTGTTAATGTGGTAAAGTTCTGCTCAGGACAAACTATTTCATGATAAATTTAGTTTTAAAAATATATAACTAAACATTTCGTATTGTATTTTTTTTAGACTTTTAGAAGCTGATACAACACTTACAATATTTTTATCCAACTGAAAAAAGTGTGTTTATTGGGCCCTACTTGGAAGTATCACAACAAGTGAACGTGCAAACTCACAGCGTTGTCATTCTTTCAAATTAAAGCTGCTCGTGGTTTGTTTAAGTGGGTTTGATTGTGTCAGTTGACGTTTTTGAAGGCTCCACCCTTTGACCGCAATCAAGTGGCACCACACTTTGATCTTGTTATATAAAACCAGTGTTGTTACTCGTACCCGTTAGCGACGCAAGGGCTCGGAGGTTGGGGGGGTTACTTTTAAACGTGAAAACACTGAGCGTCATTATTCTTTCGAATGACAGCTGCAAGGAATTTTTTCAATTATTTTTATTTGCTTATTGGATCTTCTTCTTCTTCTCTTGATCATTCTTCAATTTTATCATTCTTATTGTGATGTATAATTGATCCTTTGACAAGAACGGGGTGATCTACGTCGGGACGATTGTGCGCCCATAGTGACTAGGCCCGACCGTCCGGTATCAGCCAGCTTTTGATTTACTAGGGTGAACTTTCCTAGGGTACGATCCTTTCTACCGACTATGTCGGCCCGGATCTACGCCTTTTCGATCAGCTTGGCCGTATATTTGGGCTTTGTGAACTGCGCCAAGACAGTGTGTTACGCTGTTATGTCCTTTCTGACTGTGAGGTCGTTCCGTGGAACATTTCTCGGGGCTTATAAACTTGTCCTCGGACGGGGTCTTACACGTATAAAACACCGTGTAAAGTATCGGCCTTCGCCAATGTTCGAACCCGGACAGACTGTCAGCTTTTTACATTGTCGACCTTACTTTACCGTTCACTTTTGAGTTTGATCCAGAGTAGAAACATTCTCAACCTTTTCTAGACAAGCGTTGGTACGTGGCAATTTGCAGTTAACCACGGAAGACACCGGTCTGGGGCCAAGCACAAACAATGTAGAGGGTCGTTTCAATCGGTGCTAGCAACGCAACTGAGGATTTTGCGCTCGCCACCATCACCCGCCCCAGTTCTTCCGGGGATGTTAGTTGTGACTGCAATAGTACCTTGCCCGGTTACCCCAAGGCTGGCAGTTCCGTTAGGCATCACCCACCTCAGTTCTTCCGGGGATGTTAATTATTATCGCAACAATACCTTGCACGGTTTTCCCAGGAGTGTAGTTCGTTATGCACTAAAACGCAACTTTTGTTTTGCGCTCGGCAAACCATGCCCAGTACATGTATCTGCACCAGGCCACCGATGCGGAGTCAGCTGCAATCTTCCCTCGTACCGACACGAGGGTCGACTTTTAATCGTTACGCATCTGACTTATTTATTCTTGCCACCAGCTGGGAATGTTTGCCCCCTCCTCAGGGCTTCGAGTATCGCCCTATGTGAGCACACGTTTCGTCACTGGATGCATCTCTCATCCTTTCATGTTTACCAGTCTCCCCATCGGCAGAGAAACTGGTAATTTGTGACGGAACCTTTGACTTACATGTCGAGCTTGCGTATGGAGTCTCCTGCTCCGGAGATTACGATTTGCGTTCGGCCCTTACTCCGGGGGAGTGAGGCTTATGTCAGAGACGTTTCGCTGCTGTTTTTGTTCAGGAACCTCTGGAATATTTTGTTGGACGTCGGCCAGGAGATTTGTGCATTTTGTTCGTATGGACCTGCATTTCTTTTTCGTACTTGCACTGCTACCACTACCAGTAGTTCTTCCAAACCCTGCCCTCATTAGCCAGACCGGAACCAAAGTATGTTTCCATGGTCACCACGTGGAGGTAGGGGGCAGGGTCTTGGGTAGCGCGCCCCTTCGCTAACCCTGGTACATGCTGCCGCCATGAGCCTTTGAC
Source organism: Arion vulgaris (assembly GCA_020796225.1). Classification (NCBI taxonomy): domain Eukaryota; kingdom Metazoa; phylum Mollusca; class Gastropoda; order Stylommatophora; family Arionidae; genus Arion; species Arion vulgaris. The sequence continues at coordinate 22,512,918 of CM036765.1, forward strand.
CCCTTATTGGATCTATGAAGGCATCCTCCCATTGACCGCGATCAAGTGGACAGCGCACTGTGATCTTAGCCAAAATTCCGAGATACATTTATCCAACAAGAAGAAGAAGATGAATTATTTCTGACTATGTTGTGCTTAAACAGGACAAGACAGACACTCTACATTTGTAAAAGCACACTCATCATCATCATCATCATCATCATCATCATCATCATCATCATCAACATCATCATCATCATCATCATCAGCATCATCATCATCATCATCATCATCAAGTAGCTTGTCCCTTTCAGAACTTGGCTCCAATGACAGTAGTCTGGAAAACTCTGTTCTGTGCAAGTTGACCGGCGTCAGCAGCAGCCATTCTCAAAAAACGACCTCTTACACCCATCGTCTTCTATGTCTTCCTCTCATTCTTCTTCCATGCACCATTCCCTATAAAATTATCTTCTCTAGGCACTCATGTCGTTTGACGTGTCCGAAATATTTAATTTTACTTAATGTTAAGCTCATTAATAGCCAACAATCTTTAATATCAAGCTGTTGCAGAACAGAAGCATTTGTTCTTTACTCTATCCATGATATTCTAAGTACTCTTCTGTTAGCATTTTCATTCAAAGGCATTAATGATCTTCTCTGCCGCTTTGTTAATGGTCCATGTCTTACAACCATATACTGCCTAGGAAAAAACGCAGGCTCTTAAACACTTGATTTTTGTTCGTATGTCAGTTCCCCTATATAGGTTAGTTAGTTCTTTTAGTATTTGCAAAGCAAAGTTCAGCTTTCTTTTAATTCCTTTTATAGGCACACTAAAAGCATACTACTGGACCAAAAACTATGATCAAATTTAAAGATGATTTTCCAAGAAATCTGCTAATATTAATGTTAGTCTAACAATGAAGAAAATGAGAATTTGCAAAACTACTATCGCTCGCACAGCGAGATTTACCGTCTCGTTCAAGCAACAAATATATAATACATTAAAACTCTCAATACACAAGATTGCTTCACAAGATAACAAAACGTACTTGTTTCCCCTGATATCGGAATCCACCTCTGTTCGTAGCTTCTATTTCAGCTCGTGCTGAAGGCAGGCAACAAGAATACATTCAATGAGGGAAAAAACACATCTTGGCAGTCTTAAAACAGAAGGCAACGTTTGGTCGTTATCTGATTCGTCGTCTGCAAAAATCATACAGTAGATGTTATGCCGTGTTTTATGATCTCTGTTTTTGGTTTATGCTTTCTATTCCGCTCTTTCATCTTTCGTCAACCACCACCGCGCTGTTAACATTTTCCAGCACCTTTTCCCTTCATCTCTCAGTTTTTGCTCTGCTACTTTCTTTCATGTTTCACACATTCTTTCCACCCGTTCTCTTTATCGCCGATTTTCGTTAACTACAGAAAATACTTTTAATGGCAGGAGAAAAAACAAACCAGCACTCGACATTCAACCTCCAGTTCCCAATCATTTTCTATTATGATTACTTCTGTGTATCGGTTAGTCTGTAGAAAAACTGAAATGCTAATGAGTATTACATAAACTGAGTAAGAATATTACCATTGCTACATAGTTTTACTCTAGTCTTTCCTTATATCGATCAGAATATTTTACTTCAGTAGTGTAAGAAGTTGGACGTTTCATTCATACTGTCTTTATCAGAATATTTTACTTCAGTAGTGTAAGAAGTTGGACGTTTCATCCATACTGTCTTTATCAGAATATTTTACTTCAGTAGTGTAAGAAGTTGGACGTTTCATTCATACTGTCTTTATCAGAATATTTTACTTCAGTAGTGTAAGAAGTTGGACGTTTCATCCATACTGTCTTTATCAGAATATTTTACTGTCGTAGTGTAAGAAGTTGGACGTTTCATTCATACTGTCTTTATCAGAATATTTTACTGTCGTAGTGTAAGAAGTTGGACGTTTCATTCATACTGTCTTTATCAGAATATTTTACTGTCGTAGTGTAAGAAGTTGGACGTTTCATTCATACTGTCTTTATCAGAATATTTTACTGTCGTAGTGTAAGAAGTTGGACGTTTCATTCATACTGTCTTTATCAGAATATTTTACTGTCGTAGTGTAAGAAGTTGGACGTTTCATCCATACTGTCTTTATCAGAATATTTTACTTCAGTAGTGTAAGAAGTTGGACGTTTCATCCATACTGTCTTTATCAGAATATTTTACTTCAGTAGTGTAAGAAGTTGGACGTTTCATTCATACTGTCTTTATCAGAATATTTTACTTCAGTAGTGTAAGAAGTTGGACGTTTCATCCATACTGTCTTTATCAGAATATTTTACTGTCGTAGTGTAAGAAGTTGGACGTTTCATTCATACTGTCTTTATCAGAATATTTTACTGTCGTAGTGTAAGAAGTTGGACGTTTCATTCATACTGTCTTTATCAGAATATTTTACTGTCGTAGTGTAAGAAGTTGGACGTTTCATTCATACTGTCTTTATCAGAATATTTTACTGTCGTAGTGTAAGAAGTTGGACGTTTCATCCATACTGTCTTTATCAGAATATTTTACTTCAGTAGTGTAAGAAGTTGGACGTTTCATCCATACTGTCTTTATCAGAATATTTTACTGCAGTAGTGTAAGAAGTTGGACGTTTCATTCATACTGTCTTTATCAGAATATTTTACTGCAGTAGTGTAAGAAGTTGGACGTTTCATTCATACTGTCTTTATCAGAATATTTTACTTCAGTAGTGTAAGAAGTTGGACGTTTCATTCATACTGTCTTTATCAGAATATTTTACTTCAGTAGTGTAAGAAGTTGGACGTTTCATTCATACTGTCTTTATCAGAATATTTTACTGCAGTAGTGTAAGAAGTTGGACGTTTCATCCATACTGTCTTTATCAGAATATTTTACTGTCGTAGTGTAAGAAGTTGGACGTTTCATTCATACTGTCTTTATCAGAATATTTTACTGCAGTAGTGTAAGAAGTTGGACGTTTCATTCATACTGTCTTTATCAGAATATTTTACTGCAGTAGTGTAAGAAGTTGGACGTTTCATTCATACTGTCTTTATCAGAATATTTTACTGTCGTAGTGTAAGAAGTTGGACGTTTCATTCATACTGTCTTTATCAGAATATTTTACTGCAGTAGTGTATGAAGTTGGACGTTTCATTCATACTGTCTTTATCAGAATATTTTACTGTCGTAGTGTAAGAAGTTGGACGTTTCATTCATACTGTCTTTATCAGAATATTTTACTGTCGTAGTGTAAGAAGTTGGACGTTTCATTCATACTGTCTTTATCAGAATATTTTACTGCAGTAGTGTATGAAGTTGGACGTTTCATTCATACTGTCTTTATCAGAATATTTTACTGTCGTAGTGTAAGAAGTTGGACGTTCCATTCATACTGTCTTTATCAGAATATTTTACTGCAGTAGTGTAAGAAGTTGGACGTTTCATTCATACTGTCTTTATCAGAATATTTTACTTCAGTAGTGTAAGAAGTTGGACGTTTCATCCATACTGTCTTTATCAGAATATTTTACTGTCGTAGTGTAAGAAGTTGGACGTTTCATTCATACTGTCTTTATCAGAATATTTTACTTCAGTAGTGTAAGAAGTTGGACGTTTCATTCATACTGTCTTTATCAGAATATTTTACTGTCGTAGTGTAAGAAGTTGGACGTTTCATTCATACTGTCTTTATCAGAATATTTTACTGCAGTAGTGTAAGAAGTTGGACGTTTCATTCATACTGTCTTTATCAGAATATTTTACTTCAGTAGTGTAAGAAGTTGGACGTTTCATTCATACTGTCTTTATCAGAATATTTTACTGTCGTAGTGTAAGAAGTTGGACGTTTCATTCATACTGTCTTTATCAGAATATTTTACTGCAGTAGTGTAAGAAGTTGGACGTTTCATCCATACTGTCTTTATCAGAATATTTTACTGTCGTAGTGTAAGAAGTTGGACGTTTCATTCATACTGTCTTTATCAGAATATTTTACTTCAGTAGTGTAAGAAGTTGGACGTTTCATCCATACTGTCTTTATCAGAATATTTTACTGTCGTAGTGTAAGAAGTTGGACGTTTCATCCATACTGTCTTTATCAGAATATTTTACTGTCGTAGTGTAAGAAGTTGGACGTTTCATTCATACTGTCTTTATCAGAATATTTTACTTCAGTAGTGTAAGAAGTTGGACGTTTCATTCATACTGTCTTTATCAGAATATTTTACTTCAGTAGTGTAAGAAGTTGGACGTTTCATCCATACTGTCTTTATCAGAATATTTTACTGTCGTAGTGTAAGAAGTTGGACGTTTCATTCATACTGTCTTTATCAGAATATTTTACTGCAGTAGTGTATGAAGTTGGACGTTTCATTCATACTGTCTTTATCAGAATATTTTACTTCAGTAGTGTAAGAAGTTGGACGTTTCATTCATACTGTCTTTATCAGAATATTTTACTTCAGTAGTGTAAGAAGTTGGACGTTTCATTCATACTGTCTTTATCAGAATATTTTACTGCAGTAGTGTAAGAAGTTGGACGTTTCATTCATACTGTCTTTATCAGAATATTTTACTTCAGTAGTGTAAGAAGTTGGACGTTTCATTCATACTGTCTTTATCAGAATATTTTACTGCAGTAGTGTAAGAAGTTGGACGTTTCATTCATACTGTCTTTATCAGAATATTTTACTGTCGTAGTGTAAGAAGTTGGACGTTTCATCCATACTGTCTTTATCAGAATATTTTACTGCAGTAGTGTAAGAAGTTGGACGTTTCATTCATACTGTCTTTATCAGAATATTTTACTTCAGTAGTGTAAGAAGTTGGACGTTTCATTCATACTGTCTTTATCAGAATATTTTACTTCAGTAGTGTAAGAAGTTGGACGTTTCATTCATACTGTCTTTATCAGAATATTTTACTTCAGTAGTGTAAGAAGTTGGACGTTTCATTCATACTGTCTTTATCAGAATATTTTACTGCAGTAGTGTAAGAAGTTGGACGTTTCATTCATACTGTCTTTATCAGAATATTTTACTTCAGTAGTGTAAGAAGTTGGACGTTTCATTCATACTGTCTTTATCAGAATATTTTACTGTCGTAGTGTAAGAAGTTGGACGTTTCATTCATACTGTCTTTATCAGAATATTTTACTGTCGTAGTGTAAGAAGTTGGACGTTTCATTCATACTGTCTTTATCAGAATATTTTACTGCAGTAGTGTATGAAGTTGGACGTTTCATTCATACTGTCTTTATCAGAATATTTTACTGTCGTAGTGTAAGAAGTTGGACGTTCCATTCATACTGTCTTTATCAGAATATTTTACTGCAGTAGTGTAAGAAGTTGGACGTTTCATTCATACTGTCTTTATCAGAATATTTTACTTCAGTAGTGTAAGAAGTTGGACGTTTCATTCATACTGTCTTTATCAGAATATTTTACTTCAGTAGTGTAAGAAGTTGGACGTTTCATCCATACTGTCTTTATCAGAATATTTTACTTCAGTAGTGTAAGAAGTTGGACGTTTCATTCATACTGTCTTTATCAGAATATTTTACTGTCGTAGTGTAAGAAGTTGGACGTTTCATTCATACTGTCTTTATCAGAATATTTTACTGCAGTAGTGTAAGAAGTTGGACGTTTCATTCATACTGTCTTTATCATAATATTTTACTTCAGTAGTGTAAGAAGTTGGACGTTTCATTCATACTGTCTTTATCAGAATATTTTACTGTCGTAGTGTAAGAAGTTGGACGTTTCATTCATACTGTCTTTATCAGAATATTTTACTTCAGTAGTGTAAGAAGTTGGACGTTTCATTCATACTGTCTTTATCAGAATATTTTACTTCAGTAGTGTAAGAAGTTGGACGTTTCATTCATACTGTCTTTATCAGAATATTTTACTGTCGTAGTGTAAGAAGTTGGACGTTTCATTCATACTGTCTTTATCAGAATATTTTACTTCAGTAGTGTAAGAAGTTGGACGTTTCATCCATACTGTCTTTATCAGAATATTTTACTGTCGTAGTGTAAGAAGTTGGACGTTTCATTCATACTGTCTTTATCAGAATATTTTACTGTCGTAGTGTAAGAAGTTGGACGTTTCATTCATACTGTCTTTATCGAGAACGGGAGATATCAAATAGTATTTTTAAAATCTATACTTTGTATTTTATTTTTGTTTCTTTCACTCCTTTGTTTGTTTGTTATGTAGGGGATTATATCTAAGCCGAGGCATGCTCTTTCAACCTAATAACGAACCTTCTTTTGGTTATATCAGAGCGTGTAAGCCATCGCTCGCTAGGTATGACTTCAGACGTAGTCATGGTGTCTAATGTTTCACTTCTGACTGATTTTTGCGTGAAGATTTGCTTTCCTTATCGCCAGTGTCTCTCGCCATTCAGACAAGCCTTACCCGGACTTCTGAGATGATTATAATTTAGATTCCCAAGTCAAGTATGTATTTAATTAATAAGGAACGAAATGTTTCATTTCGTGATGAACTCAGTTTAAAACGAACAGACCCTCCCTGTTCTACACCTACATAAAAGCGGTATTACAGGGCAATAACGATAGTTTTTGTTTTTTAAATCTTGTAAGTCAATGAGATCCATGTAAATTGATAGGAGAATTTTGTCCCTATCAAAATCAAACTAAGATGTAAATATCTTATCTGAGAAATATTACGTTAGAAAATTATTTTACTACTCTAGAACTGCTGAATATTATTGTCAAATGAAAGAATTAAAATATACCCTGGAGATCCCACATTAAAAATTTTTTTTTTTTTTCAGAACCTGCACATATTTCTCTGAAAATCTGGCATGTCCTATAGTACTTAGCCATCAACCACAATAAACGAGTAGTTGATTTTCTAGGCACCACTTATACGTTCAGCAGTTTGCCATTGCTTTCTGAACGGTGAGGTCTATTTTACCTTTTGTAAAATTCAAACGGAAACGAATTTGCTTCTAAACTTGCCCACCGTGAGGTTTGAACCAGGTACGCTTGGGTTCATGATGTTTACTGTCTACATATTTACAATATTAATTGAGCTTAGTGATTCCCCTTAGATTCTTAGAACTTTATTCATCTTCTTTTTCTTCTTTTGTCGTCCCACTGTTACCGGGCTGTTGCCCAGTGTCGTCACACTGCTACCGGGTTGTTGCCCAGTGTCGTCCCACTGTTACCGGGCTGTTGCCCAGTGTCGTCACACTGCTACCGGGTTGTTGCCCAGTGTCGTCCCACTGTTACCGGGCTGTTGCCCAGTGTCGTCACACTGTTACCGGGCTGTTGCCCAGTGTCGTCCCACTGTTACCGGGCTGTTGCCCAGTGTCGTCCCACTGCTACCGGGCTGTTGCCCAGTGTCGTCCCACTGTTACCGGGCTGTTGCCCAGTGTCGTCACACTGCTACCGGGTTGTTGCCCAGTGTCGTCACACTGTTACCGGGCTGTTGCCCAGTGTCGTCCCACTGTTACCGGGCTGTTGCCCAGTGTCGTCACACTGCTACCGGGTTGTTGCCCAGTGTCGTCCCACTGTTACCGGGCTGTTGCCCAGTGTCGTCCCACTGTTACCGGGCTGTTGCCCAGTGTCGTCACACTGCTACCGGGTTGTTGCCCAGTGTCGTCCCACTGTTACCGGGCTGTTGCCAGTGTCGTGGTTTCTGGGTATCTTTTGTCTTGCGCTGTTCTGGTGACTTGGGTCATTGTCATTTATGCTTTTTTGACAAGATTCTGCAATGCCATCTAATCATTTATTTTTGTGGTCTTCATATCGCCTTGTTTCCTGATTTCTGTTGTAGAAGACTCTGTATACTGGGAGTTTGGAGGCATTCTTATTAATTTGCCAAACCACTTCATTCTTTGTTTCTCAACTTTATTCACACTGTCTATTAAGCCTCCTCAACTTTATTCACACTGTCTAATAAGCCCCCTCAACTTTATTCACACTGTCTATTAAGCCTCCTCAACTTTATTCACACTGTCTATTAAGCCCCCTCAACTTTATTCACACTGTCTATTAAGCCTCCTCAACTTTATTCACACTGTCTATTAAGCCTCCTCAACTTTATTCACACTGTCTATTAAGCCTCCTCAACTTTATTCACACTGTCTATTAAGTCTCCTCAACTTTATTCACACTGTCTATTAAGCCTCCTCAACTTTATTCACACTGTCTATTAAGCCTCCTCAACTTTATTCACACTGTCTATTAAGCCCCCTCAACTTTATTCACACTGTCTATTAAGCCTCCTCAACTTTATTCACACTGTCTATTAAGCCTCCTAACAACTTCTTATTTCCCTCAACTTGTCTGCATTAAGCCCCCTACAACTTTATTCACACTGTCTATTAAGTCTCCTCAACTTTATTCACACTGTCTATTAAGCCCCCTACAACTTTATTCACACTGTCTATTAAGTCTCCTCAACTTTATTCACACTGTCTATTAAGCCCCTCAACTTTAATCACACTGTCTATTAAGCCCCTCAACTTTATTACACTGTCTATTAAGTCTCCTCAACTTATTCACACTGTCTATTAAGCCCTACAACAGAACATCATTGCAATAGTAGAGGAAAGACCAAAAAAATATGAATGCAGATTTATATCATGTTAATAGATGCAGAAATCCATCACTCAGCTATGAGAAAGTGAAAGGAAATACAGAAGATCATGATACCCGGCTATCACCTAATAGCAGTGTGACAAGAAGATCATGATACCCGGCTATCACCTAATAGCAGTGTGACAACACAAGAAGATCGTGATACCCGGCTATCACCTAATAGCAGTGTGACAACACAAGAAGATCATGATACCGCTACACTAAGCAGTGTGACAACACAGAAGATCATGATCGCACCAATGCAGTGTGACAACACAAGAAGATCGTGATACCCGGCTATCACCTAATAGCAGTGTGACAACACAAGAAGATCGTGATACCCGGCTATCACCTAATAGCAGTGTGACAACACAAGAAGATCATGATACCCGGCTACCACCTAATAGCAGTGTGACAACACAAGAAGAAGAAGTAATCTAATGGATACCCTCGCCCTGACATTTAAGGAAAATTAAGATGCTGACAGACTAGCTAAAGAGGGATGCCATGTTCCAAACGACAACTTGGCTTGTCTCGGTTTAAAGGTATGGTCCCGGCGTCCCGGCTGTTTGTCCTTTTGTCCCCATTTGAGAGAAAATTAGAAAGTGCGAAAAGTGTCGTTTTGTTTTGCAAACTATGAAAATAATGAAAATCTTGGCATATCCTTTACAGGACGTAGTCATCAACCACAGTAAACGAGTCGTTGATTTTCTAGTCACCACTTATACGTTCAGTAGTTTGCCATTGCTTTCTGAACTGCGAGGTCTATTTTTAGCTTTAGTAAAAATCCTACGGAAACGAATTTGCTTCCAAACTTTCCCGCAATGGAATTTGAAACAGGTATGCTTGGGTTGTGATCAAGTTCACTCAAATTAAAAATAAATTAAATATTAAAAATAAAATTCCTATAAAAATATCTTCAAAATTATATTGGAGACCCTCGCCAGTGCTTCGGAGCTCGTGCACTGCAGCTGATATCTTCCCTTGTAAGTAAGAAATCGGAGCATACATGGTTAATCACCAAAGTGCAATGATGATGGTCAATCAATCAATCACTAAAATACAAGTTGAGGAGAAAAATGTATACATCTATCCAGACATTTCAAAGAAAAGAACATTTCCCTGCCCAAATTAGAAAATATATTTTCAGTATGCCAGACTCAAGCTCTGTCTTGAACAACATTCTTCCAGTTGTCGACATCTATGCCAAAGAATTTCATCGAGTTCTTGAATGTGTCTTTGAATCGCTTTTGCTGACCACCTGGACGTTTACGTTGCAGCTCACCATAAAAGAGGCGTTTGGGTGTTCTGCAAACCGACATTCGAGCCACATGTCCTGCCCATCGCGTCTGGAACTGCATCAAGATTGTATAGATGCTGGTAAGAGCGGCTCTTTTAGGACCTCTGTGTCTGGGATCATATCCTGCCATTTGATGTTGATTATTTTTCTGTATACACTGCAATAAAAATTCGTTCAATGGTTACACAAAATTTACGGAGTGACAGGGCTAAACATATGACCCAATTGTACAGGAAGAAGAAACAAACAAAAGATAAATTTAACTATCATCTAGTTCCTGATTCTCTCTCTCTCTCTCTTTCTCTCTCTCCCTCTCTCTCTCTCTCTCTCTCTCTGACAATGAATATAAGTGTGTCGTACACTAAAACAAAGGCAGGCATTTGAAGGGTCCTCAAGTTGCTCTCCTGCCCATCAACGGACACTTGGGTGACAAGAAACATTACAGGCATGTGAAGTGTTACAAAGGTCACGGAAGCCATCCCTGTTGCTAGGCGACAGAGTGTTTGTGATAATTCGTTTGGATAATTCGTTTCAACGAGTGTGTATACATTGTTTGTTTATACTTGTTTACTTATCATCATCATCAAGCTGCTTGCCCTTTCCGGAACATGGCTCCCATGACAGAGTCATGAAAATTCTCTATTCTGTGCAAGTTGATTGGTATCAGCTGCAGTCATTCTCAGATCGTCAATGGCATCTTGCATAAATCGTCTTCTACCTCTTTCTCTCATTCTTCTTCCAGACACCATTCCCTCCAAAATTATCTTCTCTAAGCACTCATGTCGTTAGATGTGTCCGAAATATTTAGTTTCCCTGATGTTATGTAATAGCAACTCTATTTAATATCAAACTATTGCAAAACAGAAGCATTTCCTATTTTCTCTGTTCATGATATTTCAAGTACTCTTCTGTAGCATTTGCATTCAAAAGCATTAATGATCTTCTTTACCGCTTTGACAATGTTCCGTATCTCACAACCATATGTTGCCAAAGGAAAAGTTCAGGCCTTAAACATTGGATTTTTGTTCTTATGTCAGTTCCCTTCCATAGGTTAGTTAATTAGTTATATAGTGTGTTTACTTATAGTTGAGTTATATCCTGTTTTTGTATCATTGTTTCTAGTAAAACTTTGATGGTAATCTTCAACTGAGAAATTCGCCAATGTGTTTCCCCGTGTCCTCAAGGAGCAAAGAATAGTAACACTGCAACCTACAAGGCATGTCGTAAGAGGTGATTACGGTAGGGTGCTAGGGTCGCTACCCTAGTAAATAAAAAGCATCGCAGAAATAGGATGTAATGGCCTATTTGTAGGCGCATAACTGGCTCATCGTACATTGCTCTTAGGCTTAGAGTACACAAAAATCACAAAGAATGTATTAACAAGTGCTCGCTAGCGAGCGTTCATCGAAGGAGATGTTTCCACACTATCAAAAAAAGAGCGAAATTAATCTTATCTTGCTAGTGATGGAAATACTGATCTTCGGGACTCGAAGTCCATTGGTATTCCTACTAAGAGGTTGCCTGCCCAATAAATAGCATGGTATTTGGAAATGATCAACGAATATCAAAGCAGGCATTGAAGTGGGATGCAAAGGGTTCAAGAAAGAGAGGTCGACCTAAGGAGACCCTGAAACGAACTTTGCTGAGAGAGGCAGGAAATATCGGTCTCAGTTCCATGGAGGAGATTGAGCGAGTTGCCCAGGATAGAGCGATATGGAGAAATTACTTGCAGGCCCTATGTAACGTATAACGGTACGAGAGGAATTATTATATTATTATTATTATTTGGAAAAGGAAGGCCGAATAGTGGGAAATCTCTCCCCCAAAAAAAAAAATTATGACAAAAGGGAAGGGGGGGTTGGGTGGGGTTGGGGGAGGGTATATGAAATATTTGAGGAGAAATTTAAGAATGTTACGATCACCAATATAGTAAATCGATTCACAATTGTAGTCGATAAATTATCAATGTTGCGATCCTAAAAATGAAAACAAAAACCATAAAACCTGTTGTTACTGTCTGTATTTTATCACATTCCAGGGCGGTGTAGGACAGGAGGGACGTGTGCATGCCGAATTTAATGGCTGCATGGCTTGTCCAATCAAAGTGAAACTGTTCAGATTCGGATTTTTCATTATGCCTCCAACAGAACAAAACTCATTGGCCTCACCAGGGATTGAACCCAGGTCTCTCACATGGAAGCCCGCACTCTAATCCAATCGGTCAGACCATCCACAGCCAACTCTAGATAACTAGGCCAGACAACTGACTCTGGGTTCCTGACTTAGATCAGAAAAGTGGACGGAAAATAAAGATGTTTGATAGAACACTGCAAGCTTTTTTGCAATTTACTCAATTCTGTGAGTCTATGGTTATTTATTAGTGAAAAATATTCATCATATTGATATTCCTTATTGTTAAACTTAACTTGTTGCATAATATAACTTCGAGTTAACATTTTGTGTTCATTTTAAAATGAATTCGTCTATATACAACAATACTGGAATGCGAGGTCACGTGGTGTAGTTGGGGTCTGATTTATCGCGACTGAGTCCGAAGGCCCATAAGTTTATAGTTGGCTCTGGATGATCGCTGCAATCCCAACTTTCGAGAAAAAGCAGACAATAAAAGACCAACAAACAAAATATCGAAAGAAACTTACTTTAAAAACAAAACCATATTATATCCTTTACAGGACTTAGCCATCAACAACACTAAAAGAGTAGTTCATTTTCTAGACACCATTTATACGTTCAGTAGTTTGCCATTGCATTCTGAACGTTGAGGTCTATTTTGTATCGTTCCTAAACATTCAAGGAAACTAATTTGCTTCCAAACTTGCCCGGAGTTTGAACCAGGAACGCTTGGGTTGTGATCGGGCTCACCAACGCTAGACGCTGACAACTTACTATACTGGAAAGAAAAACGTTGTAGATATTATTAACCGCATAGAAATGAGACTAAAATTAACTAAATTAGTACATCAAATGGAGTCTGAGAGAGCAAAGTTGATATAAAGGGTTTCGTAGAAATTCCAACGTTTGAGTCCAGCTTGGCCAATAATTCTCAAGTGTCCATTCAATGATTGGATTACAGTAGATTCTGTTTCTTTACTTGAGAATCTAGATTATAAGTATCTCGAAATTCGGAGTAAGAGTAGTCTGTTATGATGAGGAACACTGTATAATGAAAGCAGTCTTCATAGACAAACAGTCTTCGACTGCATATAATTGTATTAGTGAACATCAAAAAATGTACTTCAAATTATTTTCTATTTTTTCAGATCAGATAGCTATGACTTTTCACTCTTCGGCTGATGCATAGACATGCGAATAATTATAAGTTGACTATGTGTGCACTCAACAGCGCAACACTAACACTGGCATTCTTGACGCAATAAAACTCGAACAGGTGTAGTCACGTAGTTACTACATTTGAGAAAAAATGAGACAGATGACGAACGTGTCATGATGACTCAAATAATATACTATGAAGTCGAAAGCAGTGTATTGTTCTATTGGCAGTGTCTCATGTGCTATTTCAAGTGTTGAAAGGAGTGGATTAAGTAGTACTGTTATCTTCACTGGTCGTACAGGGGTTCTGAAATTCAGTAAGGCTGTCTGTTTGATGAGGAACACTGGTGATAAGGAAAAAAGTCTTCATGCAAAAAAAGTCATTCAAAGACGGCACGACTACGCCTGAATTCGTAGTAAGTGAACGCACAAAAATGTACTTCAAATTATTTTTTATTTTTTGTCCGATCCAGAACATGAGCTTTCAGCTTCGGCTCGATGCCATGGACATCGTAACTTTAGGGTTTGGTGCCTGAACACCGTAAATCTGAGGAATCTGTGGCTTTTCTGACATCCCGCGGAATTGAACCGCACACACAGAGGATAGTCACCTGTAGTTACTACATGCGCTCGAACACGTTGAGCAGACGGGCATGTACTTCAAATAAGTACTATGTGTGTATCTGTCTCTCTAAGTGGTGGACAGACGGGCATGTACTTCAAATAAGTACTATGTGTGTATCTGTCTCTCTAAGTGGTGGACAGACGGGCATGTACTTAAATAAGTACTATGTGGATCTGTCTCTAAGGGAAGACGGCATGTACTAATAAGTACTATGTGTGTATCTGTCTCTATGGTGACAGAGGCATGTACTCAAATAAGACTATGTGTGATCTGCTTCAGGTGGACAGACGTGGCATGTAACAAATAAGTATGATGTGTGTATCTGTCTCTCTAGTGGTGGACAGAGGGATTTCAAATAGATATGTGTGTATCTGTCTCTCTAAGTGGTGGACAGACGGGCATGTACTTCAAATAAGTACTATGTGTGTATCTGTCTCTCTAAGTGGTGGACAGACGGGCATGTACTTCAAATAAGTACTATGTGTGTATCTGTCTCTCTAAGTGGTGGACAGACGGGCATGTACTTCAAATAAGTACTATGTGTGTATCTGTCTCTCTAAGTGGTGGACAGACGGGCATGTACTTCAAATAAGTACTATGTGTGTATCTGTCTCTCTAAGTGGTGGACAGACGGGCATGTACTTCAAATAAGTACTATGTGTGTATCTGTCTCTCTAAGTGGTGGACAGACGGGCATGTACTTCAAATAAGTACTATGTGTGTATCTGTCTCTCTAAGTGGTGGACAGACGGGCATGTACTTCAAATAAGTACTATGTGTATATCTGTCTCTCTAAGTGGTTAAGCCCTTACGTCGCGTTCCGAAGGTCGTGGTTTCAAATCCTGATCGCGACGTTCTGTTCACGAGTATATTTTTTCAGAGAATCCTAGGATTGTTACCGGAGCTACGTAGTTCGTGATTTGTGCAATACTCTAAGAGATGGCGAGCTATTTCTGCAGAGACGGATAGAGCCATATGAGGTAAAACCTTGTGGAATGAAGTGAAACCTTCGGCTTTAGATCCTTTTGTCTTTAAATAAACACTAATGACTTGATTGGTTGATTGATTGATTGGACCACAATCCTTCCTTTGCGTTCCCGGCCTAGCCTGATGGACCAACTTCTATCATGAATTTAACTGTTGTTTTTTGGGACTCTGTTCCTCCGTACAGCTTTTCGCGAAGCTCTGTGTGTTGTGGCCAGTACTCTTTTCGTACACCTGCTAAACGTGGACAGTCTTGCAAGACGTGTTCTGCCGTCATGTCTCCATATTGCATGGGCACAGGCTAGTTAGCAATTTTAAATTTACGGAACATGTGGGCTCTGAGCTTGTTGTGGCCGGTACGGAGGCGAAATATGGTAACTTGTTCACAGCGCGAGAGACCATAGTAACCGTCACTGTCTGTGTACTGCGGGTGGTCTTTGCCCACTTGCTTCGATAGTGCGAACCGATGGTTGTTTTGACTTTCTCATAGCTGATCTCGAGATCAGTCTGGGGTAGTCGCCCGCCCTCTTTGGCTAGCTTGTCGGCCGCTTCGTTTCTAATGTTGCAGTGTGACGGTATCCACTGGATGACAGTGCGTTTGAGTGAACTCGTTAGTTCAGCGCGGGACGTTTTGAGCTCATTCATCTCAGTTTTGCCGACGCATTTGAGTGCCGTGATGACCGATAGAGCATCGGTGAATATCACGACCTTGTTGCGTGTAGTGTTTCTTCTCTCCAAGATCATTTCGGCCGCCTTTTTGATTGCCTCTGCCTCAGCTCGGTAGTTATTCGAGTATTTGCCAGTTGCAATCGCTTCTTGACCGTGACTTTCTTGGAGATTTTAAGCACTATTCCTCCTCCGCCGTCGCTTATTGCGTTATTTGCCGATCCGTCCGTGTAGACGTGCGTCCACTCATTTTCAGGTATCTGACTCTATGTGCACCTCTGCCGCAGTCTTTCTGTCGAGGTTCGTTTGGCCCCTTTACTCATTATGCCTGGGATTGATTCCCTTAGTTCTGGCATTTTGTTTTCCATGGCGGGCACTTGTCGATTCCCGGGGATTGGTTTAGCTGTGCATTTGGACAGTACTGGGTGGTCTGTGGTCAGTGCGTTAGAGATTCTAACGAAGTTAGATCTCTGTATTCTCCACTTTCCTGATTGAAACATTCTTTCATGCATTGGATGCGATTTGAGCCGTTTGAGTTTTTCCGCAAGTACTACTACTTTCTTGTCCCTTCGGTCAGTCATTGGTTGGATGCCTGTGATGGTCTCCATCGCCTTGATGGGCGTGGACTTTATGGCTCCAGTGATAATGCGTAGGCCCGGTTTGACTGCTGCTCACTTTTGCGAATTGCTTGTTCGATGCATTGCTCATGCTGCCAACCGTACTCTGGGATCGTGTACTCTCACCGAGTGAACGTACTTAGAGATTGTGTTCATGGAACCTCGAGTTACATCATGAGCCTGTGTCTCGCTTTGAGCAGACTCAGATTCAACAAGTACTTGCTGTGTATCTGTCTCTAAGTTGACAGCGGCATTACTTCAAATTATTCTGGAAGTATCTGCCTCTAAGTGTGGACAGACGGCATTTCAATAAGTACTATTGTTATTTTCTGGGAGACAGAGGGCATGTACTTGAAATGGTCTTGGATTTATTTCTTCCATGTACTGACGGATCTTCAAATAAGTACTATGGTCGATTTTCTCTGTGGGACAGACCTTCTTCAAATCAAGTCACTATGTGGTAATCTGTTCTGGGAAGGACAGGCATGTCATTAAAGACTAGTGAGTACTGTTCTGGTGAGACGCAACTCATCACTATGGTGATCTTCTCTCAGTGTGAGCCTGTCTTCACTTTTGTACCCCTGGAACTCATAACTACATTGTGTTCTGTCTCTCAGATATGCACGGAGCCAATGTACTATGTGTGTATCTTCCTTTAAGTGGTGGACAGACGCATATTGCACAATAGTACTATGTGTATCTGTCTCTCTTGTGACGGGAAGATGTACTCAATAGTCACTATCGTGTATGCACTCTATCAGGGAAAGACGCATGTACTTCAAATGTACTTGGTGTATCTTTTCAGTGGTGGAAACCATTTTGAAATAATCTTGTTATCTGATCAAGTGTTAGTCTCGTCGCGTTCCAGCGTCTTTTCAAATTAAATCGCGACGTTCCCTTTCCTTTTTCAAAGAACTGGAATTGTTTGTATGCTAGTTCGTAGATTTGGAATACATCTACATGAGAAGGGACTATTTCTGCAGAGGTCCATGAGCCAATGGGTAAAACTTGTGGAATGAAGTGAAACCTAACCTTTTCCTCACAAAACCACTA
This sequence comes from Arion vulgaris, assembly GCA_020796225.1. NCBI lineage: Eukaryota > Metazoa > Mollusca > Gastropoda > Stylommatophora > Arionidae > Arion > Arion vulgaris. Next base: position 22,530,064 of record CM036765.1, read on the forward strand.
ACTGAACTTATTTTATTGATATATTGATACAATCATTACTTCGATAGTAACCATGTTTACTATATTTTTCAGAAGATCTTGTATGCTAAACTTCTGCAGCATATATACTCTTATGTAATTTACTGGTGCCATATTTCTAGAATTTTTTTTAATCTTTTCCTATCAGTTTTCTGAGGCTATTTACTCTGCTTTTCTTGATAGACTGTCTTATCCCTTTTTTGCTGAAGTGAACATTGATCTATTTTTCCAGTCTCATGATTTGACTAGATTCTGAAGACAGATTTGAAATATCAGATGTTTCTGGCATACTAGTTATTTTTGAAGGACATAGTACTAAACTTTTTCTAAGTCATATTTATGCTATATTTTTCTAAGTGCATATTTATACTATATTTTTCTGAAGTGCATATTTATACTATATTTTTCTGAAGTGCATATTTATACTATATTTTTCTGAAGTGCATATTTATCTATATTTTTCTGAAGTGCATATTTATACTATATTTTTCTAAGTGCATATTTTGCTATATTTTTTCTGAAGTGCATATTTATGCTATATTTTTTCTGAAGTGCATATTTATGCTATATTTTTTCTGAAGTGCATATTTTTGCTATATTTTTCTGAAGTGCATATTTTTGCTATATTTTTCTGAAGTGCATATTTTTGCTTTTTTTTTCTCCAGAACTTGGCTACTATGTTGGGGTTAAAATTTTAATAGAAGTTGAGACTGGGGACAGGATATACAGAAAGTTGAGAATCACTGATTTAGAATCAAAGTGATAAAACTACATTAGAGATAGTATTTTGTTGGAGAAAGTAGACACAACAAAACAAAAAATGAATATTGTTGATAAGTTGTTCTATTTCTGAATGACCAAGAAGTGTTTAATCTTTTGACAGTCTGATACAGTGCTGTAGTTTTAACACTACATGCCTCCTGTCGTTCTTGATTATCTTTCAGGAGTGTGTGGCCTAGAGTTTAAGTGCTCGTCTCTCGTGTCAAAGATACCATGTTCGCTCCCTCGTGGAGCCATCTGGATATTTTTCATGATTTCAGTGTAGGTGCGATCGAGTTTCTAGTCTTATCGGAGACGGACGATAAAACGTAGGTCCCGTGTTCAATTTGCGGACGTAAAAGAACCCTTGGCAGTTTAAAATCGTGAAGAGCAGGCTGGAAAGCGGCTTCCCGTGCAAAATTCATTAGATCAAAATTTAAAATAAAATTCCAGTAAAATATCTTCACCATCTTCAAAATTACATTGGGAACCCTCGCCGGTGCTACGAAGTTCGTGCACTGCAGCTGAGATTTTCCTGTGTAAGAAAGAGATCGGATCACACATGGTTACTCAGCGAAGTGCAATGATGATGGTCCTATCAATCAATCAATCAATCAATCAAACATATGTAAGGAATGTAATGGAACTCCAATATTGAACATTATAACATGTTAGAAGTGTAATGCCCATCTTTGAATTTGATGACATGGAGTGAGCACAGTGTGCCCTACCTTGACTGCAGCATCTACGGCACAGAAAGCTATCTCCGTCTATGGTGATGAGACAGTCCAATTCTAACTTTTAAAATCGGTAGTAGCTAAAATATGTTTTCGTCTTCAATGCTACGTAGAACACAAATGCAAGATACCTTTCTGCCGAAGAGCATGAACAAGCGTAGCTGGAACATTGAAGAAAATATCAACATGCTTCTTCTTCTTCTTCTTCTCTTCCACCGTTTATTTCTTTATAGAAGTGTGGGAGGGGAGAAACGGGGACGTGTTGATTTGTGAGTGCTTGTTTTAAGGCACTTTGTAAGGTGATATTCATTTTCGTAAGGCTGTTCTTGATGCCGTCGCTCCATCTTTTGCGTGGTCTGCCTCTTGTTTTGTACTCGTTATACTTTTTCTGTATGGTTCTCTGTGGTAGGTGATACCAGGGCATTCTGGTCAGATGTCCAAACCATTTAATCTGCAGTTCTTTTACGAATTGCATGACTGGTTTCATATTCAGTCTCCTTCTGATTTCTTCACTTCTAATTTTGTCTCTTACTGTCACACCTGCAGAAGACACCTCATCTCCGTTGTGATGATTTTTCTCTCATTAGCTGCTGTTATTTGCCAAGTTTGACACTAGCAACATAGTATTGGCCACAAAATCGTTCTTATAAGATTTGTTTTAGTTAAAGAACATACTGCCTTCTAATAATTTGTTTTGACGACGGACATGTTTGTTAATATTTTTTATTTTAAATCCAGAAGCACTTGAGCGTTTTAGCTCTTTGGCTCGGTGCCATAGACATCGTAATCCTTCGGTTCGTGCCACGAACACTGTAAATCTGGAGAGCCTGTGGCTTTTCTGCCAGTTGAACCGCACTCACAGGGGGTTTGTAATATTGGGATAAAGACTCTGGTGTTGTGGACTATATACGAGTTACACGTTTTAGTGCCTGATATTTTTATGAAACGTTTTTGGCATTGACTAATTACAGTATTTTGTATTATTGTAATATGAGCTCTGTATTGTTTTCTTATATTGTTACGGATTAGCGTAATGAGTAAGCTTTAGCTTATCGACTCCAACTAAAGAAGATTGTGGGTTCAATCCCACATCCAACGTTCTATACAAGAGGAAATGAACTGAACCTCCTACATCCTGCATACTAAGTATAAGGTCTTGACATATGAAGTGCACTTCATAAAATTAGTTCTGAAAAGGCTATGTTAAATTGTACTATATATATATATTATAATGAATACAACAGTTTGTATTTAAGATTTTGTACCAAAGAGAAGGTGGAGATATGTTGGGCACACCTTAAGGAGAAATGATCAACGAATATCAAAGCAGGCATTGAAGTGAGATGCAAAGGGTTTAATAGGGAAAGAGAGAATGTCACCATACAAACTGGGGCAGGGACACCTACAGACTGAAGCGAACTTTGATGAGAGAGGCAGGAAATATCGGTCTCAGTTCCATGGAGGAGATTGAGCGAGTTGCCCAGGATAGAGCGGTATGGAGAAATTACTTGCAGGCCCTATGTAACGTATAACGGTACGAAAGGAATTAATATTATAATGTTATTATTTAAGATACTTTTGTTTAGAACAGAAAAATATATCATTTTATTCGTAAATATTTAGATGTATTTTCAATAACAACAAACATAATAATTTTTAAAAACTTCTATTGTGTGTTGTTTACTGAATCACTCGATGTCAGCTAAACAAGTCGTTAACTTACTCAGCTGTCAAAAGAATGATAAAAATTCGCTTGCAGGGGATTCCATTCCACTGTGATATTGAAGAAAATGAGACGCCGCCGTCTTTTACCACATAAGACATGCCATAGAGCAAACATACCAACCGCTGTTATAACAAGATGTCAAAACCTACATAAAGGGATAATCAGAAGTAGATTGGAAAACATTGAATATGGTTATGGAAAAGTCTTCCTCAAAGATATTAGTAGAACAGACCAGCGTATTATGTTTTGTCTGCAAAAATAACATTCGAACATTGCAGACTCTAACAAACACTTACATAGATTAAGAATAAATCAAACAGCTTTCTCCCAGTGCTAACATGCAGAGCAGACCCCAGAGTTTGTCCTGCAAGACTGTCCTCTGCTGGAGACACTAAGAAGCAACATATGGCAACACCCAATCATTATGAAAAACTAAGCTTTGTAGAAACCTGACAGACCTCAAGCTGACTGTCGAGTTTGTGATCCACGGTGGATTAAATGGATAACCAGGGATTGCTGATGAAGTAGAAGAGAAAGAAAGTTATAGAACCTATGTTATAGTATTCATGACAGACAGATAGGGACTCAATCTACTCCAGTAGGCATTAGAGCTTATGAGTGATGATGCTTTTTAGTTTAGTTTAGTTGTCGGATCATCATCACTGCACGTCGAAGCAGTTAGTCCATAAATGCTGCGATCTCCTCCTCGGTATGTCTCTCAGCGTGTGGCGGCCAACGACACCGGTTCTTTGTTGGTTTACTATTCTTCTTTGGCTACCAGTATAGTGTTCTTGTCCAGCTATACCACATTTGATTTTGAATTCTTGCATTCTGGTTAGTGTTGTAGATTCACCACTATTACTTGAACTATTACATGCACACCACCTCCCTCCCTTAGAGAATTTAGAGTATCAGCCTGGTCTATTGCTCGCCCGCTTTTTATAGCAGCCATACCTGCAAGCCTTTTGATGATGATGCTTTTGTTTCTGGCTAATGATACAAGCTTCTCGTTCTCACATACACATTCCTTCTCGTACAACTTATAATTTCAAACTACTTGAAACTTATTTCTACAATTATGTTGTATATATTATTACGAGTTATCCTGTTAGATGTGCTCTCAGCAAGCAACATTCCTTAAGATATAGCCAATCTTCAAATCAGGCATTGCTATTCTTTCATGTATATACTTTAAAGAGCTGCTTCCTAGACTTCAAAGAAGGGTTTTGGCACCATCTTTCTCTAGCCAAATTTATCAAATACCCAACAACTCTATGTTGCCGGAAATTGAGAAAAAACAACAATGGTTTTCTTGATGGAAGGACTGGCAAAGTTTCCAAAACGTAGAGCAAGAGCTGCTTACAATTGGATTTCCCGTACAAAAACATCTCTGTGAGCGATACATTTTTCGGATACCTAACTTCATGTATCATAACGGTCTCAGACCTCACAGCAACATAGATGAAAGCTCCTCCTTCATGAACTTTGGAATAGAGAGACTTAGTGGCTATAATATTATGAGCCTCATTTGCTTTTGTTTACAAGCAAAATATGAATTCCGCCTGATGTTAAATGTTATACCGGAGAGTTATCCGGCACGATGTGAGGTCGTACCTCTCTTAAATTCACTTTTATGTCCGTATCTATACCCTTCACAATTCAAAACATACAGGAGTCGTGCGGGCGACTTGATCTGTCGTGACCTCATTTCTCAAGGATCTTAACCCTGACTAGATCAAAGAACTGGGTTCTTACTGAGCTGCAGACCTTCGACACCCTCCGTGAGAAAATCCATTTAATAAGGGCTTGTTGGTGCAGTCGAACCTCTTGAACCCTTTCAGGTAGAATCCAAAAATGGACGCCTATTTATTGCAGACAGAGATAAAGATACACTCCAGATTTAGAAGGTTCTTCATGTTGGATATACATACAAATTTGCGTAACAGATACATAGGGAATAAACACACACTTTAATATGTTTTTCTGTTTCTGATCTGAGTAAACATAATGATTCAACAGAAGTTGTACTGTGTTCTGTTATGTAGTATATGTAGTGTTTTCTGATAGGGGGGATATGTAAAATGATGTTTTATGATCTGAGAAACTGAGTATATTGATGTTTTGAAGAAAAATCTAAGTAAATGAGTAAGATGACGTTTTCTGATCTGAGAAAAGAGCACGATAGTCTATCTGAATGATGACGTTTTCTGGGTCTGAGAAAATAAGCACGATGACGTTTTCTGGGTCTGAGAAAATGAGCACGATGATGTTTTCTGATCTGAGAAAATGAGCACGATGACGTTTTCTGGTCTGAGAAAATGAGCACGATGACGTTTTCTGGTCTGAGAAAATAAGCAAGATGACGTTTTCTGGTCTGAGAAAATAAGCAAGATGACGTTTTCTGGTCTGAGAAAATAAGCAAGATGACGTTTTCTGGTCTGAGAAAATAAGCAAGATGACGTTTTCTGGTCTGAGAAAATAAGCAAGATGACGTTTTCGGTCTGAAAATAAGCAAGATGACGTTTTCTGGTCTGAGAAAATAAGCAAGATGACGTTTTCTGATCTGAGAAAATAAGCAAGATGACGTTTTCTGGTCTGAGAAAATAAGCAAGATGACGTTAACTGTTAAGACATGAGTAAGATAATATTTTCTAACATAAGGAAGTGATCGAGAAAATAAATGTTTATTATTGTGATGAAATTGAACGATAAGGTTGAGCTTGTAATATTTTATGATGTAAAGAAATAAGCAAAACAATATTATATATATATATATATATAAGTTTTTTTTTTTTTTTGAACTGTAGCGTAGTTGTTAATGAACTCGTTTCGCAAGGCTGGTGGTCTGGGTTCAGCTCCCGCAAGACGCATGGAGTTTTTCCCCACCGAGACGGCTCAGCCTCAACTGGGTACCAGACATGCTCTGGGAAAAAGGCGACCGGCGTGATGCTGACCACATCACCCATCGTGTGCCGACGATCAAGGAAAAATATAGGCCTAACACTGTATTGACCTATATACCACGAGGTATGAAAGGGTTCCTTTACTTATGTTTTTTACTATATATATATATCTATTCACCTTGAGGAGAAATGATCAACGAATATCAAAGCAGGCATTGAAGTGGGATGCAAAGGGTTCAAGAAGAGAGGTCGACCTAAGGAGACCCTGAACGAACTTTGCTGAGAGAGGCAGGAAATATCGGTCTCAGTTCCATGGAGGAGATTGAGCGAGTTGTCCAGGATAGAGCGGTATGGAGAAATTACTTGCAGGCCCTATGTAACGTATAACGGTACGAGAGGAATTATTATTATTATATCTATATATCTATATATATAAGATAAAGATGGAATCTGTATGTCTGTTGACTTTACGAACTTTATAAACATTGTTATTTATTGGAAAGCAACCGCTTTTGAAGTAATGTGAGGACGGGATTTTCTTTTTAATATGTTCAGTCTTGCACTGTTTAGCACCTTTGAATCCCCGTGCAAAGAACGGATACATCGGCTAGTTTCTTCTATATTCTGATCTGAGAATATAAGAGAAATGATGTTTTCTTATTCATGTAAAGAGATTGGTTGGTAGCAGGCTGTTTGTTGTTGCATGGTGTGAGAAAATGAATTGGTTGAAAGTAAGTTTGTTGTTATCTCATCTGATGAAATGAATAAACTGCGGTACACAACAGCTTCTTATTCTTCTTTAATAATCCAGTGGTGATTAGACTTCTTGCGCTTCAGTCTAATGGTATGTAGTGTACAAAGGAATAAAGAACTGGATTTTCTGTTGATTTTCTTCCAATTCCAGACAGGAACTATATTCAGACTGCTCTCCTACTAGGGACGAGAAGGCCCTCTGTGCAACGTAATAATACATCAGCTAAAGTCGGGCTCACTGTGCTCATCCTCCGCCACTAGCTTGATTACTGGCTAGACTGGGTTCTACTATACACTAGGCGTGTGTCAGAATTCGCATAACAAGATGATTCCTTTCTGATGTCTATCATTTATTACAAAACTACAGTTAATAAAACCCAACACACATCTAAAGGATCTAATGACGAAGGATTGTCTTCAATGCACCGGGTTTTACCCCATATGGCTCCGTCCCTTTCAGCAGAAATGATACGCTACCTGCGGAAAGTATAGCATAAAGCAGGAACTCCGTAGCTCCGGTAACAATCCTAGAGGTCTCTGGAAAAAATGAACTCATGAACAGAACAGCGCTTTTCGGATTCGATCACATGACTTTCTGAACACAATGTGAAGGCTTAACCACATTAGCCACAGAGATCCCAACAGTTGGACAACGATCATGATACATCATTGACTGTACATGATATAATATATTGAGAAGTAGATAGTTATCACTTCACATTAGCCACAGATACCCCAACAGTTGGACAACGATTATGATAGTACAAGATATAATATATTGAGAAGTAGATAGTTATAACTCTCTACATTAGCCACATATACCCCAACAGTTGGACAACGATCATGATAGTACAAGATAAAATAGGGAAGTAGATGTTATAACTCTACATTAGCCACAGAAATCAACAGTTGACAACGATCATGATAGTACAAGATATACTATATTGAGAAGTAGATAGTTATAACTCTCTACATTAGCCACAGATACCCCAACAGTTGGACAACGATCATGATAGTACAAGATATACTATATTGAGAAGTAGATAGTTATCTCTCTACATTAGCCTACCTTATCGTGGTTGGGGGTTTGTGTGCCTTTAGGATCCTTCAGACTATGTCGGCGGAGTCTAACTCCTGGCAGGTCTAACAAGCCGAACAGACTGAAGGTGAAAGGCCTGACCAAAGGCGGGAGCAGGATGGGGCCTCATAAGGTGACAGCGCAGAACCCACCGGCGAGTGGTAAATGCTCTGGCTGCAACCAACCCATCCCCCAGCTATGGGACAAATAGCACATGTCCTTTCTCTCCCTTGAGGAGGACATCCTTTTTCTTGTCTTGTCTTTTACTTCTATGACACTTTCCTCCAAGTTTATGGGATGAAACTATAGTGTCCAGGGAGCACACCCTGCATAAAAGCCTGGGTTGATGAGCCTGGCAACAGAAGGCTGAAGTCACCGAGAGTAGAATGACTCCAAACAAACCCGAGAAGACAGATCTCGTCAGCAGGGAACTGCAACTATCCAGAGAACAGCCACAAAAAAGATGTCCTCAGACATGTACTGTGTCGGCCATTACTGGTGCAGAGGAATCGATACATACGAATGACTCAATGGTCAGTCCATGGTCATCAGCGCCGTGTCGTGCTATGATACAGAGAGGCGGCCGCATCAGGCGGCACCGTGGGGCAGATAATCAACAAAATTAAAATACAATTTGAACCATTCAATCATTAAAAATGTTTACGCAACGCTTTTCTATGTTGGTCAACTTTTTTGCGATATTGATATAAACGATTTATGATTAATCGCACGCCTCTGTCTAATCGCTTTCGTACTTGATTTCGGTTCCTGCGGCATCGGTACATCGTTGGCGCGCGGTACATTTCGAGTTCGGTTCCAGGCGCAGGTACATCGTTGGCAAGCGCAGGTACATCGTTGGCAAGCGCAGGTACATCGTTGGCAAGCGCAGGTACATCGTTGGCAAGCGCAGGTACATCGTTGGCAAGCGCAGGTACATCGTTGGCAAGCGCTAGCCGAAAGACTAAAGAAAAAGTATTTTGCTGGCGACATTTCGAAGACTTGCATCGTACTGAGAAAATATACCGCACGGTCCTGAGGCAATGACCAGAGAGTTATAAATAGTTAGGACATCAGTTGAAAAGCAGAGAAAAATAACCAAGAAAGTACCTAACACCCAAGACATTTGATACTAGGACATAGAAAAGCTGCGATAAAATGTGTTTTTATGAAACAGATCAGGAAGCAAGAAAATCGTTTAAAATATCTTGTGTTATTAATCTCTCATAAAGGTTGAGATATCTCCGCTGGTGGTAATGATCAAGGTGCCACGAGTCATGTAAAAGAATAGTTTATTTCCTCTATTTGATGGATACAATTGTTGTAACAGGATATCACATAGAATGTCTAAAGCAGCGTTTCCCAAACTGTTGTCTGCGGGTACTCACAGGGGGCCTCATGCGCTTGAAGAAATATTATGATATTTTACATTTCAAACACAAACAAAAAATTTAAGTCTAATTATAAGAATAACATTTTCTGTACTGTTTATTAAAATGTTACATTGTAGACATTGTTTACTATTGTAACACACAGATAATTAATGAGTGTCCATTTTCATATATAGAAACTTTTGTGGTCCTCGTAACGAAATATATTTACAGGGGTCCACAGTAATGTAAAGTTTAGGAACCGCTGGTCTAAAACACATATTTCAAGTTGTGTGTCAGATGTTGCTAATTTCGATCACCGAATTTGCGTCTTAGAAAAACGCGTTATTGCTATTGATATCTTCTGATATATTGCTAGTCTGTCCTCTCATAATGTTTATATTGCTAGTCTGTCCTCTCATAATGTTTATATTGCTAGTCTGTCCTCTCATAATGTTTATATTGCTAGTCTGTCCTCTCATAATGTTTATATTGCTAGTCTGTCCTCTCATAATGTTTATATTGCTAGTCTGTCCTCTCATAATGTTTATATTGCTAGTCTGTCCTCTCATAATGTTTATATTGCTAGTCTGTCCTCTCATAATGTTTATATTGCTAGTCTGTCCTCTCATAATGTTTATATTGCTAGTCTGTCCTCTCATAATGCTTTTTATTGCTAGTCTGTCCTCTCATAATGTTTATATTGCTAGTCTGTCCTCTCATAATGTTTATATTGCTAGTCTGTCCTCTCATAATGTTTATATTGCTAGTCTGTCCTCTCATAATGGTTATATTGCTAGTCTGTCCTCTCATAATGTTTATATTGCTAGTCTGTCCTCTCATAATGTTTATATTGCTAGTCTGTCCTCTCATAATGTTTATATTGCTAGTCTGTCCTCTCATAATGTTTATATTGCTAGTCTGTCCTCTCATAAGCTTATAATTGTAGAAGTCTCTTGCTAGAAGTTAGGTGATTGTCTTCTGTTCCAAAGCTACTGTTCTGTCCCTCATGGATCAATTCGATATTTTCCCAGAGATCCCTGATTTCAGTGTAGGTGAGATCGCGTTCCTAGTCTTTTTGAAGACGGACGCATAAAAGGATGTTCAGTGTTGAGTTGAAGCGTAAAATCCTTAGCAGTTCAAAATTGAGAAAAGTAGGCTGAAAGTCTGCCCGTGCAAAATTCATTAGAAAATAAAAATAAAATACCTACAAAATATTAGTTACCATCTTCTAAATTATATCAGGACCTGGCCGGTGCTACGAGTTCATGCATGCCCTTGAAATCTTCCTGTGTAAGAAGAGATCGGAGCACTGTTACTCACCAAGTGCAATGATGTTGGTCTTATTAATGAATGAATCAATCAATTAATCAATCAAACCTTGATAGTTTTGAATTGAATGGATGTTTACGTATACTAGTGGGATTGAGATGGTAAGATAATATTATAGCGAAACTCAGAGAAGAAATATGCAGATACCAGTGAGCAAGGTTAGAAGAGAGCTGGCGATGGATAGGACACATACTGAGAAGACGACGGGGCATTGCAAGACAGGCACTGTTGAACCTCGTAGGGAAGGAGGAGTAGGAGAAGCCTAGACGTACCTGGAGAAGAGAGCTGAGACTGACATTAAGGATAGGTAAACATGGAAAATTCAGGCATGGCAGAAGAAAAATCTGAGTAAGTTATTTGAAGACCTGTCTCCAAAGTACAAGGTAAAGAAGAAGAACATCATCCCTTTACTTCCCAGTGATTATTTTGGTACCCAACTGTGGCTGGTCGACCTGAAATCAGTTACGTGGAACAATAATGAAACGGTATATGATCCTAGTACTGTGATTTTGAGTTCTCTGTCTTCGTAGACAGCAAATGATAATCGAATCAAGACTTGTAGGACGGACTCTAGCACAAACAAATTATCCTAGTCAAAGCATTGTAATGCTGAATGTAGTCAGAGTCAAAGCATTGTAATGCTGAGTGTAGTCAGAGTCAAAGCATTGTAATGCTGAGTGTAGTCAGAGTCAAAGCATTGTAATGCTGAGTGTAGTCAGAGTCAAAGCATTGTAATGCTGAGTGTAGTCAGAGTCAAAGCATTGTAATGCTGAGTGTAGTCAGAGTCAAAGCATTGTAATGCTGAGTGTAGTCAGAGTCAAAGCATTGTAATGCTGAGTGTAGTCAGAGTCAAAGCATTGTAATGCTGAGTGTAGTCAGAGTCAAAGCATTGTAATGCTGAGTGTAGTCAGAGTCAAAGCATTGTAATGCTGAGTGTAGTCAGAGTCAAAGCATTGTAATGCTGAGTGTAGTCAGAGTCAAAGCATTGTAATGCTGAGTGTAGTCAGAGTCAAAGCATTGTAATGCTGAGTGTAGTCAGAGTCAAAGCATTGTAATGCTGAGTGTAGTCAGAGTCAAAGCATTGTAATGCTGAGTGTAGTCAGTCATCATTTTTTTCTATCATAGTCAAAGTAATGCATGACTTATTAATGCACTTTGTAAGCTGTTATTCATTTTCTTAAGGCTGTTCCTGATAGCGTCACTCCTTCTTTTGCGTGGTCCTCCTCTAGCTCCGTACTCGTTATACTTTTTTTTCAGTGTGGCTCTCTGTGGTAGCAGATACCAAGAAATTCTTGTCAGGTACCCAAACCATTTAAACTGTTATTCTTTTATGAATTGCGTGACTGGTTTCACATTCAGACTTCTGATTTCTTCATTTCTAATTTTGTCTCTTATTGTCACTCCTGCAGCTCTTCTTTCTCTCTCCTCCGATCCCGGCCTAGACTGATGAACCAACTTTATCATGAATTTTACCGTGTTTTTAAGGGACTCCGTTCCTCCGTACAGCTTCTCGCGAAGCTCTGTGAATTTAGACCAGATTTCTTTTCTTATGCCTGCTATCAGTTGACAATCTTGCAGAACGTGCTCTGCCATCATGTCCGCCTTTTTGCAGGGACACAGGCTAGTTGCGCCAATTTTAAATTTGTGAAACATGTGGGCGCGGAGCTTGTTGTGGTCGGTACGGAGGCGAAGTATGGCAGCCTGTTCACTACGAGACAGACCGTAGTACCCGTCGCTGTTGTTTTGCTGAGGGTGGTCTTTTGTCCATTTGTTTCTGTAGTACCAGCCGATGGTTGTTCTGGCTTCCTCATAGATCTTGAGATCAGTCTGAGGTAGTTGCCCTCCTTCTTTAGCTAGTTTGTCGGCGTGTTCGTTTCCACTTAAGTTGCAGTGTGATGGTATCCACTGAATGACGGTGCGTTTGAGTGAGCGCGCTAGTGCATCGAGTGTCGCTTTCAGCTCATTGAGCTCTGTTTTGCCTACACTTTTGAGTGCGCAGCTCTTCTAAGACACCTCATCTCTGTCGTTACGATTTTTCGCTCATTAGCTGCTGTTATTGGCCATGTTCACTCATGTTTCCAATACACAGCAATACACAATACGCTTTCAATGTTACGCAGTGTGTTGTCGGGACTTGTAAGGGAGCAAAGAATAGTAACACTGCGACCTACAAGGCGTGTCGTAAGAAGCGACTGAGCTAGGGCCTAGGAAGCTACCTAGTAAATAAAAATGTCGCAGAAATCGTCTGTGCTGTCCTACTTGTAGGCGCTTAACTAGCACAACATAATATCTTTCTTAGGCTCAGATCACATACAAATCACAAAGAGTAGTTTAACACGTCGTCGAAATGGAGTGGTCGAAGAAGAAGAAGAAGGTTATACTTTTCAATAGGTTTGCAGTTAAAACACACTATTCTGTTATTCAATTTCCATTGATTTCTCTGTTATATTTCCCTAACAACTTTTCATGGCATTATATCTGTAACGCCCGTCGTGGGCACACGGCACGGCCCCTCTGCGAGTGCGTATGAAACGCTGAGAAACGGCAAGAACAACAACACTCCGGGGAAATCTGCTCGACTTTTGCTAGGATATGAAGATTTAATATTGGAAAGTCATTCTGTGTAATAATTTTATATTATCTGTTCTTATCCCTGTTGAAACACTCAAGGCCGAGATATTGCAACGTTAGAGCAGATCAATACTAAGGAAATCAATGTGTTAATGTGTTTGTGTCTGTTGGCATGGATATCAGCTATAATTTTATCAATGAAATAGATATTTGGAATAACACAGATCAGAGTGCAGAATAGTACAAGCGAAAACATCGTTCCTGCAAATGAGAAGCATCATATGCAACAAGTCCTAGTCAGTTGAGGTCAGTACTACATAGAACCAATACTGACATACTGATGCGAGTCATGGACAAGAAACAAAAAGATCGAACAATCTCTGGAGGCCACAGAGATGTGGTTTTACAGAAGAATGATGAGCATCCCATGGACTGCTGAAATAACTAATGTTGAGGTGTTGAATGAGGTCAAGACACAGAGAAAACTTATTATCAATATAAGAAATAGGCAATCGTTTTTCGGACGTTATGAGGAGGGGAGGTTTAGAGCACATTTTAACAACTGATAAAAATCGAGGGTAGACGAGACAGAGGAAGACAGAGGTACACCATTTTGGATAGACTGAATTCATGACACAGTAGAGCGTCAACATCTGAATTGATAGCAAGCACCAAAGACAGAGATTTGTCGAATTCCATGATCGCCTACGCCACCTGGCACGGCACCTGATGATGATGAATAACATAGATATTGTGTATGCCTTCTTGGTAGTGAGAAATAAGAGATCACCATTATCGTCACAGTTTCTTCAGCATCTTTGTCATCCCCATAATATTCATCACCATCATCAACGAGAAAAGTCAGAGAAAGCATGCCTGAATGACCAGGGACACTGACAATAAAGGAAGCATTATTCAATGACCAGGGACTTCTTCTTCTTCTTCTTCTTCTTTTATCGTCACACTTCTACTTGTTTGTTGCCCAGTGTCGTGGTTTTCTGCTTTTGTTTTGCGCTGTTCTGGTGGCTTGGGTGATTGTTATTTTTGCTCTTTCACAGGATACTGCTATGCCATCTAACCATCTTTTTTGCGGTCTTCCTCTTGCCTTCTTTCCTGATGTTCTATTGTAGAAGACTCTATATACTATGGAGTCTGGATGCATTCTTATTAAGTTACCAAACCACTTCATTCTTTGTTTCTCAATATAATTCAAGCAAGGTTCTGTGTCAACTTTCCTTCTTATGCTGATTTTGGTGACTCTGTCTTTTCTGGTGTTTGTGGTAACTTTTCGCAGGCAACGCATTTCACATGTAGTTATTTTTAGTGTCTGCGCTATGCTGATTGTCCATGTTTGGCTCTGGTAACACAAAGTAAGTATCTCTTCTCTCTCTCTCTCTCAGATCCCTCAAAGTAAGTATAAAAATGCTGTTGATCATCTGTTGCTTAGCTGTCTGTGAAATTTTTGGGTGCCTTAACAATGGGGCTAGCTGGTAGGTTACAGCATTTGCTTTTTGTACTCTAGACTCTAGCTCTCTCTCTAGTCTTCCGTCTCTGTGAATATGCTTCCTAAGTATTTGAATTCTTTCACTTGGTTTATTTTAGTGCCATTGACACGGATGTCTAGTTTATTATGTTTTCTTCTCATATTCATTATTTCTGTTTTAGTGTTGTTGATTTTCATGTCATGGTTTATACAATAACATAGTACAATAAACGTTATTGTACAACGAAGAACATGCAACATAGAGGCACCATGTCTACTATTCACTGACAAGAAGAGAGAAGAACATGAAGAACACTTCAATCTATGAATTTAGAATCGTTTTTGACATAATTCCAGATTAAACGTAAATCACTAATACTAATAGACACAGTCAGGCACGCAAAAAAACACACACAGAGACGACATACACACTCACACAATCACATTTTCTCTTTCACACACTTAAAACAAAAACCACCGACTTAAAGAGGGAGAAGAATAGCAGATTCCCGAGTCTCAGAGCCGTTATTGATAGTTGCCCCTGATTTCAATCCCCAATGGTTGGTAATTCCTGTCACATTCTTTCCAATTTGAATGAAAAATTCTGCAGACCATCTCAAACAGCGTGTGAAAAAGTTGCCACGATCCGGCGTACGCTGTCATTAATTGCCAGAATTGCGCGGGTAGAGCGTTCAGTTCCAAGTGTCTATTATTTATTCAGCTCGAACTCAGTGTTCCCTATTTTACGCAGCGTAAACTTGTCCAGGTTATAAACATTAAACAAATCTGCACTATTGTAGCCCTCGTCACCTCGCTCGGGATTTGGAACAAAACGAAAGAGGTTTAATAGTTCCGACTATTCATAGGAGGAAGAAATAGAGTTCTAAAGATCGAACATAGACGGCAAGTTTGTTTCTTCTGTTTAATTTTGTAAAGAAGTGTAAATCGGAAAATCTCACAAAAAGAGTATAAATTCGGAATATAAACATAGAACTGAATATGACAATTTATATCGATTATTCAACTTAGTGTTTGTTTTGTAGAAATATGTTTTAATTCAAAGTTGTTTCCCTTGTGCCATTTGCTTTCTACATTTGCTTTCTACATTTGCTTTCTACATTTGCTTTCGGTAGTATGCTACGAAAAGTCCGCATGGACATTCTCTGCAAGTTCATGTGGCAGAATGGTCCAGGAAGCCAGTTGTGCATTTCGTATGCCAACAAGCAGCATGACAATGGAGGTACTGGCGGTGACTAATGCACTACTCTGGCTGGAGTCAAAAATTTCACTCGTTTGTGCATCCGAGTGATTCATTGAGTATGACCCAAAAGGCTGGTTCGGTGAGCAGACAACGGACTGAATCCCTACAAGCGTCAACAATTTGCTGAATCACACATATCTTCGTTCCGGGGCACATGGGTGTCGTTGGCAATGAGAGAGCAGACAGGCTGGCTGGCTCTGCCACCATATCAGCGGGTCAGTCAATGGATAGAGCTGATATTTTGAACACCCTCATAGAGTATGGCCGCAAAGAAGATTTTCATTTAAACTAATCCACGTCAACTACTAGATTGCAGGAGCTGGGTTTGAAGATTGGAGTAGCAAGAAAAGATATGCATAACAAGTATATGAGTAGGCTAATTAATCAAAATATAACTGGTACAGTCAGTGGCTGGACGCCGTTGGAGATATTGCGAAGGTGATCGGAGCACCTATGGACATGTCCGGAGTGCAATGAAGATATTCCAGACTGAAACTGAAATCTCGTTTCCGAAAAGAGTTTCATATGACACACTTGTTTATAGTTTTTTTTGGTAATTTTTCGCTTTAACAAAAGTGCTTTTAAAAATTGTCAGTCAAATTCACCTAAAAAAATCGACATATTACTTGCTTGGATGAACATGATTTTTTGCATGTGGTGTTGAATTTTCGATGTCCCAAAGATTTGATCAAATTCAATGTTGCAGGTAGTGTACTTTTCTTGCAACGGCTAATTTCTTTGATCTTTTCTAACGTAGTAATTATTTGGTACTGTAATAATATAATTTACCGTAAATTAAGGAATTCATTTATTTTCACATAAACGACAGCGTACCGAATTGATGACATCGACTCTGTCCATACTTCTGCCCGCTTGAATCGGGGCATTGTTTGCAAGAAAGTCAGCACGCTCGTTACCCTGCACTACAGCATGTACAGGTGTGTACAGCCAAGTCATTTTCATGAGATGTGATCTCCGAATGCTGTCCACCTATTCCACGCGCAGACTTCCCATTTGAAGGATATTCATCGAGTCTGATATGATGATCGTATGGGTTACCTGTTGCTCCGTCACCCACGAGAGAACCCTGGAGGCAGCGGTGATCTTCATAGTCATGATCGATTTTGTTCTCTCGAGAGCGCCACAGTTCTCATGAATTGTGCTTCCGTTTCGTTGTGCTGATTAAACAGACGATGACCTGGTTCCGCGTCTGACAGAGCCATCGGTGTAAATAATGATATTTGCTGCTATGCTGACGGGTGGCTTTAGAGATGGTGACAGAAGGAATAGACATCCGATCGAAAACCAAGGTTGAGTCACATACTACCAGGGTTTGACTGAAATCGGATGCATATGTCCTAAACGTGCAGAAGTCTATGCGTTTAGGGGCCTACCAAACCAATGTGCAACGTATACACGTTCTTGGCAATGATCAAACATATCACAAAGAGTGATTAAAATTGGTCGTAAAGAACGTACGCAAAGAAGAAGATTCTACCAGGGTCTTTCGTTTTGCCAATGACTGGGCCCTCAGTTCTGGCTCTGAATCTAATTTGCAAATTAGAGTCACTAGGCTCTCGGAAACATGTACAGACTTTGGATATACTATACGTACACAGAAAGCTAATGAGCTCGGATACAATGCTTGGAGTCTAAGCTGTCAACATATATGTTTCATTTTTGTGTCAGGGCATACAGGTGTAAGGGGGAATGAACGCGCTGATAGGTTTACAGGTATGGCTGCTGTAAAAAGCTTGCGAGCAAAGGAACAGGCTCAGATTATAAATTCCTGGCTGAATTTATAAATTGGGATAGAGGTCGTGTACATGATTCAAGAAATAGTGGTGAATCTACCACACTAACCAGACTGCAAGAATTCCAAGTCAAGTGTGGTGTAGCTAGACAAGAGCATTATCTTGGTAGGGCAAAGAAGAATATAAAGTAAATCAATAAAGAGCAGTTGTCGTTAGTTGCCACACGCTGAGAAACATACTGAGTGGGAGATCTGATTAGTTGCCACACGCTGAGAAACATACTGAGGGGGAGATCTGATTAGTTGCCACACGCTGAGAAACATACTGAGTGGGAGATCTGACAACTAAACTGAGAAACATACTGAGTGGGAGATCTGACAACTAAACTGAGAAACATACTGAGTGGGAGATCTGACAACTAAACTGAGAAACATACTGAGGGGGGAGATCTGACAACTAAACTGAGAAACATACTGAGTGGGAGATCTGACAACTAAACTGAGAAACATATTGAGTGGGAGATCTGACAACTAAACTGAGAAACATACTGAGTGGGAGATCTGACAACTAAACTGAGAAACATACTGAGTGGGAGATCTGACAACTAAACTGAGAAACATACTGAGGGGGAGATCGGACAACTAAACTGAGAAACATACTGAGTGGGAGATCTGACAACTAAACTGAGAAACATACTGAGTGGGAGATCTGACAACTAAACTGAGAAACATACTGAGTGGGAGATCTGACAACTAAACTGAGAAACATACTGAGTGGGAGATCTGACAACTAAACTGAGAAACATACTGAGTGGGAGATCTGACAACTAAACTGAGAAACATACTGAGGGGGGAGATCTGACAACTAAACTGAGAAACATACTGAGTGGGAGATCTGACAACTAAACTGAGAAACATACTGAGTGGGAGATCGGACAACTAAACTGAGAAACATACTGAGTGGGAGATCTGACAACTAAACTGAGAAACATACTGAGTGGGAGATCTGACAACTAAACTGAGAAACATACTGAGTGGGAGATCTGACAACTAAACTGAGAAACATACTGAGTGGGAGATCTGACAACTAAACTGAGAAACATACTGAGTGGGAGATCGGACAACTAAACTGAGAAACATACTGAGGGGGAGATCTGACAACTAAACTGAGAAACATACTGAGTGGGAGATCTGACAACTAAACTGAGAAACATACTGAGTGGGAGATCTGACAACTAAACTGAGAAACATACTGAGTGGGAGATCTGACAACTAAACTGAGAAACATACTGAGTGGGAGATCTGACAACTAAACTGAGAAAATACTGAGGGAGATCTGACAACTAAACTGAGAAACATACTGAGGGGGGAGATCTGACAACTAAACTGAGAAACATACTGAGTGGGAGATCTGACAACTAAACTGAGAAACATACTGAGTGGGAGATCTGACAACTAAACTGAGAAACATACTGAGTGGGAGATCTGACAACTAAACTGAGAAACATACTGAGTGGGAGATCTGACAACTAAACTGAGAAACATACTGAGTGGGAGATCTGACAACTAAAATGAGAAACATACTGAGTGGGAGATCTGACAACTAAACTGAGAAACATACTGAGTGGGAGATCTGACAACTAAACTGAGAAACATACTGAGGGGAGATCTGACAACTAAACTGAGAAACATACTGAGTTGGAGATCTGACAACTAAACTGAGAAACATACTGAGTGGGAGATCTGACAACTAAACTGAGAAACATACTGAGTGGGAGATCTGACAACTAAACTGAGAAACATACTGAGTGGGAGATCTGACAACTAAACTGAGAAACATACTGAGGGGGGAGATCTGACAACTAAACTGAGAAACATACTGAGTGGGAGATCTGACAACTAAAATGAGAAACATACTGAGTGGGAGATCTGACAACTAAACTGAGAAACATACTGAGTGGGAGATCTGACAACTAAACTGAGAAACATACTGAGTGGGAGATCTGACAACTAAACTGAGAAACATACTGAGTGGGAGATCTGACAACTAAACTGAGAAACATACTGAGTGGGAGATCTGACAACTAAACTGAGAAACATACTGAGTGGGAGATCTGACAACTAAACTGAGAAACATACTGAGTGGGAGATCTGACAACTAAACTGAGAAACATACTGAGGGGGGAGATCTGACAACTAAACTGAGAAACATACTGAGTGTGAGATCTGACAACTAAACTGAGAAACATACTGAGTGGGAGATCTGACAACTAAACTGAGAAACATACTGAGTGGGAGATCTGACAACTAAACTGAGAAACATACTGAGGGGGGAGATCTGACAACTAAACTGAGAAACATACTGAGTGGAGATCTGACAACTAAACTGAGAAACATACTGAGGGGGGAGATCTGACAACTAAACTGAGAAACATACTGAGGGGGAGATCTGACAACTAAACTGAGAAACATACTGAGGGGGGAGATCTGACAACTAAACTGAGAAACATACTGAGTGGGAGATCTGACAACTAAACTGAGAAACATACTGAGTGGGAGATCTGACAACTAAACTGAGAAACATACTGAGGGGGGAGATCTGACAACTAAACTGAGAAACATACTGAGTGGAGATCTGACAACTAAACTGAGAAACATACTGAGGGGGGAGATCTGACAACTAAACTGAGAAACATACTGAGTGGGAGATCTGACAACTAAACTGAGAAACATACTGAGGGGGGAGATCTGACAACTAAACTGAGAAACATACTGAGGGGGGAGATCTGACAACTAAACTGAGAAACATACTGAGGGGGGAGATCTGACAACTAAACTGAGAAACATACTGAGTGGGAGATCTGACAACTAAACTGAGAAACATACTGAGTGGAAGATCTGACAACTAAACTGAGAAACATACTGAGTGGGAGATCTGACAACTAAATTGAGAAACATACTGAGTGGGAGATCTGACAACTAAACTGAGAAACATACTGAGTGGGAGATCTGACAACTAAACTGAGAAACATACTGAGGGGGGAGATCTGACAACTAAACTGAGAAACATACTGAGTGGGAGATCTGACAACTAAACTGAGAAACATACTGAGGGGGGAGATCTGACAACTAAACTGAGAAACATACTGAGTGGGAGATTTGACAACTAAACTGAGAAACATACTGAGGGGGAGATCTGACAACTAAACTGAGAAACATACTGAGTGGGAGATCGGACAACTAAACTGAGAAACATACTGAGGGGGAGATCGGACAACTAAACTGAGAAACATACTGAGGGGGAGATCGGACAACTAAACTGAGAAACATACTGAGTGGGAGATCGGAGCACTTATGGACTAATTGTTTCAACGTGCAGTGATGATGATCCGACGACTAAATTAAGACAGAGAATGCTAAAGTTATGTCATGATTGAACATTTCTAAATAAAAAAAAACAGTCCAAGATATATTAATAGTCTTTTCTTTAGGCTTATTTTTCTAAATTATAGTTTGAATTATTAATACATAATAGAGACCTAATACTTTTTTTCCCTCCTGTAACTTTTCTTTCTTCTGTTCACTTTTTTCTCTCTTCTCTTCACTTTAAAAAAATGCTGTGTACTATTGTATATATATGATAGTATGACAGAAGTATGAGCTTGTAATGGACAGTAGTAAGTAACTAGTAATAAGTGAACAGAAAGGATTAAGAATGAATATAAAGAAAACAGAGGTTATGGTTGTCTCAAAGAAACAGGAAACACCAATATGTAATATCAAAATAAATAATACAACACTGAAACAAGTCCATCGATTCAAGTAACTGGGAACACTCCTGACATCAGATGGCAGATGGGAACACTCCTGACATCAGATGGCAGATGGGAACACTCCTGACATCAGATGGAAGATGGGAACACTCCTGACATCAGATGGCAGATGGAAACACTCCTGACATCAGATGGCAGATGGGAACACTCCTGACATCAGATGGCAGATGGGAACACTCTGACATCAGATGGCAGATGGGAACACTCCTGACATCAGATGGAAGATGGGAACACTCCTGACATCAGATGGAAGATGGGAACACTCCTGACATCAGATGGCAGGTGTAAAATAGATATTAGAAGTAGAATAGCTCAAGCGAAAGCATCTTTTATGAAAATGAAAAACACACTATGCGTGAATTCACTGCCAATGACACTGAGAAAACGAATACTCCAGTGCTATATTGATCCAATACTTCTGTATGGTAGCGAATCATGGACAATGAATAAACAATCAATACGATCATTGGAAGCCGCAGAAATGTTTTTTGTTACAGAAGAATGATGAAAATTAAATGGACAGCGAAGCAAACAAATGATGAGGTTTTAAATCAGGCCTGGGGTCAAAGGCGCATGAGGTGGTGTGCCAGGATTAGTGAGCCGGCACTAATCTAGACCCTGTTCCCTACCTCCACGTGGTGACCATAGAAACAGACTTTGATTCCGGCCTGATTAAGGGGGCAGGGATCGAGGAGAACTACTGGTAGTGGTAGCAGTGCAAGTACGAAAAAGAAATGCAGGTCCATACGAACAAAATGCACGAATCTCCTGACCGACGTCCAACAAAATATTGATCAAGTTGCTGAACAAAAAGAAACAGCAGCGAAACGTCTCTGATATAATCCTTACTCCCCCGAAGTAAGGGCCGAACACAAATCGCCATCTCCGGAGCTGGAGACTCCATACACAAACTCGACGTGTAAGTCATAGGTTCCGCAACAAATTAACAGTATCTCTGCTAATGGGGAGATTAGTAAACATGAAAGGATGAGAGGTGCATCCAGTGACGAAACGTGTGCCCACATAGGACGAAACTCGAAGCCCTGAGGAGGGGGCAAACATTGCCAGCGGTGGGGCAAGAATAAATAAGTCAGATGCGTAACGAATAAAAGTCTACCCTCATGTCAGTACGAGGGAAGATTGCAGCTGACTCCGCATCGGTGGCCTGGTGCAGATATATTTACTGGGCAAGGTTTGCCGAGCGCAAAACATAAAGTTGCGTTTTAGTGCATAACGAAATTACTCTCCCTGGGAAAACCGTGCAAAGTACTGTTGCGATAACAACTAACATACCCGGAAGAACTGAGGTGGGTGATGCCAAACGGAACTGCCAGCCTTGGGACAACCGGGCAATGTACGGTTGCAGTCACAACTAACAAACATCCCCGGAAGAACTGGGGCGGGTGATGATGCGAGCGCAAAATCCTCAGTTGTGTTGCTAGCGCTGATTGAAACGACTCTCTACATTATTTGTGCTTGGCCCCAGGTCGGTGTTTTTCGAGGCTAACTGCAAATTGCCACGTACCGACACGCGTCTAGAAAATGCTGAGAATGTTCCTATTCCGGAACAAACTCAAAACTGAACGGTAAAGTAAGGTCGACAATGTAAAGATCTGACAGGCTGTCAGGATCCGAATATTGGCGAAGGCCGATACTTTACACGGTGTTTTATACGAGTAAGATGCCGTCCGAGGACAAGCTTATAAGTCCCGAGAAATGTTCCTAATCCGGAACGACCTCACAGTCAGTAAGGGCATAGCAGCGTAACTCACTGTCTTGGCGTAGATCACAAAGCCCAGATATACGACAAAGCTGATCGAAAAGACGAAGATCTGGGCTGACATATTCGGCAGAAAGGATCGAACCCAGGAAAGCTCACCCTAGTAAATTAAAAGCTGGCTGAAACCGGATAGGCGGACCTAGTCACCATGGGTGCACAATCGACCCGATGTAGATCACGCCGTTCTTGTCAGTGGACCAATTATATATCACAAATAGAATGATAAAATTGGCCGTGAAGAATGATCGAAAGAAGAAGAAGAAGAAATCAGGCCTGCACACAAAGAAACATTATCAAAAGAATAAGAATCCGACAATCAAGGTTCTTCGGGCATATAATGCGAAGAAAACGTTTAGAACATTTGGTTACATCAGGTAAAATTCAGGGAAGGAGAGATCACGGAACACAGAGGGAGAAGATGCAGGATGGCCTGACATCATGATTCGACACAAGATCGACGTCAAAACTGATTACATGCACCAAGCAGAGAGAGAGAGAGTTGTGGATGTATCAGGGACATACCAAGGGTTTTGAAATAATGACGCTGTTCGTTGGACGGATCTAGTAAACAAGGTTACCCTATGTTGAGTACTATATTTGAAGAAGAAAAAATGATCCAGTTTTAAATTTTATTTTCGCAAAAACATTAAAGTTAATGTTTGGAAGCCGCCTTTACAGGACTTTGCGAATCAACCCCAGCTTTTTAACGCTGTTTGTAATTGTTCTAGGTATTATTACGTTCAGTTGTCATTGCTTTCTGAACGGGTGGGGACATCATCCTTTTGTAAAAATCCACGAGAAACAATTTGTAACCAAACTGTCTGCAGCGTGATTCGAACTCAGAACGTTGGGGTTAATAAACCGATTCACTATCCCTTAAGCCACAGACGATAGATAGATTAGCATTATATAAATATAATGATTGAGATATGTATAGATGTTAGATTGATAAAACTATCAAATGCTTGACAGAAAAAAAGGCAGAGAATTATTATAACATAACAATAAGAACAACATCGTCCTATGTAACGCCAAATAAATCGACATCTTTATTCGAACAGTCTGGAAAATCTCATTTTCTGCCGGACTGTTTGGCCAGGTCTCAACTCGTAGTTTTGTGACAAACAGGCAAGCCATTCTCCAGTGTTTACGTTCCCCAGAAACCGATAACATGTTCTGAAAACTGGCCATAAACCCACAGAGCGTGAAATTGATAGTATGATGTCTCTATCATCTAATTTTATTACCCACATATTTTTTTTTCGACAACCATTTTTATTTGCGTTTTAACACTCAACATAACCTTGTCCATACCTCGCAAATCCGCTTTGCTCATTTCTATATCGAAATTCAAGGAATAGTGATCATTCTAAAGCAGGGGATAGATGAGATGGTAGGAAACTAATATGGTTGATATTTATATTCTGTATAAACGTCAAAGATACTCAGTTCACTCCCTCGTAGAGCTATCCTGATATTTTTACAGAGATCCCTGATCTCAGTGTAGGTGAGATCGAGTTCTAGTACTTTCGGTGACGGACGATAGAACCTAGGTCCCGTGTTTAATTTGAGCACTTAAGAGAACCCTTAGCATTTCAAAATCGAGAAGAGCAGGCTTGAAAGCCGCAGCCCGTGCAACATTTCTTTCAAAAGATTTAGAAAAGTATCATTCCTACATAATATCCTCACCATCTTCAAAATTACATCTGGATCGCAAAAAAAAAAAAAAAAAAAAAAAAGACATTGTTCATAACATTTGTCAGCTTTTATGGAATGTGTATGATTCTCTCCGAGATGTCATCTGTGTACACCAGTGCCGGATTAGGCTAGCGCGGGACCCGTAGCAAATTTTAGCGCGGGCCCTAGGTTTTGTATGATAATAAAATAAAACACAACTTTTAAAAACAAACTTGTTTCGATTTAATGTGAGCAAATTTAGAGATAGCACTAGACAAATCAATTTCTCTAAGTAAATTACATTCAATGTTCATTAAGGTGAGGTTACTTAGACGATCTTGTCCCATCATGTTTCTTAACTCACTTTTATACACTTTAATGTTGAAAAAGAACGTTCTCCGCTGCAGTTAGTAATCATTAAAGACAAATAAATTCGTAAGACTATTTCTACATTTGGGAAACACGACTCTAATGAATTTTCCATTATAAGTTTTTAAAATTGCAGTTCAAGAGCCTCATGCTTTTCGTTGCTAATAGCAGCAGCTACATTAATTTTAAGAAGTTCAGTGAACTGCATAAGTTCGTCGCCTAGGCTTTCTTCCAAATCCTCTTGGTAAGAGCTGACAATATTTGGAGTTCTTTTCAAAATTCTTCTGCTGTAATAGATTTTAACTGCCGGAGTATTCCAAATACACCAGTCACTCTATGGTACAGTCTAAATCAATAACTTTGCAAACAAAACAGAACAGTTGTCCTTTAGTTTCTGTATAACACAACCAATATCTCACGTGAGTTTTGTTTGTTAGTGTATGCGAAAAACGAAATTCGACAAAATCGTGGATTGTTTTCTTTATCGTATGTTTTTTTTTTTTTAAGACATGAAATCACTGTTCATATGTTGCACTTCGCTACTTTCTTTCACAATCCAATAATCTCGATTGAAGTTGTTTGGCCATTCACCAATATCTTTGGAGTACATTTTACTTTCGTTGTGTTTTTGGCTTGTAGATGATGTTGCTACATTAGAAGCATGTGCTGTGCTTTCTGCCTCTCTTTGGCTTGAAGATGATATGGCTAAATTGGGAGGACTTGCTGTACATTCGATTTCAGTTTGTCTTGTGAAAAATGTGGCCAAATCGTGAAGAGTTACTGATCTTAATGGTAATTATTGGTAATGATGATTCTTCTATAGCACTGCCTTCATCTACTACACTGTGGACACGTCTTCTGTATTTTCTGCTTCGATTTCGTTGGATTCAGCACCATGACACACAACATTTAAAAATTCAGACAGTTTGCGTGCTTTTGATATAACATCTGGTTATTTTTCCATTTTCATCTGTCACATAGGCGCGGGGCCCCTAGAAGAGCGGGACCGGTAGCATTTGCTACTTCTGCTACTAGGCTAATCCGGCGCTGGTGTACACTAATGTATGTGATGTTTCCTCTTCATCTCTTACCATGTGTGATAATTCTCTCCGAGATGTCATCTGTGTACACTAATGTATGTGATGTTTCCTCTTCATCTCTTACCATAATTGTGATGATTCTCTCCGAGATGTCATCTGTGTACACTAATGTATGTGATGTTTCCTCTTCATCTCTTACCATAATTGTGATGATTCTCTCCGAGATGTCATCTGTGTACACTAATGTATGTGATGTTTCCTCTTCATCTCTTACCATAAGTGTGATGATTCTCTCCGAGATGTCATCTGTGTACACTACTGATGTGATGTTCCTGCTCATGCTATTGTGTTCTCTCCGGATGCATGTCGAAAGTTGCTGTGTTTCTTTTTTACTTCATAATTTGATGATTCTCTCGAGATTGGCATCTGTTTTCACTAATGTATGTGATTTCTCTCTTCATCTCTTACCTAT
Source organism: Arion vulgaris (assembly GCA_020796225.1). Classification (NCBI taxonomy): domain Eukaryota; kingdom Metazoa; phylum Mollusca; class Gastropoda; order Stylommatophora; family Arionidae; genus Arion; species Arion vulgaris. Next base: position 22,556,976 of record CM036765.1, read on the forward strand.
AGTTGTTATGATCTCTCCAGTTGACATCTGTGTACATTACGGACTCGAGCTTGTGTATGGAGTCTCCTGCTCCGGAGATGGCTATTTGTGTTCGGCCCTTACTCCGGGGAGTGGGGCTTATGTCAGAAACGTTTCGCTGCTGTTTCTTTTTGTTTGAGATCTTCATAAATATTTTGTTGGACGTCGGCCAGGAGATTCGGGCATTTTGTTCGTATGGACGTGCATTTCTTTTCTACTTGCACTGCTACCACTGAGAGCTGCGGTAGCGTAGTTGTTAGTGAACTCGCTTCTCAAGGCTGGTGGTCTGGGTTCAACTCCCGCAGTGCGCGTGGAAATTTTCCCGATCGCGACGGCTCTCAGGTCGACCCAGCCTCAACTGGGTACCAGACTTGCTCTGGGAAAGTAAAGGCGGCCGGCGCGATGCTGACCACATCACCCATCGTGTGCCGACGGTCAATGAAAAATGCAAGCCTAACACTGTATTGCCCTATATACCACGAGGTATGAAAGGGTTCATTTACTTTTTTTTTTTTTACTGCTACCAATACCAGTAGTCCTCCCGATCCCTGCCTCCATTTGCCAGAACGGAACCAAAGTCTGTTTCCAGGGTCACCACGTGGAGGTAGGGGGCAGGGTCTTGGTTAGCGCGCCCCATCGCTAACCCTGGCCCATGCTGCCGCCATGAGCTTTTGACCCCGTCTGATAGTTTGAAAAGCAATATTGTTGTTTATTCATTTCTGTAATGATATCTTCTATTTTTACAATCTTGTGCCTTGGTTCTCGTGTCTGATAGTTTGAAAAGCAATATTGTTGATTTGATATCTTCTACTTTTTGGCAGACTCTACAGAAGCTGATGGTGCAAATTGTTACATAATTTCTAAGTTCTGTCCCTTTGACCAAGCTCAGCTGATTCGTGAAATCTCTTAAACGATTTCAGTAAAAATAAACAAAAAACTGTCGTTACTGGCTGTAGTACCGCTTTGGGGGCTGATTTTTCTAGGCACCACTTATACGTTCAGTAGTTTGCCATTGTTTTCAACACATATGACGGTTAACTATTAACAACACACGTGTTTAAACAAAGTTGTGCGCTCGCCTGCCCAACGTGTTCGTAGCGAGTTGGACGACGGGTGACAAGCACCTTGTGAATGCGGTTCAATTCCGCATGTTGTGGCAGAAAAGCAACAGGGTCTCCAGATTTACGGTGTTCTTGGCACCGAACTGAAGGGTTACGATGTCCATGGCACCGAGCCGAAGAGCTGAAAAGCTCAAGAGCTTCTGGATCGGAAAAAAACAAACAAACAAAGTAATGTAAACAAAAAATATTTATTTTGTGAAAGAAATATGTCTTCCTATTTGCTACATTAGTTACAAATAAATAGCAAAGAAAACAAATGAGGAGGTTTTATATCAGTCCTGCACACAAAGAAACCTTATCAAAAGAATAAGAATCCGACAATCAAGGTTCTTCGGGCAAATAAGGCGAAGAGAAGGTTTAGAACATTTGGTAACAACAGGTAACATTCAAAGAAGGAGAGATCGCGGAAGACAGAGGGAGAAGATACTGGATGGACTGACATCATGGTTCAACACTAGATCGACGTCAAAACTGATTACGTGCACAAAGCAGAGAGAGTTGTGGAGAGACATGATCACCCACGCCGGCAGGTATGGCACTTGAGATGAGATTTGCTACATTAAAATGAGTACTAAATCTTGACAGAACAACAGAAATAGAATCGAGACATTAGTTTAACTTTATACAATAAATGAAAACAGTTAACACGATCAACAACAATAACCCAGAAAGGGAGGTTCGCATTTGCACCAATACATTAGTTAATTCAGTGCAGTGGCGGCTCGTCACTAAGGACCTGTGGGCCGGGCCCCACCAAAAATAATGTGTAACGTGTATTTATTATTTTATAAATTAAAATATAACCTAATCCAAAACCATAATTTCCCTGAAAATTTGTGTCTGACCCCACCAACAAAAATGATCACGAGCCGCCCCTGCTTCAGTGTCTTTTCACAAAGAAAATGTTATTGCTCTGTGTACAAACTCTTCACACATTTTTATCATAGATAAAAATTAGCACAAATAAATAGAGGTATAAAAAGAATACGGGATGATAAAGTAAAAAAAAAGGTAAAGGAAATCCTTTTATACCATGCGATATATAGGGTAATACGGTGTTAGACCCGGATTTTTTATTTACCATCGGCACACGATGGGTGATATGCTCAATATCACACTGACCGCCTTAACGTCCCAGTACTTTTCATGGTACCCAATTGAGGCTGGGTCGACCTGAGAGCTGTGTTTGACAGAAACACAATGTCACTCCCCCTGTAGAATTAATTCGTGGTACAGAAAGTGTTAAATACGCATTATGTTATAGAGATAATTCAGAAAATACATCTTGTGGTGATATAATTGTTCAAATGTAACATTATGTTGAAAGAATAGTTTATACAAGCTATCATTTATTTAAATATATAGTTAACGAAAGATATATCTCGTTGAAAAAATATATCTATAGTTGATAAGATAATTAATAAAATCTATCTTTAGTTGATAAGATAATTTATAAAATATATCTTTAGTTGATAAGATAATTTATAAAATCTATCTATAGTTGATAAGATAATTAATAAAATCTATCTTTAGTTGATAAGATAATTTATAAAATCTCTCTTTAGTTGATAGATAATTTATAAAATCTATCTATAGTTGATAAGATCATTTGTAAAATCTATATTTAGTTGATAAGATTATTTGTAAATCTATCTTTAGTTGATAAGATCATTTGTAAATCTATCTTTAGTTGATAAGATAATTCATAATATATATCTGTAGTTGAAAAGAACATTCGTAAAAATCTGTTTGTTTTGCAATAGATCATTCATAAATCTTTCTTTAGTTAAAAAAGATAATAAGCAAAATATATCTTCATTTACGAAATAATGGTAAACGAAATCTATCTTATGTTTGAGAGAGATGATTAAGAAAAGTCATATTTTTGTTGAAGAGATGATTTGTAAAGTCCATTTTGGGTTCATTTATGTTTTATTTTGTATTTAAAATGTTTAGTAAATTTATTTAGTCTTTGAGATGTTTATTCTCATCTGACATAAAGACACATAAAGATAGCAGGAAACACATATATCCAAATATTGTATGTGCAAACATGACAAGAGCTAGAAAAGTCGCCATCATTTATCATGGCGTAGACTCTGATTTGGGTACCTGTCCCACCTTCTATTCTGATTGGCGAAGCGTGCAACCGGAAGTCACGTGGCGGAAGAGTGTTTGGTATCATCATGTTCTCCAAGATGACGATGTTCCTAGAGAGGAGCAGCGTGTGAACGGGGTACATTGTGTCACGTGGTCCGTCAGGGCGGAACATCTAATCCTAACATCTTGATCTGTCGATTTATAACCAGCCATTGAGCAGCTTCTTTCGAGACAATTGGAAAGTGGAAAGTTCTGTGGAAAAAATGAATATAATATTGTCTATCTTGATTGTTTTCAAACATTCATCTTGACATAAGAACAGCAGCGATAATTTGATGAACAAGATAGATAGTTAGTTTTTTTCAAATAACACGTTCATCTTCTTCTTCTTCTATTCTCTAATCCTGTTTTATCTCACAGCGTCACAGTGTCAGGATGTCAGGATAAGTAGAGATTTCTAAAACGGGCTTTTGTGTCCGCTTTATACAAAGTGTTTTAACCGCCTCTGTTATTTCTGTGTTCCACATTTTGCGTTGAATGCATTTTGGTTCGGTACATTTTAGCTGACACTTGCCGAAAGTATTGTACAAAACACAAACTCCGTAGCTCTAATAACATATTTAAGGGATCTCCGGTAAAAGATACACTCTTAAGCCGAACGAAGCGATCAGGATTCGAGCTCATTCCCTTCAAAATAGGCAAGGCTAACTGCTTAACCACTAAGCCACATAGACAAACTAATAATACAATCCCTACCACGGGTAGGAAGGGAGCATACATGATCAGGGTTGCTCATGTGGGTGTTGAGTGTCATGTCTTTTTGTTCATTTTGTTTTATCTGCGTTTCAATATTACCGCTATTCTTCACTATGTGAAGTCCTCTTGTGTTGTTACAGCACCATATTTGGTGATCTTGCTCAAGGGTTACAGCACCATATTTGGCGATCTTGCTCAAGGGTTACAGCACCATATTTGGTGATCTTGCGCAAGGGTTACAGCCCCATATTTGGTGATCTTGCTCAAGGGTTACAGCACCATATTTGGTGATCTTGCTCAAGGGTTACAGCACCATATTTGGCGATCTTGGCAAGGTTACAGCACCATATTTGGTGATCTTGCTCAAGGGTTACAGCACCATAGTTGGCGATCTTGCTCAAGGGTTACATCACCATATTTGGCGATCTTGCGCAAGGGTTATAGCGCCATATTTGACGATCTTGCTAAGGGGTTAGAGCACCATATTTGGCGATCTTGCTCAAGGGTTACAGCACGGGTGTCTATATCAAAGAATTTTAAAGACACGTTAAGAGCGTATTTGAAACGTTTATTTCTGTCCACCAGCAGATCGTCTGCTCTTAATAAGCTCGAAATACGACAACTATTTGGGATGTGTTTAGTTTAGTCGTCGGATCATGATCACTGAACGTCGAGCCAATTAGTCAATCAGTGCTCCGATCTCCCCCTAAGTATTTCCCTCAGCGTGTGGCGACTAACGACACCGGTTCTTTGTTGGTCTACTATTATTCTGTGGCTACCGGCATAGCGTTCTTGTATAGCTACACCACACTTGACTTGGAATTCTTGCAGTCTGGTTAGTGTTGTAGATTCACCACTATTACTTGAATCATGTACACATCCTCTCTCCCTTAGTGAATTTATAATATCAGCTTGGTCCATTGCTCGCCCCACTTTGTACAGCAGCCATACCTGCAAGCCTATCCGCACGTTCATCCCCCTTACACCTGCAAGCCCTGGCACAAAATTGAAACTGATCTTTGTCAGCTTAGACCTCCCTAGCGACTCCATCCAATGTCTCCTAGTCCATCCTGTTTTATCTTCCTGAGCATACTCATCGAGTCACTGAGAAAGCATGCATGGATAAAAGTCTGTGATTCCAGCCAAACCATCGCTTTAGTAACCGCCATGATTTCTACAGTGAGACTGTTCGTAGTCACGTCAAAACCGTGATCGTTCATTAGGCACCCGCACAGTGCGACCAGCCCATCTCACGTGGACCTTCTGCAACAGTTTGTTGACGGTGGAAAACTTGGTTCTAATGAGAACTTTGCTATCTAGTATTTTGCCCTGCCATTTTATTTTGAGTAGTCTGCGTAGACCACTTGTGTGGAAGTCGTTTCATTTTCTTGTGCGCCTGCTACACATTGTCTATGTCTCGCTGGATGTTCATATAGTATTAACCCTTTCGCTGCTACATACTTTCTGAAGGCTGAGCTAAAAATAGCTACTATTTGTTTCTAGGTGACAAACGTGAATGTACGCCTATAGCAGTGACAGTAGCAATGTATAACGTGTTAACACGTCTTTAGCCCACAGAGGAGAGATAATAACAGACGTGTTAATGCGTCTTTAGAAATGAATGGGAAAAACGTATATATACGTCCTTATCAGTTAAAGGGTTATTAACGATAGTAGGTAAAGATTGCAGTAAACTATGTAGCAATGACGACAAAATATTCGTATACAAATTTTCGATGTACTCGGGATGTTTGTATACAAATATAATGAGTTATAAATAAGAATAACGAATTATGTATAGATCAAAATATTAATATGTAGACTATTTGTGCGTGCGAAAATAAGTGTCTAAACAAGTGGGTCACATGTTACGATTAAATGATCAACATAATACTTGACTAGGGATGCTATTTCAAAAATCGTCTTTTTTCGGATTCGAAATTTCATTTTTGGTACGTATTTTTACATCAACCTTCGCAGTTTTAAATGTATGTCATCATCATCATCAAATAGTTTGTCCTGAGCAGAACTTTGCCACCCCAACAGTCATTCGAAATTTCTCTCTCTCAAATGCCAGATGTCCTGCTTATGCAGCTGTCATGTTCAAACCATCAGTTACATCCTGAATCCATCTTCTCTGTGGTCTTCCTCTTCTTTTTGTCTGTATTCCTCCTTCCGTGATGGTCTTCTCTAGGCCTTCGTGTCTTTTTATATGTCCAAAACACCTCAATTTTATCTTTCTTATTTGTAGCATCAGCCAGTTTTCTTCGACCCTGAGTTCCCTCTGGACAGATCTATCTGTTCTCTTCTCTAACACACGAAGATATTTAGATATATGTATAAACCCAATACACAAAGTAATTGACAATTTAGCGCTTATTGTGTTCTGCATGCATGAAACTAAATTTTACGATCCGTGTGTTTGCGCAATTTTGGAAAGTAAGGATTGGCAGTTACGCCCTTACTAAAAAATAAATTACACTGTGAAATTACACTAAAACGTCGCACAAGCCAACCGCACACACACACACACACGGTGCTGTCTATTTTCCAGACACGGCTCTGGTAAATGACTAATAACCAGCGGTAATAAACTCGGTATCATGAGCTTACATAATCAAACTATAGTATTTAACTGAGATACCCTACAAAAAACCAACAGAACGTTATGTTTTTCTGCTAGGTACAAACCTTTTGAGTGCACCTGCACGTGGGCCAAGCCCCAAACTTCAGAAAGAACTTACCTTGATGCATTTAAAATCAGGGCGTAAGACCTTCCAACATTCAATACGAGAGAAGATTGCAAGTCTTGGCTGACATTACACATAGGATTAAGTATAACATAAAACAATCCCTTATATATATATATTATATTGTTTTCGTACATAAGACCTGCAAGCATTTTCTCCATACCGCTCTATCATGGGCCAGGGCATTCAGTCTTTTCTATATAATTATGTCAGATATTTCTCTCCTCTCTCAGTAATCTTCATTTCAGAATTCAATAGAACACCCTTTCGTTATTGAACCCTTTGCCTCACACTTCAATGTCTGATATATGATTCTTGGATTATTTATACTCAGAGTATGCACAGCATATATCCATCTTCTCTTTCTTATAACAGTTGTTACTAGCGGTTGGTCAGACATTGACATTTATTTCAAATACATTCAACTTTTTTCTCTATCTATTAGTCATTTTTTCAACTGTAGCTGGCATATATTAGACTTCGTACATCACTGGAGTTTAAAATTTCCAATTTAGTTTAAAAAATATATAACTTGGTGTTCCATATTTAAAAACATTTTGAAAGCTGATTTTGCTTTGAGAATTCGTAACGCAATTCATTTTTTTACTATCTCACATGCAGTCAAAATTGCTTTAAAAATAAATGAACTGTTCTGATATTTTTTATCAATTTGAATTCCATTGTGATATCTGCATTGCTTGTCATATGTGTCCTCTTTATATTTCAATCCTTACAGACATCATATAAATCAACAACATTAAGACAAATCAAAGAAAGATCTACCTGAAGTTGACATTTCATTAAACTCTATTTAAGAACAAATCACTTGGCGAGTGGGGTCTGGGTTACTGCTACTAATACTGTTACAATTATAGCTACTTCTAATACTACTACTTCTACTACTACTAATACTACTACTTCTACTACTACTGTATATTTGGCCTTTTTCGTTTTTAGTCATTTAGCAAGTGTATTACTGTAACGATCTGATATTTTCCGGTTTCGTTTGCCGAGCTACTGAGTTAGTGCTTGAGCAACGCTGTGAGCTATGAATATTACATGGAATGCTTTTGCTGTGTCAACCGTGCGTTTGTTGTGTGTTAGTGTGTATTCAGAAAATGGAGGACAGCGGTTATGACGAACAAGCTCAATCTGCCGTATCAGCACACTTGGACGCCGCTGTAGAGAATGGGCCCCGGGCGTCGTCAATGCGGAAATTCTTGCACTCGTGGATCAGTACTCCCACCCAGGTGATATCATTATCTACACCGATGGCTCAGTCAAGCGTGGCACCAGATCATCGTGGGCTTACTCAGCACAACGAAACGGTCGCACACTTCATGAGGACTGCGGGGCTTTTGAGACAACGACATCGAGCATGACTATGGAGATCACCGCTACCTCCAGGGCTCTGTCATGGGTGGCTGAGCAACAGGTTACCCATACGATCATCATATCAGACTCGATGAATATGCTTCAACTGATTGAATCTGGAAGTATGCGTGTGGAATGGGTGGACATCATTCGGAGATCACATCTCAAGAAAATGACTTGGCTGTACACGCCTGGACATGCTGGAGTGCGGGGTAACGAGCGTGCTGACTCTCTTGCAAACAGTGCCCGACTCAAGTGGGCAGAAGCATGGACAGAGCCGATATCATCAATGCGGTACGCTCTCAATTGTGTGACATGGGCGGGTCTCAGACACTGGAACGAGTTCGAGAATTAGACGTTATGTTTGGACATGCCAGACAGTGTCGTCTTCGTGGTAGAGAGAGAAGATATAGTAATCAACTTCTCATGGGTACAGTGAGCAAATGGACTTTGGGATGGCTGCTGCAACGGAGGACAGAGCACGAATGGGAATGCCCAATGTGCCATGACGTCGATCGCATAACATAACATAACATAATCTACCGTATGTAGTTATATTGCGAGTGCGGAAAGCTGGATTTTGTCATAATTGATGTTCCCTTCGACAAAAATTGCAATTCAAGTGATGAACAGTTTTTGTGTTGCTACATTAGCGACGTCAGGTTTCTTTTTGTGGCGGTACGCGGCTGTTTCATTCTAGAATTAGTTCACACAGGAAACATTTCACAGTTGTTAGCATTTCGTGTGATTTTCATTGGCACAGGAACAGAGCAATTATGGGGTGACCCGTTGCAGTGAAGTTGGAACCGTACTTATGAACTATGAACTATGAACTATGAACGATCTGATAATCTGATTGTTTATCTTGTCTTCAAGTTCATTTCTAAGCTTCTCTTCAAAAGATTTAGCACCTTTGCGTAGCGTTGTTTACCACATAAATCGATCATCTAGCTTTTTCTATCTGTAGTGACTGCTAGAAAAGTTGGCCTTGCAGACATTTATATATCTCAGTAGTGGTATGTCTTGGAGAATTTTCCCTTCCGAAAGTTCACAGAACAAAATCGTTTGAGGCATTCGGCAATTGTATATTCTTCTCAAATATCCAAATCATTGAAGTCTTCTACTGTTGAGTATTCTTATGATGGATGGTGAGTTTTCACATTGCAGTACTTCAGTGTTTGTTATCTTGTCGTATTATCTGATGTTCATCGTCGACACGTCGAAAGTGAAAGTTGTTAGGTCCCATCTCATGCCTTGAGTAAGATGTCCAGGGCCGTGCGGTATATTTTCTCAGTATGATACAAGTCTTCGAAATGCCGCTCTTTAAATGTTTTTTCATTAAAATAACCTTCAATTGTGACATTGATTGGCTGTTTATGCCGCCCCCTTACGGCTCTACTTGATCCGGCCGCCTTTCTGTATCATAGCACGGCGCGGCTCTGAAAGTGTCCATGTTGCTGAACCATATTATAATAAAGAGCTAATTGCACATTCTTGACAGATCTGAATCTTAGTATAAAATGTTAATGTTATGTTATCCCACACTCTCTTTGATAGTTTGTCAAATGTAATAGTCACACTACCTATTTATGTATTGATTTCTTCATCAAAGGTATGTCAAACTTCTAATGAAAACGAAAACCTTGGCATATCCTTTACAGGGCGTAGCCATCAACCACAGTAAACGAGTCTTTGATTTTCTAGGCACCACTTATACGCTCACTAGTTTGCCACTGCTTTCTGAACGGTCAAACACCTACTACTGTTATAAATACTACGACTACACTAACAATAACCTTACCTGGTTATTCTGTGTCTAGTTATAACGAAGTGTTTGAGGTAGACACCCCTAATTGAGCTATTTTATTCAGAATGGCTCGCTGGTTGTGTTCGTAAAGACGCTCGTATTGCTAGGCTAGGCGACGGGTGTCGTAAGAAATGAGGGTAAGTGGTTCGAATCCCGTGTTTGTCTATTTATTTTTTTCGGAAGCTCTTAATACCTGTACACTGTTTATTTGTTGATCATATTCGTTGCTTCCATTGCTTCCTCTGGGGTTCTTGCAAGAAAATCATTGTTCTCATCTACACTAACTATAACAGACACAATACGAATAAACTCCTTGTGGAGAATCCAATGATTGTTATTGTTTCTGTTATAGTTAGTGTAGTAATAGTATTTATAGCTGTAGTAGATGTTTGACCGACCTGGTATAACCAAAATAAGGCTCGTCTTTAGGTTGAGAGGATTGTGCCTCGGCCTAAGGAGGCTTTAATCCACGATATAATTGAGGATGACCTAAGGAGACCCTGAAACGAACTTTGCTGAGAGAGGAAAAAATATCGGTCTCAGTTCCATGGAGGAGATTGAGTGAGTTGCGCAGGATAGAGCGGTATGGAGAAATTGCTTGCAGACCCTACGTAACGTATAACGGTGCGAGAGGAATTATTATTTAATCCCCGACATATCAAACAAACAAACAAATTAGTTGGAAAGTGAAGTTTGAACAAAAAAGGTGATGTTAACTAACTTGGGATCGTTCGACGTGTTGGAGTTGAGGTACAGTTGTGGATTCGGCCATCGCGATGTCCACCCTGTGTTGATGACAACAGCGGATTGAGTAGGTATTCTGCCGTGATTCCCTTCCCATTCTTGAATCTAGATGGAGTGAGTTAGTCAAATGTTAAATAGTTGAGTAAGTCAGTGAGTTAGTCAATCGTTAAAGAACTAAACAAGTGAATTAGTCAATATAGAGTTAAGCGAGTGAGTTAGTCAATAGTTAAAGAGCTGAATGAGTGAATTAGTCAATAGTTAAAGAGCTGAATAAGTGAATTAGTCAATAGTTAAAGAGCTGAATGAGTGAATTAGTCAATAGTTAAAGAGCTGAATGAGTGAATTAGTCAATCGTTAAAGAGCTGGATGAGTGAATTAGTCAATAGTTAAAGAGCTGGATGAGTGAATTAGTTAATAGCTACAGAGCTGAATGAGTGAAGTAGTCAATAGTTCAAGAGCTGAATTAGTAAATTAATTAATATTTGTAGAGTTAATTAAGAGAATAAATTAGTAAACATCTAAAGAAAGTATTACGTGAATGAATTAGACAATAGTTAGGAAGTTGATTGAGGAAATGAATTAGAGAATAGTTAGGAAGTTGATTGAGGAAATGAATTAGAGAATAGTTAGGAAGTTGATTGAGGAAATGAATTAGAGAATAGTTAGGAAGTTGATTGAGGAAATGAATTAGAGAATAGTTAGGAAGTTGATTGAGGAAATGAATTAGAGAATAGTTAGGAAGTTGATTGAGGAAATGAATTAGACAATAGTTAGGAAGTTGATTGAGGAAATGAATTAGACAATAGTTAGGAAGTTGATTGAGGAAATGAATTAGAGAATAGTTAGGAAGTTGATTGAGGAAATGAATTAGACAATAGTTAGGAAGTTGATTGAGGAAATGAATTAGACAATAGTTAGGAAGTTGATTGAGGAAATGAATTAGACAATAGTTAGGAAGTTGATTGAGGAAATGAATTAGAGAATAGTTAGGAAGTTGATTGAGGAAATGAATTAGAGAATAGTTAGGAAGTTGATTGAGGAAATGAATTAGAGAATAGTTGGGGACTGCCTAGAGTAGTTGATAGTAGCTCGGCCTGCTAGCTGTGAGACGCCTCATAGCTCGGGTTCGAACCTACTGTCCGGCATTTGTTCGAGTCCCTGGTCTTACTCAGGACGATAACGTGAGTACCTCTGAAGTCGGAGAAAATCTGCCTGTATGGCGGGGGAATACTAATTACGAGTACATTGTACACACGGCTGCCAGTGTAAAGTAATTTACAATGTGCACGCTGCTGCCATTGTAAGAAATTGGAAAAACAGATTTTCACGCAAAAATCAGTTTCAGAGATGAAACTTCGTCTGAGTTGAAAGCGGACGTAGGAAAAAAGGAAAAAAAAAAAAAAAGAGAATAGTTAGGAAGTTGATTGAGGAAATGAATTAGGGAATAGTTAGGAAGTTGATTGAGGAAATGGTTTCGTCAATAAAACAAAACTGCAATGAAATTAGTAAATAGTGAAAGGTTAATGGTCATAGTCATGGTTTTAATAATATATGTGTGTGTACTCTTGTGCCTTATAAAATCAAATAAAATTTATCGTATCCCATTCAGACCTTATTTTTTTCCCTGATTCAGAAGCACTTGAGCTTTCAGCTCTTCGGCTAGGTGCCATGGACATCGTAACCATTCAGTTCAGTGCCACGAACACCATAAATCTGGAGAACCTGTGACTTTTCTGCCAGCCCGCGGAATTGAACCCGCACTCACAGAGGGCTTATCACCCGTCGTCCAACGCGCTACGAACACGCTGGGCAGGCGGGCTTCAGACCCTATAAAAACACTTCACTTCACATTTCTAGCCCCTATTATGCAGGAGGTAGGAAGGTCAATACCTTTCCTCAAGTGTGGAACGTGGAGTGTAGGATTAAACTCACAACACTCATGAGTCCGAGACGATATGCGAACGCTTATGCATTGTGCTGCTCCGTCCATCTTGTGCGTTACCACACTTAATTCTTTCTTTCTATCTTTCTTTCTTTTGTCCTTCTCTGCTTTTTTGCCGCTAGGCGTAGCAGGTTTAACTGATGATCGGTTCCCGAGATAATGCACGCTCGGTCGCTTGATATGGTGTGGTATTGTGGAGTTTTAAGATGTCTGTAACTCCATCAACCCATCTTTTCTTGGTCTGCCCTTTCCTCTTGATGATTCCATTTTCAGGTTGTACGCTCTTGCAACTGGTGTATTCGGGTTCATTCTGACCAAGTGGCCAAACCATTTGAGTCTCTGTTTTTCAATAAATCTAATAGCAGGTGTTGTTCCGACTGTTCTTCTAATTTCCTCATTTCTTATATGGTCTCTTCTTGTTTTATTTACTGCTTTCATCAGGCATCTCATTTCGCATGTGGTAATTTTCCTTTCTTGTTCTGTTGTCAGTGCCCATGTTTGGCTCTGGTAGCACAGTGTTGGTATAAAGATTACATTTATAATCTGTATTTTAGTCACTACTGGAATAGCTGGGTGTTTTAAAATTGGGGTAAGCTGGTATGTAATGTTGTTGGCTTGCTGGATTCTAGTTTCGATCTCTCTGTCCAGTCTGCTATCAGATGTGAAGATACTTCCAAGGTATTTGAATTCTCTCACCTGCTTTAGCGTTTGGTCATTTATTTGTATGTTGATATCTTTATGTTCTTCACACTTAATTGCTTTACCTTATTCTTGTTGAATTTGCGTGTGATTTATTGCGTTATTCTGTCATGAAAATGTTGTGTTTCAAAGAAAATTAATCAAACCAGTCTGATTGCTTTGATTATATTTACATTGAATTGTCTTTTTCAGTTTTGTAATTCCAGAAGTGTGAAATCGAACAACAACTGATTGTCAGTTCTGTATGCGTCAGATACTTTCTCAACGGTCTGTCCACATTTCGTATGGTTTCTTCTTGCGTTAGCATCTAATCTCAGTTGTGTCAACTCTTCTCATTTTTATTGTCCTGGTATAGACTATCTATACTTAGTGTTTTTTTTATTGTTCTAGTACCTTCTCTTTAAACTGTTAATACTGTTATTGGCTATTTTTTTTGAGTCTAGTACAATCTCTTTGAATGGTTAGTACTGTTATTGGCTATTTCCTTTCTCAAGTACAATCTCTTTGAATGGTTAATACTGTTATTGGCTATTTTTTTGGGTCTAGTACCTTCTTCTTGAACTTTTAATACTGCCATTTGCGATTTTCTTGGGTGGAAGACAGTATTGATTTGTCATCATTCTTGACGGTTATATCCTTGATTTCTTTAATCTATAGACATTTCGTGTGACTAGTTTCTTAGTTTAGCCATTCTCACTGAACTGTTAATACCTCTTCATTTAGTAGATAGTTTATTAATAAGTCACTTTCTCTGGTCGGGCCATACTATACCAACGTTTCTGTTCGTAAGAAAAATATTTAAATTGAAAATAAGTGTTTAAATATTTAAAATAATGTACATTCTAGAATATCTTGGACATGACCAAATTTGGGTAGATTACCTTCTGTACTGTTAGGGCATAGTCGTTATTTTTCGCTGCCTCAGCTTTAACATCGATCATAACTCCATCAGCTATTGTCAGCTCAATGGGTAGATCCTTTAGATCGTATCCCTTGGGGTTGAAATGACGAGGGGCATCAATGTGTGTTCCCCCGTGTTCCCCGGATGTGAAAACGCCTACCTCGATCCTGAAACAAACAACATATTCATAATTGGTTACCGTCAGTAAAAAAATAGAAAGATAAAATTAGAAAGAAAGAAATTAGAATAAAAGTACGAAAAAATCCTAGTCATACAATTAATAAAAGAACAACAGATAAAATTTGGCCATTTGACAAGAATTTCCAAGTATAGTCGACCACAGATAGTCACATTGAAACAAAATATAATGAATGCATAGCAAGATGAAAACAAAGCAAAAGATGGAGTGACGGCATCAAGAACAACTTTGTAAAAAATGAATAGTAACTTGCAAAGGGTATTAGACAAAACGCACGGAAGATCATTTCATCTCCGCCAACACTTCACTGAGATAAAATACAAGAAGAAAAGAGGACAAAGAAGAAAATAGTGTTTCTGGTATAACTAATTGAGCTGTGGTCGATCTGAAAAGGTTACTTTAGGAAAACAAACATTCTTCTCCAGTTTTGAAATTTTATTGTGAGACCATGCTTCTACAAAGCATGCTCAAGTTAAGCTATCATGGCTCTCTACGATATTAGGGTGGCCTCTGTGACAAAGTGGTAAGCATTATGTCTTACGTTCTGAAGATTGTGGGCTCGAATCTAGACCACGTCGTTTGGTTCATTTCATGAGTGCATTTTTTGACAGAGACGTCTAGGATTGTCGCCGGAGCTACTGAGTTCATGCTTTGTACAATACCTGCTTCCGGTGGCGTGCTATTTCCGCGGAGGACGACCGCGGTATATTGTGAAACATAGTGATATAGTCAATCATTCGTCTTCAGATTTTATGCAATATTTACCGTTCTGCTATGTCATCATCATCATCAGGTGTCGGCTAGCGTAGACGATCTTTGCTATCAACTCAGATATTAACGCTCTACCGTGCCATGAAGTCAGGCTATCCAAAATTTTCCCGCTCTGTCTTTCTCGGTCTTGTCTACCCTCGATTTTACCGGTTGTCACAATGTGTTCTAAACCTCCCCTCCTCATAACATGCCCGGGAAATGATGACTGCCTCTTTCTTATATTGATGATAAGCTTTCTCTATGTCTTGATCTCATTCAGCACCTCAACATTAGTCATTTTAGCAGTCCATGGTATTCTCATCATTCTTCTGTAAAACCACATTTCTGTGGCCATATGTAGCCATACTATAAATATATTAATTAGCTCGAAATATATTATTGTTGTACTCTAGTTCCTTTCTATCATTTTTTATAATTTTGTCCACATGTCTATATGTCTATGTTAATTATATACATGGCACCCATTGCTATACGAATATGGATCCACCTTTGATGCTATCGTTAACTTATACGTAGTGTCTTATCTTATCTTAACCACATTTGTCGTGAAGTGTCGTGGGGAGATTTAGTTTTCTATCTTGTTCCAGGTGTGTTGCGCTTGACGTTGTCAGTCCGTGCTTACGCAGGAACTCTTAGATGTTATCTATCCATCGTGTTCTTGGCCTACCTCGTGCTCTGAGTGTCGATTATTATAGGCACGTGATAGTAGTAAATGTGGATCTATTCTCATTAGATGGCCGAACCACTTGAATTTTTGCTTCTCGATGTACTGTATGCATGGTATAGTACCAACGATGCTTCTGATATTATCGTTTCTCACTCTATCCCTCCTTGTAACGTTGACAGCTTTTCGTAGACATCTCATTTCACATGTTGTAATCTTTCTTTCTTGTGTCTTAGTCAAGGGCCATGTTTGCACTGATAGCAGAGAGTTGGAATAAATATGCAGTTTATCAGTTGTCGTTTGACTGCCATGTTAATGCTTGGATGTTTTAATAGTGGTAACAGTTGGTATATTACTGCGTTTGCCTTCTGGCATCTAGTCTCGATTTCTCTGTCTATCTTTCCATCTGCTGTGAATATACTCCCGAGATATTTGAATTCTGGACGCAGTGTATTACTGTAAAATTAGTTCTTTAGCCCAGCTTTGCTATAGTTTTCGCAAAACATCAAAGAAATTCGTCGATATGCAAAATCTAAATTATATTTCGACCTGTCAATGACATATTAATTCGGTCCATTCGGTCTCGTAAATATAAGACTGCATGCAAAATCCCATATCAATACAACATAAACTTTTCGATAAAATTGAACTTGAATGATGGCAAATATTTGTAAACGGACTATAGTACATTTTAATTATGAGTACTTTGAGAATTGTTTCTTGCATTTGTCATTAGTATGCATTTAAACTATAAAAATTATATATATATATCCCATGTGGCTTACCCGGTAGCAACGAAGAGAAACCAAAGTCTCCTCTCACATGTAGTTCAAGGTGAGTAAGAGGGGTATGTAGTGAGATTATCTACCCCTCGCCGTGGAAAAAGCAAACAAGCACAGAAACATAGACACACAAATCCAAACTGCTCACGTAGGTCCTACCGTTGTGGTTAGATAAAAATGAAGTAACATTTTTGTATGCATTTATAATTCTTTGGGCACGGCGAAGATTGAGGATATATAAATAATATTAAGTATAAATAAATAACATTACTTTTTATTAGGTCCTAATCGACTATGGAAAGTGCTTCACAATTTTGTTGGGGACTATAAAGTCCGATGCCATAGTGATAGTCTCTGTCACAATTCTCACAAGCAAACGATGAGACACGTCTCTAGAGATTTAATTGATTTGGAGTAAAACTTCCTTTCCTCTGTTTGATCAAAAGGCAACAGCCGACACAGTCTCTTCTTGTCTTTAACGACTGGTTACTATGTGCCTGTGCATCTCTCTATCTCTCTCGTTTTCTCTATCTCTCTCATTGTATTTTATATATCTATATATAAAACTGATGTATAAGTTATGAAAAGTTTCCCATATTGTGGAAAGAAAATTACAATATATTTTACTGCATTAAAAATATATTGTTTATATCTGCAGCAATCGATAGTTACTAAAACAATAAAGTGCACATGCAGACATTTCCCAAATCTGACAGCTATCATACATTGCTGATTTCAAATGGTATTCTCACAAACTGGTTCACACATTTCCATCTGTGCAGAAGATGACGTGCAAAATGTGCTGGAGCAAGATCTGTCTTCTTCTTCTTCTTCTTTATTTTTCCTAATCCTGTTTTGCCTCACAGTTTCAGGGTAAGAAGAGATTTCTAGAACGGGCTTTTCTGTGAGTTTCTTGCACATTGTTTTTCACCGACTCTGTTATTACTGAGGTTCACCTTTTCCGTGTACGGCCTTTTACTTTGTATCCACTATCTCGGTGTAGCATTGCTCTTTGTATCCACTATCTCGGTGTAGCATTGCTATTTGTATCCACTATCTCAGTGTAGTATTGCTCTTTGTATCCACTATCTAGGTGTAGCATTGCTCTTTGTATCCACTATCTCGGTGTAGCATTACTCTTTGTATCCACTATCTCGGTGTAGCATTGCTCTTTGTGGTCCACTATCTCAGTGTAGCATTGCTCTTTGTGGTGCACTATCTCGGTGTAGCATTGCTCTTTGTGGTGCACTATCTCGGTGTAGTATTGTTCTCTGTATCCACTATCTTGGTGTAACATTGCTCTTTGTATCCACTATCTCGGTGTAGTATTGCTCTTTGTATCCACTATCTCGGTGTAGCATTGCTCTTTGTATCCACTATCTCGGTGTAGCATTGCTCTTTGTATCCACTATCTCGGTGTAGCATTGCTCTTTGTGGTGCACTATCTCGGTGTAGCATTGCTCTTTGTGGTGCACTATCTCGGTGTAGTATTGTTCTCTGTATCCACTATCTCGGTGTAACATTGCTCTTTGTATCCACTATCTCGGTGTAGTATTGCTCTTTGTATCCACTATCTCGGAGTAGCATTGCTCTTTGTATCCACTATCTCGGTGTAGTATTGCAATTGGATCCACTATCTCAGTGTAGCATTGCTCTTTGTGGTGCACTATCTCGGTGTAGCATTGCTCTTTGTATCCACTATCTCGGAGTAGCATTGCTCTTTGAGGCGCACTATATCGGAGTAGCATTGCTCTTTGTATCCACTATCTCGGAGTAGCATTGCTCTTTGTGGTCCACTATCTCGGTGTAGTATTGTTCTCTGTATCCACTATCTCGGGGTAACATTGCTCTTTGTATCCACTATCTCGGTGTAGTATTGCTCTTTGTATCCACTATCTCGGTGTAGCATTGCTCTTTGTATCCACTATCTCGGTGTAGCATTGCTCTTTGTATCCACTATCTCGGTGTAGCATTGCTCTTTGTGGTGCACTATCTCGGTGTAGCATTGCTCTTTGTGGTGCACTATCTCGGTGTAGTATTGTTCTCTGTATCCACTATCTCGGTGTAACATTGCTCTTTGTATCCACTATCTCGGTGTAGTATTGCTCTTTGTATCCACTATCTCGGAGTAGCATTGCTCTTTGTATCCACTATCTCGGTGTAGTATTGCAATTGGATCCACTATCTCAGTGTAGCATTGCTCTTTGTGGTGCACTATCTCGGTGTAGCATTGCTCTTTGTATCCACTATCTCGGAGTAGCATTGCTCGTTGTATCCACTATCTCGGTGTAGCATTGCTCTTTGTATCCACTATCTCGGTGTAGTATTGCTCTTTGTATCCACTATCTCGGTGTAGCATTGCTCTTTGTATCCACTATCTCTGAGTAGCATTGCTATTTGTATCCACTATCTCGGAATAGCATTGCTCTTTGTATCCACTATCTCGGAGTAGCATTGCTCTTTGTATAAACTATCTCGGAGTAGCATTGCACTTTGTATCCACTATCTCGGTGTAGCATTGCTCTTTGTATCCACTATCTCGGTGTAGCATTGCTCTTTGTATCCACTGTCTCTGTGTATCATTGCTCTTTGTATCCACTATCTCGGTGTAGCATTGCTCTTTGTATCCACTGTCTCTGTGTATCATTGCTCTTTGTATCCACTATCTCGGTGTAGCATTGCTCTTTGTATCCACTATCTCGGTGTAGCATTGCT
Organism: Arion vulgaris; assembly: GCA_020796225.1. NCBI lineage: Eukaryota > Metazoa > Mollusca > Gastropoda > Stylommatophora > Arionidae > Arion > Arion vulgaris. The sequence continues at coordinate 22,576,319 of CM036765.1, forward strand.
CTTTGTATTCACTATCTCGGAGTAGCATTGCTCTTTGTATCCACTATCTCGGAGTAGCATTGCTCTTTGAGGCGCACTATATCGGAGTAGCATTGCTCTTTGTATCCACTATCACGGAGTAGCATTGCTCTTTGTGGTCCACTATCTCGGAGTAGCATTGCTCTTTGTATCCACTATATCGGAGTAGCATTGCTCTTTGAGGCGCACTATATCGGAGTAGCATTGCTCTTTGTATCCACTATCTCGGTGTAGCATTGCTCTTTGTATCCACTATCTCGGTGTAGCATTGCTCTTTGTATCCACTATCTCGGAGTAGCATTGCTCTTTGTATCCACTTATTCGGAGTAGCATTGCTCTTTGTATCCACTATATCGGAGTAGCATTGCTCTTTGTATCCACTATCTCGGAGTAGCATTGCTCTTTGTATCCACTATATCGGAGTAGCATTGCTCTTTGTATCCACTATCTCGGAGTAGCATTGCTCTTTGTATCCACTATCTCGGAGTAGCATTGCTCTTTGTATCCACTATCTCGGAGTAGCATTGCTCTTTGAGGCGCACTATATCGGAGTAGCATTGCTCTTTGTATCCATTATCTCGGAGTAGCATTGCTCTTTGTGGTCCACTATCTCGGAGTAGCATTGCTCTTTGTATCCACTATATCGGAGTAGCATTGCTCTTTGAGGCGCACTATATCGGAGTAGCATTGCTCTTTGTATCCACTATCTCGGTGTAGCATTGCTCTTTGTATCCACTATCTCGGTGTAGCATTGCTCTTTGTATCCACTATATCGGTGTAGCATTGCTCTTTGTATCCACTATATTGGAGTAGCATTGCTCTTTGTATCCACTATCTCGGTGTAGCATTGCTCTTTGTATCAACTATATCGGTGTAGCATTGCTCTTTGTATCCACTATCTCGATCTCGATGTAGCATTGTTCTTTGAGGCACACTATCTCGGTGTAGCATTGCTCTTTGTATCCACTATATCGGTGTAGCATTGCTCTTTGTGGTCCACTATATCAAAGTAGCATTGCTCTTTGTATCCACTATCTCGGTGTAGCATTACTCTTTGTATCCACTATATCGGAGTAGCATTGCTCTTTGAGGCACACTATATCGGAGTAGCATTGCTCTTTGTATCAACTATATCGGAGTAGCATTGCTCTTTGTATCCACTATATCGGTGTAGCATTGCTCTTTGTATCCACTATCTCGGTGTAGCATTGCTCTTTGTATCCACTATATCGGAGTAGCATTGCTCTTTGAGGCACACTATCTCGGTGTAGCATTGCTCTTTGTATCCACTATATCGGTGTAGCATTGCTCTTTGTGGTCCACTATATCAAAGTAGCTTTGCTCTTTGTATCCACTATCTCGGTGTAGCATTGCTCTTTGTATCCACTATATCGGAGTAGCATTGCTCTTTGTATCCACTATATCGGTGTAGCATTGCTCTTTGTATCCACTATCTCGGTGTAGCATTGCTCTTTGTATCCACTATATCGGAGTAGCATTGCTCTTTGAGGCGCACTATATCGGAGTAGCATTGCTCTTTGTGGTCCACTATATCGGAGTAGCATTGCTCTTTGTGGTCCACTATATCGGAGTAGCATTGCTCTTTGTAGTCCACTATATCGGAGTAGCATTGCTCTTTGTATCCACTATCTCGGTGTAGCATTGCTCTTTGTATCCACTATATCGGTGTAGCATTGCTCTTTGTATCCACTATATCGGAGTAGCATTGCTCTTTGTATCCACTATCTCGGTGTAGCATTGCTCTTTGTATCCACTATATCGGTGTAGCATTGCTCTTTGTATCCACTATATCGGAGTAGCATTGCTCTTTGAGGCGCACTATATCGGAGTAGCATTGCTCTTTGTATCCACTATCTCGGTGTAGCATTGCTCTTTGTATCCACTATCTCGGTGTAGCATTGTTCTTTGTATCCACTATATCGGTGTAGCATTGCTCTTTGTATCCACTATATTGGAGTAGCATTGCTCTTTGTATCCACTATCTCGGTGTAGCATTGCTCTTTGTATCAACTATATCGGTGTAGCATTGCTCTTTGTATCCACTATCTCGATCTCGATGTAGCATTGTTCTTTGAGGCACACTATCTCGGTGTAGCATTGCTCTTTGTATCCACTATATCGGTGTAGCATTGCTCTTTGTGGTCCACTATATCAAAGTAGCATTGCTCTTTGTATCCACTATCTCGGTGTAGCATTACTCTTTGTATCCACTATATCGGAGTAGCATTGCTCTTTGAGGCACACTATATCGGAGTAGCATTGCTCTTTGTATCAACTATATCGGAGTAGCATTGCTCTTTGTATCCACTATATCGGTGTAGCATTGCTCTTTGTATCCACTATCTCGGTGTAGCATTGCTCTTTGTATCCACTATATCGGAGTAGCATTGCTCTTTGAGGCACACTATCTCGGTGTAGCATTGCTCTTTGTATCCACTATATCGGAGTAGCATTGCTCTTTGAGGCGCACTATATCAAAGTAGCTTTGCTCTTTGTATCCACTATCTCGGTGTAGCATTGCTCTTTGTGGTCCACTATATCGGAGTAGCATTGCTCTTTGTGGTCCACTATATCGGAGTAGCATTGCTCTTTGTATCCACTATCTCGGTGTAGCATTGCTCTTTGTATCCACTATATCGGTGTAGCATTGCTCTTTGTATCCACTATATCGGAGTAGCATTGCTCTTTGTATCCACTATCTCGGTGTAGCATTGCTCTTTGTATCCACTATATCGGTGTAGCATTGCTCTTTGTATCCACTATCTCGGTGTAGCATTGTTCTTTGAGGCACACTATCTCGGTGTAGCATTGCTCTTTGTATCCACTATATCGGTGTAGCATTGCTCTTTGTGGTCCACTATATCAAAGTAGCATTGCTCTTTGTATCCACTATCTCGGTGTAGCATTGCTCTTTGTATCCACTATATCGGAGTAGCATTGCTCTTTGAGGCACACTATATCGGAGTAGCATTGCTCTTTGTATCCACTATATCGGAGTAGCATTGCTCTTTGTATCCACTATATCGGTGTAGCATTGCTCTTTGTATCCACTATCTCGGTGTAGCATTGCTCTTTGTATCCACTATATCGGAGTAGCATTGCTCTTTGAGGCGCACTATATCGGAGTAGCATTGCTCTTTGTGGTCCTCTATATCGGAGTAGCATTGCTCTTTGTGGTCCACTATATCGGAGTAGCATTGCTCTTTGTGGTCCACTATATCGGAGTAGCATTGCTCTTTGTATCCACTATCTCGGTGTAGCATTGCTCTTTGAGGCGCACTATATCGGAGTAGCATTGCTCTTTGTGGTCCACTATATCGGAGTAGCATTGCTCTTTGAGGCGCACTATATCGGAGTAGCATTGCTCTTTGTATCCACTATATCGGAGTAGCATTGCTCTTTGAGGCGCACTATATCGGAGTAGCATTGCTCTTTGTATCCACTATCTCGGTGTAGCATTGCTCTTTGTGGTCCACTATATCGGAGTAGCATTGCTCTTTGTATCCACTATCTCGGTGTAGCATTGTTCTTTGAGGCGCACTATATCGGTGTAGCATTGCTCTTTGTATCCACTATATCGGTGTAGCATTGCTCTTTGTGGCCCACTATATCAAAGTAGCATTGCTCTTTGTATCCACTATCTCGGTGTAGCATTGCTCTTTGTATCCACTATATCGGAGTAGCATTGCTCTTTGAGGCACACTATATCGGAGTAGCATTGCTCTTTGTATCCACTATATCGGAGTAGCATTGCTCTTTGTATCCACTATATCGGTGTAGCATTGCTCTTTGTATCCACTATCTCGGTGTAGCATTGCTCTTTGTATCCACTATATCGGAGTAGCATTGCTCTTTGAGGCGCACTATATCGGAGTAGCATTGCTCTTTGTGGTCCTCTATATCGGAGTAGCATTGCTCTTTGTGGTCCACTATATCGGAGTAGCATTGCTCTTTGTGGTCCACTATATCGGAGTAGCATTGCTCTTTGTATCCACTATCTCGGTGTAGCATTGCTCTTTGAGGCGCACTATATCGGAGTAGCATTGCTCTTTGTGTTCCACTATATCGGAGTAGCATTGCTCTTTGAGGCGCACTATATCGGAGTAGCATTGCTCTTTGTATCCACTATCTCGGTGTAGCATTGTTCTTTGTGGTCCACTATCTCGGTGTAGCATTGCTCTTTGTGGTGCACTATCTCGGTGTAGCATTGCTCTTTGTATCCACTATATCGGAGTAGCATTGCTCTTTGTATCCACTATCTCGGAGTAGCATTGCTCTTTGTATCCACTATATCGGTGTAGCATTGCTCTTTGTATCCACTATCTCGGAGTAGCATTGCTCTTTGTATCCACTATATCGGAGTAGCATTGCTCTTTGTATCCACTATCTCGGTGTAGCATTGCTCTTTGTATCCACTATCTCGGTGTAGCATTGCTCTTTGTATCCACTATCTCGGTGTAGCATTGCTCTTTGTATCCACTATATCGGAGTAGCATTGCTCTTTGTATCCACTATCTCGGTGTAGCATTGCTCTTTGTATCCACTATATCGGAGTAGCATTGCTCTTTGTATCTACTATCTCGGTGTAGCATTGCTCTTTGAGGCACACTATCTCGGTGTAGCATTGCTCTTTGTATCCACTATATCGGTGTAGCATTGCTCTTCGTGGTCCACTATATCGGAGTAGCATTGCTCTTTGAGGTCCACTATATCGGAGTAGCATTGCTCTTTGAGGCGCACTATATCGGAGTAGCATTGCTCTTTGAGGCGCACTATATCGGAGTAGCATTGCTCTTTGTATCCACTATCTCGGTGTAGCATTGCTCTTTGTATCCACTATATCGGTGTAGCATTGCTCTTTGTATCCACTATATCGGAGTAGCATTGCTCTTTGAGGCGCACTATATCGGAGTAGCATTGCTCTTTGAGGCGCACTATATCGGAGTAGCATTGCTCTTTGTGGTCCACTATATCGGAGTAGCATTGCTCTTTGTATCCACTATATCGGAGTAGCATTGCTCTTTGTATCCACTATATCGGAGTAGCATTGCTCTTTGAGGTCCACTATATTGGAGTAGCATTGCTCTTTGAGGCGCACTATATCGGAGTAGCATTGCTCTTTGAGGCGCACTTTATCGGAGTAGCATTGCTCTTTGAGGCGCACTGTCTGTTGGTAATCTGCTTATATGGCCGAACCGTTTAATTTGTTGTTTCTTGATAAAGTTCAGTACTGATGTGCCCCCTTTTTCCTCGTGTCTTAATTCTAAACAATATCTTCTTGATACTCCCAGCTTTCTGCATCTACAATTCCTCTGTCGTGACTAGGAGCTAGATAAAAACTACAATCCATGGCAGCGAATCACTAATTTGGCAAGCACACTAATTTGCCCCTAGACATGAATGGAGTTTCGCCATAAAACAATTTTTTTTTAAAATTTAAAGACCATGTGTCACCAATGAAAAAACCCGCCCTTGCTCTCCGCATGCTTTGTTGTCTCCAAAACAAAGTTAATACCAACATATTCTGAACTAGAATACAAACAGATAACTACATATATTGTGTATAACTGAAACTAGGAACGTTGAACTGACCAAATATTGTTCTCGTTGACAACCGCCGAAATGATGGATCTTTTAAAGTTCGGCATTCCAGGCCAGTAGATTGTGGCAGAAGATAGTGGATGTGTCAGGTCTATGATGGTGCTAGGTAACACATATCCTACCATCCATGTTGACAGCACAGCTAGAAATGTGTACATCGTTTAGACTTTAGTCTGCTTCTTCTTCTTTGTAACAGAATCAATAGAAATACAAACAGATTAGTGCCTAATTTCTTACAAAACTGAAGGTAACATGTTTCACAATGTATACAGTATTATATATTATTGTCCTTTTTTTCTACCGGGTGATCAAATGGTAAAATGTTGTGGTGTTTCCTGATAGAAACATTCCGTGTTTGACCCCACGCTAAGTTCAACATACCGAACAACACAACTGATGACTTGCACAGTCATGGCGACAGCTTCGAAACAGCTGCCTAGATTTGATTTCTCTGCTATATACAGTAGCAAGAGAGTACACAACGAAAATGGAATCATCAAGAGGAAGGGGAAGACAAAGAAAAAGATAGACTGGTGGAGTTACAGACAACTTAAAACTCCACAATATCATATCATATCAAACTACCACGCCTGTATTATCTCTGAAAACGATCAGCGGGACTCTGGTCGGGAAACTTGTCTTTGCTTTGATTTGTATATAATGTAGAATTTGTATTACCATTTTGAAAGATTATGACTTAGAAGAGTAGAAAAAGTTTAGTTTACAAACAAAAGTCAAAGCGTTGCCATGGAAACAGTACATAATACAAAATTTCAAATCCCTAAGGCTCTGATTATAATGAATATTAAAAAAATTCTACCATCACTCTAAGGTGAGCAATTGTTATTTCTAAATTATTACGCATGGTGTTTAGGATATATTAAATATAATATTTTTATTAACTTTTGGTAAACACATCCCCCAATAAAAAAATCTTTTATGACCTAATTTTGAGGATATTTTCACCCAAAAATTTATAAAAATGTAATATTTAATATAGCCTAAAAAGCATGTGTGATATTTTAGAAATTACAATTGCTCACCTTAGAGTGAGAACAGAATTAATTTACATTCATTAGATTCAGAGACTTAGGGATTTTAAATTGTGTGTTTGGCGGCCATTTTGTATTGTTTCCATGGCAACGCTTTGACATTTGTTTGTAAACTAACCTTTTCCTACTCTTCTAGGTTATAATCTTTCAAAATGGTTATACAAATTCTACATTAATATGAAAACAACGAAAATAGTTTCTTGACCCCTACCGACCAGAGTCCCACCTGGTACCTGCGACACTTAACGGCAAAAAGCAGAGACAGACAAAAAAGAAAAAATTCCTTCCTTTCTTTCGTTCGCTTGAAATATTGTCTATATATTCAACGTTGTCGTTTTTACAAACTTCAATAAACATTAATTATATAGTAACAGTGGGATAATCATTTTTGTTGCAGGCAGCACATAATTTTGATTTATCTAGAACTGTATAAACCCACCAAATTAATTCCGTTTTTAAAATAAGATGGCTACCAAGGATATCGATAAGATGCCTGAAAAAAAACACGAAATAGTGAAATAGGCTGGTGAGAAACAACAGCAGTGTACGTCAGCTTGGGAAATATTTGGAGAAAGTAGGATACAAGATGCTTCATATCAGAATAGAAAATGTACAGAGTGTTCAAGATAATTGCAGCCCCATTGACAATTCGAAAGTTGCCAGGTACATATTGAGTTGTGTTTTTTAATTATTTAAACCGGTTCTGACTAGCTCGTCCTACGTCGCATTTGTTCATCGCCCCTCCCGCACTACAATTACACACCGTCACACAACCTTGACCTATACTACGTCATAACTGAACCTTCCCATTTCCATACATGTATGCCAGATTAGCTCCATTCACGGGCTGCAATTATCTTGAACACGCTGTATAATTCCACTTGCTCAACTACATCTGTTCAAGCCTTCACTCACTGGCACTAGACAATTCTTCTTCATCTTTCAGCTCTTAACACAGGTCTTCAACAAACTTCCAGCTCTTCTCTCTCTTGCCATCCCTTCCAATTCTGTCCATGTTTTACCTATACTTTTAATATCAACCTCCATCTCTCCTCTCCATGTATGACTAGGCCTTCCCCTACACCTCTTTCCCTGGGGATTCCAAAACAGTGCATGTCTTGCAACGCTTTCAGTCGGTCTTCTCAATGTGGGACCTATATATCACCAGCATCTCTCCTGAGCTCTTTCTCCACTGGTAGGTATCTGCTTAGTTTCTTTTGTTGTCCTCCATGTCTCCGAGCCATATAACAGCACTGACTTCACATTTGATTGAAAGATTCTCAGCTTTGTGTTACTAGACTCAATCGCAGTCAACTAAAGACTCCAGTCAAATGTGGCCTGGAAGTAAGATGTGCTCGCTTCTAGCTGTAAAGGTACTGAGCTCGCTCCGTCCGATGCGATCAGGATATGTTTTCAAAGATCCATGCTGGCAGTGTAGATGAGATCGAGTTACTAGTCCTATAACAGATGAACGGTTAAAAAAAAAGAGTAGGTCCCGTGTTTAAGTTGAACACTTCAATAAATCCCTGACAGCTAAACTTGACAGCGGCTAAAACTTCGACAGCTAAAACGACAGCTAAACTCGACAGCTAAAACTCGACAGCTAAAACTCGACAGCTAAAACTCGACAGCTAAAACTCGACAGCTAAAACTCGACAGCTAAACTCGACAGCTAAAACTCGACAGCTAAAACTCGACAGCTAAAACTCGACAGCTAAAACTCGACAGCTAAAACTCGACAGCTAAAACTCGACAGCTAAAACTCGACAGCTAAAACTCGACAGCTAAAACTCGACAGCTAAAACTCGACAGCTAAAACTCGACAGCTAAAACTCGACAGCTAAAACTCGACAGCTAAAACTCGACAGCTAAAACTCGACAGCTAAAACTCGACAGCTAAAACTCGACAGCTAAAACTCGACAGCTAAAACTCGACAGCTAAAACTCGACAGCTAAAACTCGACAGCTAAAACTCGACAGCTAAAACTCGACAGCTAAAACTCGACAGCTAAAACTCGACAGCTAAAACTCGACAGCTAAAACTCGACGCAACTCGACAGCTAAAACTCGACAGCTAAAACTCGACAGCTAAAACTCGACAGCTAAAACTCGACAGCTAAAACTCGACAGCTAAAACTCGACAGCTAAAACTCGACAGCTAAAACTGACAGCTAAAACTCGACAGCTAAAACTCGACAGCTAAAACTCGACAGCTAAAACTCGACAGCTAAAACTCGACAGCTAAAACTCGACAGCTAAAACTCGACAGCTAAAACTCGACAGCTAAAACTCGACAGCTAAAACTCGACAGCTAAAACTCGACAGCTAAAACTCGACAGCTAAAACTCGACAGCTAAAACTTGACAGCTAAAACTTGACAGCTAAAACTTGACAGCTAAAACTCGACAGCTAAAACTCGACAGCTAAAACTCGACAGCTAAAACTCGACAGCTAAAACTCGACAGCTAAAACTCGACAGCTAAAACTCGACAGCTAAAACTCGACAGCTAAAACTCGACAGCTAAAACTCGACAGCTAAAACTCGACAGCTAAAACTCGACAGCTAAAACTCGACAGCTAAAACTCGACAGCTAAAACTCGACAGCTAAAACTCGACAGCTAAAACTCGACAGCTAAAACTCGACAGCTAAAACTCGACAGCTAAAACTCGACAGCTAAAACTCGACAGCTAAAACTCGACAGCTAAAACTGATAACTGACAGCTAAAACTTGACAGCTAAAACTTGACAGCTAAAACTTGACAGCTAAAACTTGACAGCTAAAACTCGACAGCTAAAACTCGACAGCTAAAACTCGACAGCTAAAACTCGACAGCTAAAACTCGACAGCTAAAACTTGACAGCTAAAACTCGACAGCTAAAACTCGACAGCTAAAACTCGACAGCTAAAACTTGACAGCTAAAACTCGACAGCTAAAACTCGACAGCTAAAACTCGACAGCTAAAACTCGACAGCTAAAACTCGACAGCTAAAACTTGACAGCTAAAACTTGACAGCTAAAACTTGACAGCTAAAACTTGACAGCTAAAACTTGACAGCTAAAACTTGACAGCTAAAACTTGACAGCTAAACGCAGCTAAAACTTGACAGCTAAAACTCGACAGCTAAAACTCGACAGCTAAAACTCGACAGCTAAAACTCGACAGCTAAAACTCGACAGCTAAAACTCGACAGCTAAAACTCGACAGCTAAAACTCGACAGCTAAAACTCGACAGCTAAAACTCGGCAGCTAAAACTCGACAGCTAAAACTCGACAGCTAAAACTCGACAGCTAAAACTCGACAGCTAAAACTCGACAGCTAAAACTCGACAGCTAAAACTCGACAGCTAAAACTTGACAGCTAAAACTTGACAGCTAAAACTGGACAGCTAAAACTCGACAGCTAAAACTCGACAGCTAAAACTCGACAGCTAAAACTCGACAGCTAAAACTTGACAGCTAAAACTCGACAGCTAAAACTCGACAGCTAAAACTCGACAGCTAAAACTCGACAGCTAAAACTCGACAGCTAAAACTCGACAGCTAAAACTCGACAGCTAAAACTCGACAGCTAAAACTCGACAGCTAAAACTCGACAGCTAAAACTCGACAGCTAAAACTCGACAGCTAAAACTCGACAGCTAAAACTCGACAGCTAAAACTCGACAGCTAAAACTCGACAGCTAAAACTCGACAGCTAAAACTCGACAGCTAAAACTCGACAGCTAAAACTCGACAGCTAAAACTCGACAGCTAAAACTCGACAGCTAAAACTCGACAGCTAAAACTCGACAGCTAAAACTTGACAGCTAAAACTCGACAGCTAAAACTCGACAGCTAAAACTCGACAGCTAAAACTCGACAGCTAAAACTCGACAGCTAAAACTTGACAGCTAAAACTTGACAGCTAAAACTTGACAGCTAAAACTTGACAGCTAAACCATTGACAGCTAAAACTTGACAAGAGTAAGTTGAACCATTAAACCCTTGACAGCTAAAACTCGACAAGAGTAAGTTGAACCATTAAACCCTTGACAGCTAAAACTCGACAAGAGTAAGTTGAACCATTAAACCCTTGACAGCTAAAACTTGACAAGAGTAAGTTGAACCATTAAACCCTTGACAGCTAAAACTCGACAAGAGTAAGTTGAACCATTAAACCCTTGACAGCTAAAACTTGACAAGAGTAAGTTGAACCATTAAACCCTTGACAGCTAAAACTTGACAAGAGTAAGTTGAACCATTAAACCCTTGACAGCTAAAACTTGACAAGAGTAAGTTGAACCATTAAACCCTTGACAGCTAAAACTCGACAAGAGTAAGTTGAAAAGCCACTAACTAACAAGGCAAAATTATTTTTAAAAGATTAAAATAAAACTTCCTGCAACAATATGTTATCTCTTCATAATTACATTAGGACATCTTACCGATGCTACGAAGTAAGTGCACTACCGCTAAGATCTTCATGTGTAAGAAACTGATCGAAGCAGGCATGATTATTCACAGAAGAGCGGCGATGATGGATCCATCAATTAATCAATCAATCAATCATTCAAACTAAAGATTGATTATGTTCTACGCAGACTTAATATGTTTCCAGAATATTGATTGATTGATAGGAAAATCATCATTGCTCTTCCATGTGTGTTCCGATCTCTTTTTTACACAGGAAGAGCTCAGCTGCAGTGCACGAACTCCGTAGCACCAGCGAGGGTCCCTGATGTAATTTTGAAGATGGTAAAGATATTTTTGGTAGGAAATTTAATTTCAATATTTTCTAATGAATTTTGCCAGGGGCGGCGTTTTTCCAGCTTGATATTCTTGATTTTGAACTGCCAAGGTTTCTTTTACATGCTCAAATTTGACACGGGACCTACGCTTTGTCGTCCTACTCCGATAGGACTAGGAATTCGATTCCACCTACACTGAGATCAGGGATCTCTGGAATAATATTCAGATGGCTCCACGAGGGAGCGAACCTGGTACCTTTGGCACGAGAGGCGATCACCTAACCTCTATGCCACAGAGAGCTCCAGAGAGTTCCAGAATATATATAGTGTAGCTCGCAATTAATTAACGCATACCACAAAATATATTTGTATATTATACACCACGCTACAAATTATACTATTTACATTATATTACTATACTAATAATTTTACTATACTAATTATATTACTATAATTATATTACTATACTAATTATATTACTATACTAATTATGTTCCTATACTAATTATATTACTATAATAATTATATTACTATACTAATTATATTACTATACTAATTATATTACTATACTAATTATATTACTATACTAATTATATTATTATACTAATTATATTACTACTCTAATTATATTACTATACTATTTATATTACTATACTAATTATATTACTATACAAAGTGCTGTATCGTATCCACAATTGAAACTGTCCAATAAAATGTTCAACTAATGATATTTATAAGGTTATAATTTCTTTTCTGACTCAGCATTTGCAAAACAATCGTGACCGGCAAAAAAAATCAGTAGATTCCCCTAATCATTGTTGTCTTTCGCTGTTTCTTCACATTCTCCACCTGTCTTAGCTACACCTTGATATTTTATTTACATTCTTGTTTGACCCTGAACATTTTACGTTTCGAGAAATAGCCAACTGTGACATTCTTATAGTAGTTAATTGAAGACAAGTTCGTTACGTGGTTGTTACGAAAACAGAGTCCACAGTTAAGCTAACTATCATAGTTTTCATCAGCGATGTTGTCCTGTTTGACAAAACACGGTGATCTGACAGAATAAATGACAATTCGCTCGTGTGTTGCTGGGGTTCTCAAGGAGCAAAGAATAGTAACACTGCGACCTACAAGGCATGTCGTAAGAAGCAGATGAGGTAGGGGTCTAGGATTCTACCCTAGTAAATAAAAAGCGTCGCAGAAATCGGATGTGCTGGCCTACTTTGTAGGTGAATAACTAGCACAGCGTACAATCGCTCTTAGGTTGGGATCACATAGAAATCACAAAGAGTGGTTAACAAGTGATTGACATGGAGCATTCAAAGAAGAAGAAGGATGACCATTAAAAATGATATTTAAAAGTGGGGCTGAATGTGAAACAACGTTTGCATTATACAAGATATTATAACCAAGAAGTAGTGTAATAACAGTACGCCACGATGCAAGGCGATGATTAAAAAACGAAGGTAGATACGAGATGGGCATGTATGTCCTATGTTTGTACTGACAATGGCTAGGACAGCTCTCCGATGGACAGCGGATGGAAAAAGAGAGATGGACGTCCAAGGAAAATATGGAGTAGAACTGTGGAAAAAGAGTTGAAAAATTGTGGCTGACGTGGGAAACAATTAGTAGAAAGGCGGCAGAACGGCAAAAATGGAAGTATCTTGTGAAAGCATTTTGTGTCTAACGGGACATGACGAAGATGCAGATACAGACAGATACACAGGAAGACGGACATGTAACCTGTTCAACATGACAGTTGATATACAGTCATGACCTCGCTTTTATCAACTGATACTTGTAAAACATTTTACAGAGGAACAGCTACAGCAACACATTAACAGATTCCAGTTAGCATGCAATCAATACAATATGAGAATAAACATCGACATATTCTACGAAGTAATGACATTCGCTAAAGAGGAAAACTACACAATATCTCAATCGACACACGCCCATTAAAACAAGTCAAAGACTTTACATACCTGGGGAGCATCTTTACAGCAAACAGAAGAATAACTAACGAAATCCAACATAGATGCAACAAAGCAAATCAAACACTAGGACAAATGGCGGCAATTTTAAATGGCAAACAAGTCACATTGAACACAAAAAGAGAATTGTTCAACAAAATATTTCTCCCAACATTATGCTACCACTGCCAAACATTGAGGTTGACATTAAATGACAGAAGAAAACTAGTCACAACAGAGATGAAGTGTCTACGAAGAATGCTGAGAGTAACAAGAAGAGATCACTTTAGAAATGAAGACATCAGGAAAAAAGTGTGTACAACATCAGTATCGAACTTTATCAAAAAGCAACAAATTAAATGGTTCAGTCACATAAGCATATTACTAAAAGGCAGTATACCACAGAGAACAATGTTGTTCCGATACAGTGGATACAAAGAAAAAGGCTGGCCACGCAAAAGGTGGACCTCAGAGATAACAGAGGCGACGAAAGACACTATTTATAAAGCACACACAAAAGCCCGTCCTAGAAATATCTTCTTACCCTGAAGCCGTGAGGCAAATCAGAATTGGAGAAGAGAAAGAAAGACAAGGTGCGTACTGAAGCTGTGAGACAAATCAGGATTGGAGAAGAGAAAGAAAGACAAGGTGCGTACTGAAGCTGTGAGGCAAATCAGGATTGGAGAAGAGAAAGAAAGACAAGGTGCGTACTGAAGCTGTGAGGCAAACCAGGATTGAGAGAGAAAGAAAGACAAGGTACGTACTGAAGCTGTGAGGCAAATCAGGATTAGAGAAGAGAAAGAAAGACAAGGTGCGTACTGAAGCTGTGAGGCAAATCAGGATTGGAGAAGAGAAAGAAAGACAAGGTGCGTACTGAAGCTGTGAGGCAAATCAGGATTGGAGAAGAGAAAGAAAGACAAGGTGCGTACTGAAGCTGTGAGACAAATCAGGATTGGAGAAGAGAAAGAAAGACAAGGTGCGTACTGAAGCTGTGAGGCAAATCAGGATTGGAGAAGAGAAAGAAAGACAAGGTACGTACTGAAACTGTGAGACAAATCAAGATGGGAGAAGAGAAAGAAAGACAAGGTACGTACTGAAACTGTGAGACAAATCAGGATTGGGAGAAGAGAAAGAAAGACAAGGTGCGTACTGAAGCTGTGAGACAAATCAGGATTGGAGAAGAGAAAGAAAGACAAGGTACGTACTGAAACTGTGAGACAAATCAAGATGGGAGAAGAGAAAGAAAGACAAGGTACGTACTGAAACTGTGAGACAAATCAGGATTGGAGAAGAGAAAGAAAGACAAGGTACGTACTGAAGCTGTGAGACAAACCAGGATTGAGAAGAGAAAGAAAGACAAGGTACGTACTGAAGCTGTGAGGCAAACCAGGATTGGAGAAAAGAAAGAAAGACAAGGTACGTACTGAAGCTGTGAGGCAAATCAGGATTGGAGAAGAGAAAGAAAGACAAGGTACGTACTGAAGCCGTGAGGCAAATCAGGATTGGAGAAGAGAAAGAAAGACAAGGTACGTACTGAAGCTGTGAGACAAACCAGGATTAGAGAAGAGAAAGAAAGACAAGGTGCGTACTGAAGCTGTGAGGCAAACCAGGATTGAGAAGAGAAAGAAAGACAAGGTACGTACTGAAGCTGTGAGGCAAACCAGGATTGGAGAAGAGAAAGAAAGACAAGGTACGTACTGAAGCTGTGAGGCAAATCAGGATTGGAGAAGAGAAAGAAAGACAAGGTACGTACTGAAGCCGTGAGGCAAATCAGGATTGGGAGAAGAGAAAGAAAGACAAGGTACGTACTGAAGCTGTGAGACAAACCAGGATTAGAGAAGAGAAAGAAAGACAAGGTGCATAGAGAGGCTCGCTCCAGGTGTCTCCTTTTTCAAACTGACTCTGAGATGAAAAAACAGGATTAGAGATTAGATAGATAGACTTTTAAAATTATCAAAGTCAAACTTGAAAAACGCTGTCACTATTGTGAAAACTTCATATACCCAGAAAACACTAAAACTCCGTCATGATGACATACTTGGTGATCTAACATACTCTGAATAAAACTTCCCATATACATTCGCTACAACCATCAATGTTTGCCACAGTTGTTACATTTACCAACTCGTATCAATATACGGAAGAATACATTCATTGAAAACTGAAGTCATTTACATGAACGAATTATTAATTCGGTCAATTCTAAATTAATTTGTATATCCAAACAGAGATAGTTAGTTGCTAAAAGCTCAACCAGCTTATGCCCCCGCATACATTTAAACAAGTGAATTAGTCAAACAGCACTTAAAGCAGAAATATGGGTCCCCACTTTTCAAACAGATACTTACTTACTAACTTAATCCGTCATGCCTAGTGACATATGGGGCTTCAGAAAGGACTTTCCATGCTCTCCTGTCCCGTGCAACCTTCAGCGCAGAGCCCACGTCAGAGATGCGGTGTCCAGTTCCTCTTCCATCATGCGCCTCCATGTTGTCCGTGGTCTGCCTTTCTTTCTCTTTCCTTCTGGTGTCCAAGTGAGGGCTACCCTTGCAGGCATTTCTTGTCTCATTCTCATAACATGTCCGAGCCATTTCCATCTTCTCTTTTGAGTATGTCATTCATTGCCTCTTGTCTTGCATCTTGGAGTAGTTGGTTATTGGATATTTTTACTGACCAAAAGATTCCCAAGATTCTGCGAAGACAAGAGCGGTGGAAAACTGACAGCCTGCTAGTATCTCCTTTGGTCATCCTCCAACACTCCGATCCGTAGAGCAAAACTGACAAAACAATGCTTTTATAGAGTTTAAGCTTTGTGGTCCTATTGTAGATTTTGGACTTCCATACTGGTTTCATTCTGGCAAAAGCGGTTCTGGCCTTACTTAGACGTGATTTTATATCTTCCTCCGTGCCACCATATAGTGTCAGTACGCTACCAAGATATGTAAACTGCTCAACCCTTTCCAGTGTTTCATTTTCTAACATTACTGGTTGTTGGATTTCACTGTTTGTCATAATTTTTGTTTTTCCTGTGTTTGTTTTGAGGCCTACTGTCTTTGCCGTGCTGTGAAGTATTGTACTTTTCTCTTGTATATGTTCATATTTGTGTGACACCAGGGCTATATCATCTGCAAAGTCCAGATCTCAATCATATCGAAAGGGTCCATCTTATTCCTCTTGGTGCTTGTTGTTTTATGGCTTTTTTAGCACCCAGTCAATTGTAATACTAAACAAAAGAGAGGACATTACGCATCCCTGCCTTACACCAGATTTTACTGGGAATGTTTTATTGGAATTCTTTAGGTTGCAGAATTTCAAACAGATAGTGCAGCTTTTAATAACAAATATGTTTCATATGCTCTCTATATAACACTTACATCATACAGGTACATTAACCCTTTCACTCCATACTATTTTTTTTACCCGCGTCCGCATTTTCTTTTCAATGCATACTATATTAAACAGAATACAGACTTTGCGTAACCTTAAAAAATTTGTTGAGCCAGTATATCGGCCCAGAAGTGCGAAAGGGTTAAATACATATCCCATATTAGATGCTTGAATATTATATTTGTTTAGTAAGTTCAAATATTGAAAAAGTTCCGGAAAAGTTATTTTTAAGTTAAGTTTTAAACTAACACGTTAATAAATGAGACCACAAGCTGCATGAGTTAACCCTTAGGAGGTCATCTATGGCAAAGTGGTTAATACGTTTGGCTGTCGTTTTTAAGGTTGCGGGTTCGAGTTCCTACCGAGTTACACGTGTAATGTTTTCTTTAGACCCTAGGATTATTGCAGATAGCTACGGAGTTCGTGCTTTGTGTAACACTCTCGCAAATGGCGTACCATTTCTGCCGACATGGATGATGTCATATGCGATTAAATACAGTGCAACGAAGTGAATTCTTCGCATTTTAACGATTTAGACTTACCTCCCCCCTCTCTGGTGGCGTCTGTGGCTTAGGTGATAGTGACTCGGTCTATTAACCCCGACGTTCTGAGTTCGAATCACTCTGCGGACAATTTGGTTGCAAATTCTTTCGCGTTGATTTTTACAAAGGACGATGGCACCACCCGTTCAGAAAGCAATGACAAACTACTGAACGTAATAATGCCTAGAAAAAATCACAAACAGTGTTAAAAAGCTGAAGCTGATTCGTGAAGTCCTGTAAAGAATGTGCAATTAACAAAAAAAAGAACACCCCAAACTACAAACAGCACAGGACTTTCCTTCTACACTAATATTTTTTCAGGAAAATACACATACACATACACATATATATATATATATATGTATATGTGTGTATATGTGTCATATGATACACAAATATACCCACACATACAGGACACGTGTTTCAAACACTGCTCCGTGCCATATAGAGCTTGTACAAGTCTTCTAGAATCATGTGAGAACAATCTACGGAAAGAAAAATTCAAGATAAACTAAATTTACATATCAAAGTTCGCTTGGCTGCATTGTTTTACTATAAAACTACAAGTATATATAGTAAAGATAAACAATGTTATAAGACAAAGTAATACCCTATGTTTCAGTGATGTTTTGGTGCAACTAATAAATAATGATATCAACATACAAAGGACAAAACCCTAAAGCAGGTGAGAGAATTCAAATACCTCGGAAATATCTTCACATCTGATAGTAGACTGGACAAAGCGATCTAAACTAGAATCCAGCAAGCCAGCAACATTACATACCAGCTTACCCCAATCTAGAAACACCCAGCAATTCTAGTAGAGACTAAAGACATAAATGCAATCTTCATACCAACACTGTTCTACCAGTGCCAAACATGGGCACTGACAAAAGAACAAGAAAAGAAAATTACCACATGCGAAATGAGATGCCTGAGGAAAGCAGTAAATAAAACACGAAGAGACCATATAAGGAATGAGGAAATTAGAAGAACAGTCGGAACAACACCTGCTATTAGATTCATTGAAAAAGAGACTCAAATGGTTTGATCACTTGATGAGAATAAACCCGAATACAAAAGTTGCAAGAGCGTACAATCTGAAAATATAATCATCATGAGGAAAGGGAAGACCAAGAAAAGGTGGATTGATGGAGTTACAGACATCTTAAAACTCCACAATACCACAATATATCAAACGACTGATCGTGCATTATCTCGGAAATCGATCATCAGTTAAACCTGCTACGCCTAGCGGCAAAAAAGCAGAGAAGGACAGAAGAAAGAAAGAAAGAATAATGTTATCAAAGTGTTGTAAAGATGAGACAAAAGTGGTGTCTGAAGTGCTGAACCATCAGATGAATTCGTATTTCAATAATGGTTTGAGCACGTAAAAGAATCCTTGGCATTTAAAATTCGATAAGAGTTGCCTTCCAAACCGCGGTCCGAGTAAAATTTATAAAGAATTCAAAGACTTAAAATAAAATTCCTCCAAAACTTCCAATAACTTCAAAATTACATCGGAGACCCTCGCCAATGCTACGGAGTTTGTGCGCTTTCGATGAGATCTTCCTGTGTAAGAAAGAGATCGGAGTACACATGGTTACGCCCATGATAATAGTGCAGTGTTAATAGTCTTGCTAGAAGAGATGTAGTGTTATATGTTTACTACAAAAGTATAACATGTGCTTTGTTTGGGACCTACTGCAAAATGTGATTTATTCCTATTTTTCATGTTTGTTCTGTGGTTTGCTCAAAATTGACATGGAAACAAGTGGGATGGAGACACCCGTTGCTTGTGCATGTGTTTGTTATGCCCTGTCCGAAGATGGAAGATAATGAATTGTCTGTATCGGTCGATCGAGTGAGAAATAATTGGACTCTCCAATAGCCTGGATAGTGTTTTTTTCCACAAAGAATGTAATTCTGTTTTCTTCTTGTCCTTATTTTCTTCACAAATTTGTCTGCCTTCTCCCTACCCGGCAAACCACAATGTAATGGTACCCACTATAAAATAGTATCGATGCGAAAAATTGACTTCACTGCACTTTGTTTCCCCCTATGGCTTCATCCTTCTCGGCAGAAATAGTATGCCACCCGCCGAGAGTGTTGCACAAACTCCTTAGATCCAGCAACAATGTTAGGGGGCTTATAAGAAAATGCAAATGTTGCTCCGTCCGAATTCGAACACATAACCCTCAGAACAACAGATCAACGTCCTAGCCACTTCACCATTAAGATCCATCAATAAATCGACTGCAGTGAAGTATAGTTCGTTTGTTGGTAGATACTTTGCGGAGGTTAATTGTTTTTCTAACGCCATCTATGTCACGTGAGACACGGCTTCTGTTTAAATGCCCTCCTTGATGTAGTTCATCAAATATATAATTATTGTATTATTGATCTGTGATACAAGTTCTCTGATGATTTGATCTAGTTTTTCTTCTCCAGTCACTGACTTCTGAAGGTGTACCCGGAATACCTTAACGGTCAACCCTACGCTATTCTCTTTACTTACTCCTTTCAACAGCGATCGTGAGAAATACCGTCAAAGGTGAGATCTCCATCGTGATCTCTTCAAACAAAACACAAAGCCGATAAAATATTGACCAATGAACCGTCAGCTCATAGCGTCTTGATTGTAGTTTTTTTTCTTTCTTTGTTTTGGAAAACAACGGGTTTTACCTGAACGGGTAACAACAATAAGAAATTGCTTTGTCACGGTAACAGGAGGGAAATCCCCTGTGATGTTTTCATCACTAAATTTATCTCGTATCTTATTCTGTTTTTAGCTGAGAATTTTATAAATTTTATGAATGAAACTTTCCACTAATTTAATTATATTCACTTGCTAAGTATTTGCTCCATGTTTCCTCCAAATTAAACGAATTCAGGAGAAGTGATGAAAACATAGAAATGTCTGGTCAACTACTAGTAACAACTGTTATAAGAAAGAGAAGATGGAGATATGTTGGACATTCTCTGAAAAGATCTGACTTTTGTTAAAATCACAAAACAGGCACTGCAGAAAGGACACATTAACCCAGGAAATCACGTCTAAGACTGTTGACGTTTTCAAAAAAATGTCTGAGAATATAGTTTTGATGCCGATGCTAAAACTTTTATCTGTTTGTCTTGTTTGGAGAATCTTTGCAACGCGTTATGCACTTATTTGGTCTGTGTCTAAATCACACTTATCAAAAGATTGTATCTTCAACTTTTGAAATATGTTATCTCAATTTATTCTGTGTGAGTTATGAAGTGTTTAGTATGTTCATTTCTACAATGTTGGTAAATTGTATTATCTTTCTTGTGGCTTGTATGTTCGATACAGATTTGAACACACAACATTCAAACCGAGAGGCAAACGTTTTAACCACTTGGCCATAGATACGCCCAGATAGGCTTGCATGCTATGTTGTGTTCGCCTACCTGTTCATGTACGTCATGACAAACTTCTTTGCTTTTAATTATATGTTATGTTTGTATTTGGTTTAGATAACACATATTTGATAACATTAGTTAACGAATGAGAGTGTATCATGAATAGAGAAGATAACAGATATATCTTCTTCTTCTTCTTCTTCGAACGTTCCATATCGACCACTTATCAACCACTCTGTGCAATTTGTATGTGATCCGAGCCTAAAAACGAATTGTACATTATGCCAGCTATGCGCCTACAAGTAGCCAGCACATCCGATTTCTGCGCTGCTTTTTATTTACTAAAGTAGCATCCAGTGGCGGCTCGTCATTAAGGGCATGTAGGGTTGGGCCCCACCAAAAGTAATGTGAACGTGAATTTATTATTTTATAAATTAAAATATAACCTAACCCAGAACCATAATTTTTCCAAAAATGTTTGTCTCGCCCCACCAACAGAAATGATCACGAGCCGCCACTGGTAGCATCCATAGGGCCTAATTCAGTCGCCTCTTACGACACGCTTTGTAGGTTGCAGTGGTACTATTCTTTGCTTCCCTGCGGGCCCCGGCACCACACAGGCGAAACAGATAGACATATCCAGAAGGAAGTAGAAATCAAACGCTCAGATGGTACAAATAAGATAATTTTATTGTGATGAGCATATAAACAGACAGGATGAGTGGTTAAAATAACATTATACAAAGAGGCATCTCGACAATAAGGAGAAGAGGAAGACCATGAAAAAGATAGATTAAGGAAGTGACTGATAACTTGAGCATGAGAACAGCAGAATCTGACCGATGAGAGAGAGAGAGAAATTCAGAAGGACTGTTAGGGTAGCAAAATTCTATTCCAGATCACGATATTGGATGATGATTCTAGTATACACCAAAGAAGAAGAAGCAGAAGATGATCAAGTTACTTACTCATTAGTTCTATATTTTCAAGGTGACAGATACATTGCTGGGAGGTCGCTATGTCGAAGTGATTAAGACGTTTGCCTGTCGCTCTGAAGGTTGCAGGTTCGAATCCAGAACGAGTCACATGTGTAATTTATTTCACGTGATCCATAAGATAATTGCTTGTGCTACGGAATTCACTTTTTTTGCAACATTTTTCGACATGTAGCGTGCCATTGCTACCAAAAGGGACGGAACCATATGCAACTAAAATTGCAACCATATGTGGAAAACCGGTGTAATAGCGTAAATCCTTAACTTTTAGACCACTTTTAGCAATACATTGCTATAATCATTAATTATTTCGTTGCTAATATTAATGTTCGCGATTAATTAGTCATCAAACACTAAAAAACATCAGTTTAGAAAATAGATCAATCGGTAGATATAGATAAAAAAGATATTAATTAACGCATCCAGGATGTTAAACCATCTAACAGACGTACTGCACGTGCCTAGATCCGACATTTGATCTGTTTCTGAAGATGACAGCAACATATGTGCTGGGGGATATTAAACATACTGAGATAACTTAGTGGCTAGTGCACTCGCTTCGTTGGTGTGTGGTCCCATGATCAAATTCCACATTGAGAGCGAAGTTTTTGTCCGACCGTAACATTTCTCATCTTTTTGTAGCAAAGAAATTCTGGGAAGAAATGTTAGATGACGTGTTATTGACCATATCACATATCATGTGCCGTTGATGAAAGAAAAAATACAGGTCAAACACCATACTCTTCAATATACCTCTTGGTATGAAAGCATACACATCTTTTTTTTTTTTTTAAATCTCTGTGGGTATTCTAGTTCTATCCAAGTTGTAATATGGAAACTAAGAATCTATTCAGAATAAAGATATGTGCTAGAACGCAGTGAAGCAAAGGATACAAAAGGAGAGACAAAATTCAGATAGGTCAGATATAACATCAGTTATCAGTTATATGAGGACTATCATCATAGCACTCCGGACATGTCCATAGGTTCTCCGATCTCCGCCTCAGCAAATCCAGCAGCGTCCAGCGACCCAACACGCCAGTTCGATGTTGATTAATCAATCTCTTTGCATATTTAGTATGTCGTTCTTTTCGGACTGCACCAATATTAACACCCATCTCATTGTGTCAGATATAACATATACAAGGTTACGAATTTATTGTCCGACTGTATATGTGTTTATATCCGGCGAAAAGGAAATCTGCATTTCTTTGCTGTTCTTATATCCTTTGATTGATAAAGTCATTTTTGCCGAAAAGTCACTGTATTTTGTTGTTGTGCTTTATAAAAACTATATTACATTGAATTAACATGTTTCGTAGAGGTTACTATTATGAGGCTACGCACCTACAAACGACGATTCAGACGACAACAAAGACACTTTTTATAATTTACTAATCGGTACCATCAACAAAATACCTAAACACGACATTACTGTTGTGATGGGTGATTTTAACGCCAAAATAGGGTCAGAAAACAAGGGCGTAGAAAATATATGGGAAAACATGGACTAGGAGACTTAAATCAAAACGGAGAGAGACTAACATAATTTTGTGGAATAGCAAATCTGGTAATAGCAAACTCCTTGTTTCCACACAAAAACATTCATAAAATTACGTGGAACTCGCCTGATAACATCACAAAAACCAGATTGACCATTTTGCATTAATCCAAATTCCGTTCATCAATACAAGATGCCCGAGCCTACAGAGGAGCAGATGTTGGCAGCGATCACAATCTCTGCATTGCCAAAATAAAAATAAAACTCAAGTCACTATATAAACCACCTAGAAGCAAGAAAATAAACTCACAGTCCCTACTGGTAAAAGAACAACAACTCACATTTAACACAGAGGTACGAAATACCTACACGAACAAAGAAAACAAAACGGTAAATGTGAAC
Organism: Arion vulgaris; assembly: GCA_020796225.1. NCBI lineage: Eukaryota > Metazoa > Mollusca > Gastropoda > Stylommatophora > Arionidae > Arion > Arion vulgaris. The sequence continues at coordinate 22,599,933 of CM036765.1, forward strand.
ACAAAGAACAACATAGAAGAAAATTGGGACTTTCTCAAAAACACGCTGATAAATGCTGCAAAAAACACTGTAGGGTATGTCCAAAGACAGAAGAAAAAGTGGCTAAGCGATAACACCTGGACAAAAATTCAAGAAAGGAAACAAGCAAAACTAACTCTTCTATCCACGAAAGACAAGCTTGCATACGATACCAAGAAACAAAAATACACCATGTTAGATAAAGAGGTGAAGTCAAGAACACGAAAAGATAAACAAAACTTTATCCACAATCTAGCCACCGATGCGGAAACAGCTGCCAAAACTGGGAACAACAAGACCGTATTCCACATTATGAAGCAACTATGCAAACATACTCCTACACCAAATAAACCCATCAAAGACAATCAAGGTAGGATACTGCTGTCAGAAGAACAACAAAAACAACGATGGGCAGAACATTTTAAAGAAATACTAAATAGACCGCAACCAGAGATTGTTCCCAACCTAGATGAAGAAATCACCATGCCCACAATAGAAGCTTCCTGAGAGCCATTCACACTGGAAGAGTTGAAATCTGCCATTAAAAAATTGAGAAACAACAAAGCGGTTGGTGATGATGACATCTCTGGAGAAATGCTCAAAGCAGCAGATGATAACAACTTACAACATATACTCCAACTTATAAATGAAATCTGGCAAATGAATCCCCACCACAACAGTGGAAAGATGGTATTATTTTCAAATTACCTAAAAAGGAGATTTGTCTGATTGTAATAACTGGCGTGGGATCACCCTACTGTCAGTGCCAGGAAAACTTTTTGTAGCATGTTACTCGAGAGACTGAAAAAGTCTATAGATGAAAAGCTAAGAGAAGAACAAGCAGGGTTTAGACCAAAACGAGCATGCATAGATCACATCTTCACACTAAGAGTAATCATTGAAGAGTTCGTAGAATTTCAATCGAATTTAATCATCAACTTTGTTGATTTTCAGAAAGCGTTTGACAGTATTCACCGTCCTACGCTTTGGAAACTACTCAAAACTATGGTTTCCCTACTAAATTCATCAACATCATAAAATCCTTCTACAGTGAATCGCGCTGCAGTGTAAGAACAGATTTCGGTAACTCTGACTGGTTCCCAGTGGAAACAGGAGTGAAACAAGGCTGCGTCTTATCGCCAATGCTCTTTGGAATAGCAATTGACTGGGTCATGCGAAAATGCACCAATAACGCAAATATGGGCATCAAGTGGGTTGATAAAATTTTAGAAGACCTTGATTTTGCCGACGATATAGCCCTTTTGAGTTCATCACATCAAGATATTCAAATGAAAACAAACCTTCTCCAAAATATCTCAGGACAAATTGGTCTCCAAATAAACACCACAAAAACAAAAATTGTTGACCTTACCAGCAGTCCAGAAAATATTCAACTAAAAACTACACTCTTGAAAAAGTCAAAAGTTTTACATACCTAGGGAGTATGATGTCATCTACAGGGGATACAGCGCCAGAAATTCCACACAGAATCGCATTGGCATCAAGTGCTTTTAACAAATTGTCAAATATATGGAAGTCCAATTCACTCAGCAAGCACTTAAAATTAAAGATCTTTAACTCTTGTGTGATTCCAGTATTAACTTATGGATGCGAGAGTTGGAAAGCAACAAAAGCTCTAGAAAGAAAATTAGATAACTTTGAGAATAAATGTCTTAGAAGAATACTGAACCTCAAATGGTCAGATTTCAGACCCAATACACAAATAAGACAAGAGACCAAGCAAGAAAATGTATCAAATTTTATAAGAAAGCGCCGCTGGAACTACATCGGCCACACACTTAGAATGGATGAGAGAAGACTCCTTACCAATCCCTCATATGGACACCAGAGGGAAAAAGAAAACGAGGAAGACCAAGAGAGACTCTGCGTAGAACCATCACCAGAGAAGGCTCAACGATGGGCCTAGTAAACATTAAAGACTTAAAGCAAATAGCAACGAACCGCGAGACATGGAGAGCTATGACCTCTGCCCCATGCGCCGCCCACAGGCCCAAGAGGAAAGACTAACTAACTAACTATTATGAAAACATTTTTAAAATGTATCTATCACGTTAGATTGTCGCACACAAAATGGAATATGTTTGACGAAGTTAATTCTTTACTGTTTGAAAATTGTTGTCTTTAATCTTTCTGTTTATTAACTCTTTCCATACCAGGAATGTTACTGATTTCTGAACTTTGTTATGAAACCATAGTTTTTAACACTCAAAAGATTAAGTGTTTACGTTGTTTGCAGATTGCATTTATATATAGCCTTCAATGTTATACAGGGTGTTCAAGATAATTGCAGCCCCATTGACAATTCGAAACTTGCCAGGTACACATTGAGTTGTGTTTATTTACTATTTAAACCGGCTCTGACTATCCCGTCCTACGTCACATTTGTTCATCGCCCCTTCCTGCACTACAATTACACACCGTCACACAACCTTGACCTATACTACGTCATAACTGAACCCTTTCATTTCCATACATATATGCCAGATTAGCTCCATTCACGGGCTGCTTTTAAGTTGAACACCCTGTATATATATCAAGAACATTTCAAGCCCGTATCGGACTCACTTGTCATTTACGCACACACACAGACAAACATAGCGCAACTACATCATTCCCTTGGATGAAAATTTGTGTCGTCATCATCACCCGAGATGGACGACCATCATATATATATATAATAATACTAATAATAATTCTTCTCGTACCGTTATACGTTACATAGGGCCTGCAAGTAATTTCTCCATACCGCTCTATCCAGGGCAACTCGCTCAATCTCCTCCATGGAACTGAGACCGATATTTCCTGCCTCTCTCAGCAAAGTTCGTTTCAGGGTCTCTTTAGGTCGACCTCTCTTTCTTGAATCCTTTGCATCCCACTTCAATGCCTGCTTTGATATTCGTTGATCATTTCTCCTCAAGGTGTGCCCAACATACCTCCATCTTCTCTTTCTTATAACAGTTGTCACTAGTGGTTGACCAGACATGTCTCTGATTTCATCACTTCTTCTGTGATATATATATATATATACCTTTATTTTGCTGTTTATAGCTATGATTTAAAACTTGTGAAGTTTAATACAAAGAGAACAGAAAGTACTTTACGTTAAAAGTCGCTTGTCGTGTGACTGGCGCGCACATTTGTATACCACTAGAGTGGTTAAGAGTAAGGAAAGAGTTAAAAGATAAGATTACCTAGGTTGAGTCAGTCAATAAGTTTATAGATGACTGATCAGTTGTTTCAGTGTATTTTTATAAATCAATTTCCACCCATTTTCTCTGTCATAAACATTAGACCTTACCATCATTAGGCCTCATCATTAAAAAGCTTGTCCCGAGCATAATTTTTTTCCACACTAACAGTTTTTCTGTATTTCTCTCTTTAATAGGCCAGATGACGTGTCTTTGCTCATGCTGAAATCATCTGTCTCATCCTAAATCCATCTTTTCCGTGGTCTTCCTCTTTACCTCCCATAATGGTCTTCTCCAACCCTGCGTGTATTTTTATATACCCAAAATACCTGAGTTTTTCTCTTTCTTATTTGTAGCATCTGCCAGTTTATACTGAGTTCCTTCTGGATAGATCTGTTGTTCTCTTCTCTTTTCATAATATACGGAAGACTCTTATGTAACTCTTATATGCAAAAGCACATATGCTTCTACCGTGCCTTGTTAAATGTCCTTATTTCTAGCTGGTGACGCCCCTGGCGCTTAGAACAGCGACAAATGCACACCATTTTGTCCCATTCTTGGCTGTCCTCTCCTCTGTATTGTGTTCCAGTTGTGATTAATCTACTTCAGTTCTTGTTCTATTCTTCAGGGTCGTTTTGGATCTTCCCACATTTTCGTTCACCCTCCCGTGTCTATCTCAGTACAGTTTTTGTAACATAATTAGTTAGCTGTTGTTTAATGTCTACAGAACGTGTCCATCTTGTAGTATTTGTAAGTTCGTCAACACTTTCAAAGAGTTTTTGCATGGATGCTCGCTACTATGTTGGCCAATGTACTTTCCTTAGTTGATTCATAACACTGTGTACGCGACTGTTCAGTCTACTGTATACAGTTCTGAGCCAGAACAATATCACATAACGTGCTCTATACAAATTATAATAATTATCTCTTTGTTAATCCTCTTTCCTAATAATCCTGAAGAGCGAGAGCAGTCAGAAATAAGTTAGTCCCAGTTGAATTTTGTTTCTTGTTGCCTGATAACATTCAGACTGTATTCAAAACAGTTAAATGATGTTTGCTGGCGTGTTTTAATGATGGTTGCTACAAAAGTTATGACGAAATACGTAAAAACAAAGTACTGTAGTTTTACAAAATACAAAAACAATACACAGCAACGTTTCGACCAAAAGGTCTTTATCAAGCCAAGGATACAACAGAAATGAATACATTCACTTCTTACACGACAAACATATAGAATCAGACAACAAATTTCTAGCGACCCTAAAATGAAAATCTGTAACTAAAAACGAATAACGAAATATTGTCTGATTCTATATGTTCTGTGCTGTGTAAGTAGTGAATTTCTTCACTTCTGTTCTTCTTCTTCTTCTTTGCGTTCGTTCTTTACAACCAATTTTAATCACTCTTTTGATATGTTTGATCTTTGCCAAGAACGTGTATACGTTGCACGTTGGTTTGGTAGGTCCCTAAATGCATAGACTTCTACACATTTAGGACACGTGCATCCGATTTCAGCCAATTCACTTCTGTTGTATCCTTCGCTTGATAAAGGCCTTTTGGTCGAAACATTGCTGTGTATTGTTGTTTTTGTAAAAATACGGTACTTTGTTTTTACGTGTTTCGCCACTGCTACATAGTTTTACTGCAGTCTTCCCTTATATCGATAATGCTGCTGCTAGAGTGACAATAAGAGAACTCCTAGATAGTTTTACTGCAGTCTTCACTTATATCAATAATGCTGTCGCAAGAGTGACAATAAGAGAATTGATACATAGTTTTACTGCAGTCTTCCCTTATATCAATAATGCTGCTGCAATAGTGACAATAAGAGAACTGCTACATAGTTTTACTGCAGTCTTCCCTTATATCGATAATGCTGCTGCTAGAGTGACAATAAGAGACAAAACTAGAAAAAAGAAACCAGAATAAGGCTGGAAGTGAAACCAGTCATGTTATTCATAAAAGAAAAACCAGATTAAATAGTTTGGACACCTTACAAGAATGCCCTGGTATCGTCTACCCCAGAGAGCCCAACAGAAAAAGTATTACGAGTACAGAGCATGAGGAAGACCACTTAAAAGATGGGGCGAACGCATCAAGAATAACCCTAAGAAAATGATTAACAGTTTTTAAAGTGCATAGATCAAGCACATACATGATCACTACACCCCCTAAACACTTCTATAAAGAAGTAAATGGTGGAAGAGAAGAAGACGTACCTTCTAACTATTAATATTACCATTCTCAACAGACAAATCTTATTAACTCATTCAATATACTGCTCTGTCATCATTAAATAGCTTGTCCTGAGCAGAACTTTGCCACCGCAACACTCCTTCGGAATTTCTTTCTCTCATTGACCAGATGTCCCGCCTCTGCAGCCGTCATGTTCAAACCATCAGTTACATCCTGAATCCATCTTCTCCGTGGTCTTCCTCTTCTTCTCTTTGGCGGTATGTCTTCTTCCACGATGGTCTTCTCCAGCCATTCGTGTCTTTTGTATATGTCCAAAATAGCTCAATTTTCTCTTTATTATGTGTAGCATTAGCCAGTTTTCTTTGATTATGAGTTCTTTCTGGATAGATCTATTTGTTCTCTTCTCTGTCCATGATATACGAAGGACACTTCTATTCAAAAGCACATATATGTTTTTCCACAGCCTTATTTAATAACTTCTGTACAGTTGTCATATATACTGTTATTGTCATGCACCCCGTGTGTTGCCATTGCCCTCAATCGGGGCAAAGAATAGTAACATTGCGACCTACAAAATATGTTGTAAAGACAACTGAGGTAGGGGCCTAGGGAAGCTACCCTAGTAAATAAAAAGCGTCAAAGAAATCGGATGTGCTGGCCTACTTGTGGGCTTATAACTGGCACAACGTACAATTCAAAAAGAGTGGTTAAAAAGTGGTCGATATGGAGTGTTCAAAGAAGATTGCCATGCAATTAAATGCATATCATTGGCTATTTGTCTAAGGAGGCCATAGGTTCTGCGTTTCTATAGTATGTTCTGTGCTGTCACATTGTCTGTGGCGTATTTTAGAGTAGCAATTCTTGCCACAATTTCTGCAGATGAAACTGGTGGCTGGAGCGTATGTAGAGAATGATCTCTCCTCGTTTTCTTTTGCTTCAATATATGCTATGGTGTTTTTCTTCTCTTTTCGAGCCATCATTCCTTACTTGCCGCTCACCATACCTGCCTATCTGTGGTCAACCGCTCATAATTATCTTTGTCTATATTGTATGATGTTTGATCACGCTTGCAAGTGTCAATGAAGTCACTCGCACCCATGCGGTCTAGTACCAGTTATGAGTTGGCCATAGATACTTTAGGATTCTACCATGGCCATCTCAGACATCGCTGGTTCAGCAAGGAATACAATCTTGGAATGTAAGCATCTAACATCTACTCAGATATCGCTGGTTCAGCAAGGAATACAATCTTGGAATGTAAGCACCCAACATCTACTTAGACATCGCTGGTTCAGCAAGGAATACAATCTTGGAATGTAAGCATCTAACATCTACTCAGATATCGCTGGTTCAGCAAGGAATACAATCTTGGAATGTAAGCATCTAACATCTACTCAGATATCGCTGGTTCAGCAAGGAATACAATCTTGGAATGTAAGCATCTAACATCTACTCAGATATCGCTGGTTCAGCAAGGAATACAATCTTGGAATGTAAGCATCCAACATCTACTTAGACATCGCTGGTTCAGCAAGGAATACAATCTTGGAATGTAAGCATCCAACATCTACTTAGACATCGTTGGCTCAGCAAGGAATACAATCTTGGAATGTAAGCAGCTAACATCTACATCACAGAGTTCCCTTGTTTGTTTGTTAAGTAATGGATTAAGCCTCTATATAGCAGAGGCACGCTCTTTTCAACCTAAGACTGGTGTCTGTCTTGGTTATCATCATCATCAGGTGCCGTGCCGGCTGGCGTAGGCATCCATGGATCTCCACACATCTCTATTGTTGGTGTTTGCTATCAACTCAGATGTTGACGCTCTATCGTGCCATGAAGTCAGGCTATCCAAAATTGTCTTTGTCTCGTCTACCCTCGATTTTACCGGTTGTCACAATGTGTTCTAAACCTCCCCTCCTCATCACATACCCGAGAAATGATGACTGCCTCTTTCTTATATTGATGATAAGCTTTCTCTGTCTCTTGATCTCATTCAGCACCTCAACATTAGTCATTTTAGTAGTCCGTGGGATTCTCATCATTCTTCTGTAAAACCACATTTCTGTAACCCTCAGAGATTTTCGATCTGTGCGTTCATTGCCCATGACTCGTATTCGTAGTCTTGGTTATATCAGGGCGTAATAACTTTTTTTCTTGGTGTGGCCTGAGACTTGTTCTGATGCGGACTGTATGTTAAATATTGTGTTTTTCTTATGTGGAGTCCTGAGGACTTTGAGTCTTGTTGAACAGATATCACTTTTGCTTGTTATTCACTAACATAACCATATCACCACATATATGTCTGACAAACATAACCATATCACCACATATATGTCTGACAAACACACAAGCAAAACAAAGCAAACAACACATATAAGCAAAACAGAACATACAATATACATATTAGAACTGTGAACATAATGTTATGAAACATTTATGCACATCAACAATCCAAAGTCATTGATGACTAACTGGACAATTGAGTTGTTGCGATGACCAGCTAGAGTAAGACGGGGGACAGGCAGGACAAAGGGAGATAAGAACATGGAGTCATAACAACAAAAAAGGGCAGTTATCCATGTTTATCTGTATATCCCATTTGCACATTCATATAAAATATATTAATAATGTATGTATACTTGATATAACTATCCATGCTTCTTCTATTTCTTCTTCTTTAACTTACCAACATTACAAGCCGCGGAAAGTCAAAGAATAAATCAGAGAAATAATGCATAATACATCACACTTTTTTGTTTTACTTGGTCATAATTATAAATTTAAACTCTGTGGTTTTTTTTATTTCTTTATGAGAATAAGAATCTATAAGAACAACACATTACCTGAATTAAAAAGTACAGACACTCTTGAGGACAGACTTCACTTGAGAAAAAAAGGGACGAAGGATTGATTCTTTTACCATATGTTTCTCCATATGGCTTGTCTCCATATGGCTTGTCCCTATATGGCTTGTCTCCATATGGCTTGTCCCCATATGGCTTGTCCCCATATGGCTTGCCCCATATGGCTTGTCTCCATATGGCTTGTCTCCATATGGCTTGTCTCCATATGGCTCCATTAGAAAGTTTTAAAAAATCAAATTCCTCCACAATATCTTCACCATCTTCTAAATTACATCGGGACCCTCGCCAGTGCTACGGAGTTTGTGCACTGCAGCTGAGATCTTTCTGTGTAAGAAAGAGAACCGAGCACATATGGCTACTCACCAAAGTGCAATGATGATGGTCCTATCAATCAATCAATTTTATGAGAATAGATTTAACATTTTTAAAACTGATGTGACAGGCTACTAGATGATAGTTCCTTCAGTTCTGCATAACTAATACCTTCAGTTCTACATAACTAATACCTTCAGTTCTACATAACTAATACCTTCAGTTCTACATAACTAATACCTTCAGTTCTACATAACTAATACCTTCAGTTCTACACAACTAATACCTTCAGTTCTACATAACTAATACCTTCAGTTCTATATAACTATCCTTCAGTTCTGCACAACTAATACCTTCAGTTCTACATAACTAATACCTTCAGTTCTACATAACTAATACCTTCAGTTCTACATAACTAATACCTTCAGTTCTACATAACTAATACCTTCAGTTCTACATAACTAATACCTTCAGTTCTACACAACTAATACCTTCAGTTCTACATAACTAATACCTTCAGTTCTGCATAACTAATACCTTCAGTTCTATATAACTAATACCTTCAGTTCTGCACAACTAATACCTTCAGTTCTACATAACTAATACCAATTGCAGACAACACACTTTCTAAAAGTTAGAATTGTTCTCAGAAGTTACATAAAGTGATATATTTAGAGATGGAATATTTCCCTGGATGATCAAATTACAATATATTGCAAGAGAAGTTAGAACTTAGTTGAAGGATCTATTAGTCAGCTGTGCAACAGAGCATCTTACTAGTTTTCAGGTTTTTAGTTTAAAAATCTGTTTGTAAATTATATTAAAAGAAAAATATATTGTACCATTAACTCCTTGTGGACCAAATGCTACACTACAGGGCTTTGGGTTGGATGCATTTTTACCAGGAGCCACACTAAAATGCGTTTTTCATTCTAAAAACAAATGACATGTAAAAACATGGCTTTTTACCCTGGTCCACTAAGAGTTAAGATCTGTTCGCACATTTTATGATAGGAAAATCAGATTTTACCTGTAATATCTGTTTGTTATTTTTATGTAAGAACAACAACTAGATTTTACTTTATCTGTTTATAATTTTCATGATAGTAAAAAACAACTATATTTTACCTTTAATATCTGTTTATAATTTTTACAATAGAAAAAACAAACTAGATTTTACCTTACATACCTGTAATTTTTACAACAAAAAAACACTAGATTTTACCTTAAATACCTGTAATTTTTACAATAGAAAAACACTAGATTTTACCTTAAATATCTGTAATATTTACAATAGGAAAAAAAAATTAAGATTTTATCTTAAATATCTGTAGCTTTTACAGTAGGAAAAACACTTGATTTTATCGTAACAATCTGTTTATAATTTTACAGTATAAAAACACTAGATTTTACAATAAATAACAGTTTGAAAATTTTATGAAAAAAAAGAGATTATGCTTTAGCTATATGGAACGTTTATAAATTGCCACAAAGAAAACTGTTATAGATTCATTAATAAAATTGATTACAACAATAATTCTGAATGTTATTTTAAAAGTCTAACTTTCTATATTTTATAAAAGTAGACATATCCTGACTTCAAATTCATTTTCTGAGAAGAAAAAGGTGGCCTACTCATACCAGCACCAAAGAGAAACTGTATGGACTTGGCTGACAATCTGAGCCAGATGGCAGCTTTTATTAGGGAATCCGAAATCCCAATTTAGTGAGAATGCAGAAGAAGAAGCAAAATCATTGACAATAAAATAGCAATGCAGTTCATTTACTCATTCCAATTGTAAAGCACACGAACATCTTACATTATTTAAAACCTCATTGTGTTACATTATTTTTTGCCAAAGACAGAAATACTTATTTCAACTCCGACATGAATACACAATGATGAAGGCTAACAGAAAACTTGTGATTTATTTCCAAAACAATGTTAACAGACGTTTTAAAGGAGAAAACTGATCAATGCAAAATATGACTTAACCATGCATAGCTACATTATCTAAGTATCAAATAGAAGTAACAAAAAGATATACATACACAATGCATTTTCTACGCAATTTTCAATAAAAATAAAATGGTGTAAGTTAATATAACTTAATATAAATATATAAACAACCAACCAAAAAAAAAAATTCCAATAAAACCCAATTCACCAGTTACACAAACAAAATAATACCAAAATCTTGAATGCTAATGAGTGATTACAAATAAGAAACCAGAATGTGTATGTGTGTACACATATAAGCTTATAACAAATAGAAATTATAAAATGAATTAACAAAATACAAGTAAACAATGTTATGTCATGCGATCGACGTCATGGAACATTGGGGCATTCCCTGCGTGCTCGTTCTTCTCTGCAGCAGGCATCCCAAAGTCCACTTGCTCACCGTACCCATGAGAAGTATATCTTCTATCTCTACCACGAAGATGACACTGTCTGGCATGTCCAATCTTACCTCTTAATTCTCACACTCGTTTCAGTGTCTTGAGACTCGCCCATATCACATAAATGAGCTTGTATAACATTGATGACATCATCTTAGACTCTCCCATATCACATAAATGAGTGTGTACCACATAGATGACATCGACTCAGTCCATACTTCGGCATGCTTGAGTCGGGGCATTGAGTACATGAAAGTCAGCACGTTCGTTAGCTAACAAACAAACAATGTATGTTAGATGTTTTATTTTGTGTTTTAGTAAGTACTTCATGTTTGTATTAAGTCACACTTAACCACAATTAATCAAATAGTTGAACTTATAATGACAAGTATATCTCACCCTAACCAGGTGATTGTCCAATGTTCATTTGAGGATCATCTTCATTGCACATGTCCATAATTGCTCCAATCTCTTCCCAAGCTTGTATTTCAGTGTGTTTAGACTAATAACTCCTGTTATGTGCTGGTTGATGTATCTACAGGGGTTTCTTTCATGGTTTTCCTGTCTTGCTGCACCTATCGGTATGCATAACTTGCACAACCGAAATAGAGAATGCTCTTTATCAAAATTGAAATCTTCAGAGCGTATATTTTCTCTTCGAACATTGATGATATCGTTTTTATCCAGGTGAAATTATATCAAATGTGTTCAATATAAGAGATTTCAAAACCAGCATTTTGGTTCTTACATGCCATCATGTACTATGTGTTTGCAGAACATTGCTCTCAATACAGTCTATCTGAAAAACTCTTCTCCAGCAAGTTTTCTAGCCTCCTTCAATGTCATGTTAAAGGTTTCTTTTATGTCCTGTTGTCACTCTCATATTGGTTATTCTGTGCCTCATCTTCCAGGAACCATGTACTCCATTTACTCTATCCAATCCACTGTGATGTTACCAAAATGTTTCATTTTCCAGGACATGATATTGATTTTGAGCCAATGTTTCTCGAAGTACTGGACTTGTAGGATGTCTATGTTTTTCTTTTCTCTGTCCAAGGTGTTGTAAAAATGTTTCTGTAGCACACTGTTTCAATGGATTTGATTTTGTTCTTTCATGTTTGTATTATGGTCTATGATTCGCAACCATATGTTGCCACAGAAAAAATGTATGTCCTATTAAATGTCAGGAGTCCCAAAATTCTATGATTATATCAGTGAATAAACATTAAACCCCAAGTCTTAATACTACTGTAGGTATCATACATAGGCAACTTCTTTGAACTTTATCCTTTAACCCAACAATCAATAAATAGCAAAGTTGATCGCCCGAGTGGTTACCGGGCTCAAATTTGGGGTGTAAAGAATAGAACCACTGTTACCTGCCACGCATGTCGTAAGAGGCGACTAAGGAGGTTTTGCTGAAATCAGATGCACGTGTCTTAAACGTGTAGAAGTCTATGAGTTTAGAGGCCTACCAAACCAATGTGCAACGTATACACGTTCTTGACAAAGATCAAACATATCACAAAGAGTGATTAAAATTGGTAATAAAGAACGAACGCAAAGAAGAAGAAGAAGAGCAAAGTTGATGTCAGGGCAAGCAATATTACTGATTTCTTTCGGAAGAAAATAGACATATACAGAATAAACATATTTACTATTACATTTATTTGTAAGATATTCACACATATCTATTTGAGAATAAAATCCGTCATTTTAAATTTTACAAATGTTAATCCCTTCTGTGCCGATATACCGTGGTTCAACCCTTGCCTTACGATCTGAAAGTAATGGGTTGGAATCTGGATCGCACCATTCTGTTCACGAGTGCAGTTTTTTTCCAGAGACCCCTAGGATTGTTGTTGGAGCTACTGAGTTCGTGCAATACTCTTGGTACGTGGCATGCTATTTCTGTGGAGAGAGACGAAACCAGTTGGTTAAAACCCGGTGTAATGAAGTCAATCCTTCAGCTTTAGACCCTTTATACTGGCTCGCTGTATTTTTAAATATTGACTTAAAGCCATACATTGCAATATAAATGTGTTCGGATGTCAGACAAAAATGATGGAGTGAAAGGGTTAAACTTTATTCTATCAATATCACAAAATCTATCCAGATTAGGACTTGAAAGATGGACTGGAGTATCACAGTATGATATTGTGTACAACTATGCTCTTAAAATCAATGTTAACTCCTTGTGGACCAAATGCCACACTACATGGCTTTGAGTTGGACGCCTTTTTACCAGGAGCCTCACTAAAGGGCATTATTTATTCTAAACACAAATGGCTTGTAAAAAACATGGCTTTTCCCCTGGTCCACTCAGAGTTAAAATAATCAAAGTTTTACATTGAGGTCTGTCAATGATTCAAACTCTATTTGAAGACAATACACTAAATATATTGAACAGTCCAAGAACCATTCTATGTGTGGAGGATGAATAACTAACTAGTATAGTCAGAAACAAAATATAAATACATATTGCACTGAGTATGTATAAAGATATATATATATATTATATGTGAATGATATGAATAAATACTGAAAGAGATTCTTCATCCTAAATAAATTATGAATATATCATTGATAAAACATCACTGAAAAGGTTTATAATGAAGATCACACGTTGTATAAAAAAAAAATTCAACCAATCTCCTGGTCATACTACACAGTCAATGTAAATCACAACATGTAAAATGTAACAAATGTTACAAATATCATATAAATATATAAACTCAGGGAAATAAATACAACATACATAAGTAATTGTCTAAATGAAAGAATATTTACTGATGATACAGTAAGCAAGAAAGAAAACTTATCAATATGAAATGGATGGGTACACAGATAAGGCACAGCCGTCTGCTTGATGTCTGCTACAAAACTGATATAATTTACATTTGAAAATTGTCATTATCAATAAGTTCATTCAAAAATTGTGGGTAAACAGTCACACAATAATCCAACGTCTAAAATTACATGTGTGCAAAATAAGAACTGAGACTCACATAAATGAGACTGACTAATTAATGCAGAAAACAAAATCATGTGGGTTGTACAACTAGCGTCACAAAATACACACTGATTTAAAAATTAAAACAAACAACTAAATGAAGATTGTTTTTTGGGGGATACCAAACGGGATGGGGAGACATTTGTAGCTACTAAAGCTGCAAGTCTTAGGGGGCCCAAGGCTAGTTAAAACTAAATGAAGACTTTTCATAGAATTGAAATACCTTTTTGGTCAAAAACATTTTTGGGACAATTCTGGCCATGTGACGACAAGGAAACAATGATCAAATTAGCAGCATATGATTAAACTATCTCAACTTAAAAATGTTTGTGATGAAAATACTCCATCCTTATATCCTGTGATAATCAATAACATCAAGTAGTTGTTTGTACATTGATTAACAATCATAATCCTTACAGTTTTATTTGTACAATTTTCTTTATATATGTGCATCCAATTAATTTTGTTTGCATGCTGCTTTATTGTGTGAATGATCTAATATTGTTCTCTTGTCAGGTTCACTTAATCTTCTTCTTTCTTAGATGTTAATTTACTTAGAAATCAGATTTATGTTCATGTGACAACATTTTCAGCTTCTTGATTAGTTGTCCACGACTCATATCCAAAAATGGATTTGATCTTAACTAAAACTTCGCCCCCCTGCCCAGCGTGTTTGTAACACGTTGGACGATGGGTGACAAGCCCCCTGTGAGTGCGGTTCAATTCTGCGGGCTGGCAGAAAAGCGACAGGTTCTCCAGATTGACAGTGTTCGTGGCACCGAACCGAAGGGTTACGATGTTCATGACTGAAGAACTGAATGGTCAAGTACTTCTGAATCGGAAAAAACCCACTAAAATTTCACTTTAATTGCCAAATAATTACTTGTTTTCTGCATTTTAGTTATGCTCTGAAAACTTAAATCAGAAGACAGAATATATCATTAACTTCTCTAACTAGAACTAACAGGCGATAAATATTGACCATGATCTTGGCCAGACTAATACATTTGATTTAAAGGTTAGAGAGCTGCAATAACATTGTGGCTAGTGCACTTCTTTTGTAGGTGAGTGGTCCCAGGATTAAGTCCCACGGTAAGAATGGTATTTTTTTTTCACAGTAGCAGCAGCTCTCAGTTCAACCCAGCTTTAATTAGGTAGCAGGGAAACACTGGAAAGTAATGAATCTGGTGTGAGGTTGATCTTATCATCACTCATATGTTGCTTGTAAAAAAAAAAAACCCAGGTCTAACACTGTATTCCTAATAAATGCTAAGTAATGATGGTAAGTTCTGTATTCTACTTGCTTACATTAAGGTTATATCCAAAGAGTATCTACCTGCTGGAGTAACTTCAGAAAATAGGTAAACTATTTTTTACCTGTGACGACTAATTCAAATCCAAAGAAAACAGTTGATGAATGGCGAGCTTCAAGGGGCAGATGTTCTGCTGATAAAGAGAAAAAACGCTTTAAAGACACTCTTAAAGTGTCTCTAAAATGATTCAATATAGACAACCCGTGCTGGGAATCCCTGGCGCAAGATCGCCAACAAATGTGGCGTTGTTACATCTCAAGAGGAAGTCACATAGCTGAGAATTGTTGTGCCGTTGAGGCGCAGAGAATAGGAGCTGGGCGAAAGACAGAAAAACAACATTCACATATCCAACCTTGATTTTGTATACCCAATCTGTGGTAGGAATTGTGTTCTAGGATAGGACTCTACAATCACCTCCGCACACACCAGAGAGGTGCAGCAGCACACATCTGAGGCTCTTGTCATCAGTGCTTGCGATTGACGGATTTTATTATTACTCATATTTAATTTTAGCAAATGCTACTGAAAAGAGGATTTTCTTCCAGTTAAAACAATTAAAGAATGCATAAATATCGACAATGGAACAAGATTGACTAAACATGCCATATATTTGTTCTATATTTTCAAATAGACCTCAAAACCTGCATCATATGCTGAAAGTTGACATATTTCTGGTCTTGAATGTTGACAATGGCTTGACAACTTTGCTTGCTTGAAGGAAGGATAACCATATGGATAAACTGGACACAACGAAACTGTTCAGGAATAGCTGAACTGTTATATCTGTAGTAAAAGTAAATATGAAATAAATAAATAGAATGTATTTCAATATACAGGGCACACATTGAAATGAGAAGCGTGAGACAAATAAAGTTATCAAAACCATGATGTATTACATAATAACAGCCATATCACATATTACAGTGCCATAACTGTTTTAATTCTTAAAAATATGTTTTACGGGTAAAATTTAATGCTTAGAAGGACAGAGAAAATTCATATTATACTTTTCCTCAAAATAATTTTTTTATGGTGCTTTAAAAATGAAGTCACTGGTTACACATTGGATCATTGTTATCACACAAGAAACAAGTTCATAAGTGCTCAAGTATCGCTCGAGTAACTACCAGGGCCCACATTGGGGTGTAAAGAATAGAACCACTGTTATCTGCCATGCATGTCGTAAGAGGTGACTAAGGAGGTTTGATGTGGGCTTGCTACCCACACCGAAAAAACAGTAGATGGCTAAAGAACGGAGAGCGAGCCGAGTAAACGCTGGCTGAAACCAGACACATCGCCGAAAGATAAGCACCAGGGCTCTAAGTGGTGCTGAAGATGTGACGTAAAACACACCAATGCTAAGGCTGCATGGATCAGATTTCCACATGAATAGAATTTATGGGAGATCTGGTACATCGGTCTGGGCGGTGATCACGAGAGAGAGAGAGATAAGTGCTCAAGTATCACCTTCATTATATCCATCAGCACTCTGCTATTTCAGTACTGTGTTGGTTAATGCAACATTTTCTTCTCCCTGTTTAGTTTTCAAAACTATCAACACTGTGCTTAACTCCAAGTTCCTGCAGCTGGGACATGAACGTCACCAATCTAAGTCACCACCAAAATCACCAGCTTCTCTAATGGCATTCTGGTAACAGTCCTGTCCTTTGCTCTATTGCTTGTCAAGTTAGATCTGTACTCTGAAAGTTAGAGTTCTCCTTACTTTTTGCTGAACAGCTTACAACTCTATACAAGCGCAACATCTTTAATGATTCTTCCCTTGCCATCATTTTGCAGAATTCTTAATACTTAGCTTCATTTGAAATTGTTTTGAACTGGCCAATTTTTCCATTCCTGTCTTGTTTCAACACAAATGTGAAGTCAGAGGTGCCGTTCCCATCTTCCTTGCTTTCTGTCATTTTGTAGCAGTTTGTTCATCTACCCAGACTCTTTTGCACATCTTAATTCTACTACTGGGATTGTTTCCAATCTTCCCTCCTACTTCTGTGAGTCAGAGATTTAGCTAATTTAATGTTGCTCACAATATCATTGAATGTGCTGTTATATTTCAAAGAAAACACTTTCAGTTTGTGTATTTTAGACCTTCCTCATAGGTAGGTCACTGCCACAATCATTTAAGACACTCCTTCTACATGTTAGGGAAAAAGGGGAGACACTAGTACTTTCTTGTGTGCCTGCTATGAATCTAGGCATAGTCATGGCACCTCTTTCTAATTTTTACATGAAGGTTTGCTTTCCTTATTACTAGTGGCAATCACCTCGGCAAGCCTTACTTCAACTACAGTGGTGCTTGTAATTTAGATACCCAAGTAAAGGATCAGAGTCCCCTGTAGTCCAACTCTGTACCATGTGCACACCAATCTAGCTAGCCTTGAAACCCAGAATTTCCTCAGCAAGTGGTCACTAGCTCAGATTGTTATCAACTTTGTTATCATCCCCCGCACACAACCCCACAAGTGCTAAATCAATAACACTATCCGTGCCTCCTGGTTAACTTGCAATTCTTATTACATCATCATTGTTGATACATAGAAGGTTGATGTCTACCATTGTATCCTTGAGATCTTCACTTAGTTTATTGGTAGAAATCTGAACCCACAATTTATTTTTGGCATTGAAATCGACACAGAAAATGGAATGTCCATTATACTAAAGAATTTCAGTTAAAAAATGCTATCTCAATACTTGGAATAAACATTTTGTTTTGGCAAATCAAGTCACTTAACAAGTCTTAAATATAATGGTAAAATATATTTGTCACATTCTCTGAAATATTTCCTTGTATAATTATAAAGACTTAAGTATTTCAAGACTGCTTCCCAAAAAACCGAATTAGAAAAAAACCAAAGAATATTTGGATAACTGAAAGTGATAAAAATGAAATTATTTTGTGGCAACAAAGCATTTAAGAATAGCAGAACAGTTTATGTAATATATAAAGTTAAGTATTTGCTTATCACAATAAATCATAAGTGTTTGTATAGTTCACTTTATTAAAAATAATTACTTCAGTTTGACAGGAGCCGGAATAATGTTTTGGCTGTTGTCTATTGTTATCGTAAATACAACTAAAAAATTTAAGTGAAATTATAATAGGGAATTATAAATTGTCTTCTTTATTTCACTTCTGTAATCTTCTTATTTTGCCCCATAACAGATCTACAGTGTGCATCTCCTTCTCCACTGTTCTTTATCAGGTTGTCAGTCTGTCACTCATTTGTCTCCCTTCAGGGCCCACTGCATAACAGTTATCATGGTCTACGGATGACTTATGCCTGATTACATATGTTGAGCAGTTCTTGGCTGCTGTGTGCATTTCTGCCTGATTACATATGTTGAGCAGTAATTGGTTGCTGTGTGCATTTCTGCCTGATTACATCTGCTAAGCAGTAATTGGTTGCTGTGTGCATTTCTGCCTGATTACATCTGCTAAGCAGTAATTGGTTGCTGTGCATTTCGCCATTACATTGTCTATGGTCTGGTCATTCTGCCGATTACATCTGCTAAGCAGTAATTGGTTGCTGTGTGCATTTCTGCCTGATTACATCTGCTAAGCAGTAATTGGTTGCTGTGTGCATTTCTGCCTGATTACATCTGCTAAGCAGTAATTGGTTGCTGTGTGCATTTCTGCCTGATTACATCTGTTGAGCAGTTCTTGGTTGCGAGTTATGAAGTCGAAATAGTCTGACATTCTTCTCAGACAATTTGTGTAGAATGTTGACAGTTCAGATGTTTTCGCCTCTATTGCTCTTCAGCATTTAGATCCATATAAAAATAATGAAAATATGTAACTCTACAACAACTCCCATCAAAGCCCAAAATATTCTTACTATAACAGTCTCCATATTATTTAAGCTGCCATGTAAACAAATGGGGAAGGAATGTTAGATCTGAGGTCTGTTGGACATAAATGTATAATAGTTTCTGACTGCCAGTGCCTGGCGATTTAGAACTGGCAAATGGCTCTCCTTATATTAACAAATAATTATAGTTAATTTACAATTTCTGAAAGTATTTTGTAAAACAAAAGAAAGTGATATATGCATCCTGCCAAATCATGGATCTAAAGAAGAAGTTTTATCGTTGGTTCACTCCCTCGTGGAGTCATCAGGATATTTTTCCACAGATCCCCAATCACAGTGTAGGTGAGATCAAGCTCCTATCCTATCGGAGACGGATGATAAAACAAAGTTCTAGTGTTTAATTTGAGCATGTAAAAGAGCCCTTGGCAGTTAAAAAACCGAGTAGAGCAGACTAGAAAGCTGCTGACCGGGCACAATTCATAAGAATGATTAAAAAATAAAATTCCTACAACGTATTTTCACCATCTTCTAAATAGCATGGGTAACCTCTCCGGACCTACGGAGTTCGTGCACTGCCGCTAATATCTTCCTGTGTAAGAAAGAGATCGGAGCACACATGGTTACTCATCAAAGTGCAATGATGATGGTCCTATCAATCAATCAATCAATCAATCAAATCAGTTTTATCAACAAAACCATCAGCCACTGGTACCCACTGAATTAATTTATTACAAATACTTCTCATCCAAATAACTTTGCCTCCTGCTTGTTTACAATGAAAGATTCAATATGAAATAACAATTATGGATATACTACATACAGGTTAACTAATGTTAGATATGCAAAAGGCACAATATATGAAATGTAGTAAAAGCATCACAATATATAAGCAAACATGCATATCATGGACAACAACAACAACAACAGTATCTTATCTGTAATATACAAAACATTATTACTTGAGTATACAAGGTAGACGTGCCATATCATTATAGCTTGTTTAGTCTAAAAATGAATGCTAATCAATGAGGTATCTCTATTGTACAAAATTTACGGAATAAACAAACTGAGAAATGAAAGAAACACCAAATGGAAAATACATGACAATGAAATTGAAGTCAGTAAGGAAAAAAAAATAAATCATGCAAAAATTCCAAGCATGTAGGTGTTGAAACTATAAATATTTCAGAGCCACATGCACATATTATGATACACACAAATGTTTAGTAGATTTAATTACAATAAATGATAAACATATTTATCTTTATATATGTGTATATATATATATACGTATTTTATGTGTACTGTTTATTTCCTGCAAACCATTCTAACACAGACTGATGTCTAAGAAACTTAAGCCAAGAGACTAGATGTTACATGCCAGCAAAGCAAACATTTGTCACATAACAAAATTAACAAATTATTAACATATTGAAATAAGGACATTATAAATTATGATAAAAATTGTAATTTCTTGTGTATCAGTATTCTCATTGGAATAATTTTCAACAAAAGCCGCCTTCCAAAAAAATAAGTGTCTTACAGTGATAACTACACACAGATCAACCACCAACATGTTTTACAAATGAATACAGTAGACACGTTTAAATGTGACCATTCTTCAATAAGTGTCAAATTAGATAGATCATTTAAGGATAATATAAAATGAATTAAACTTAATGAAAAGTTAAACAGTACACCCAATTTTTCTGGCTACATATCACAGTATATTCTTTTTAGTACTTGATCATCAATGTTAGCATTCGCTCATCGCTTCCATTCCTTCTGTAGATAAATATGTAATTAATATATGAATGGTTACAGTCTCCAATATTAGAAAGCTATTCTCATCACTTGTCATCATAGACCATGAATGTTTAAATATTACAAACACAAATCAATCAGGTGTGTTATAGGATTGCTCTCAGCCTCAGCAAAAGTCCCAGACCAGCTGGTCAGAGGCACATTTTTAAAGAAACTATCAACAATAACAGTTATTAAGATAACAGCAAACAACAACAAACAAATTAAAAAATAATACAAAATTGAAAACAAATTATTAGGGAATAAATCTTAATATTTGCACATGCATTTGCAAATTACTTTTGACTAGAAAAGGTCCTCACCAGAAGCAAAGATAAGAACGATAATAGTCTGCATGATATACACAATTAAGCAAAATAGAAATAGCTAAAGAATGTGAAAGAGTGCTTTCAATTTATTCTTTAAAATAAAGATTATCTATTCTCTAATCCTGGTTGCCTTTCAGAGTGAGGTCAAAAAAGGAGACACCTGGAGATTATAACAGTATCTCTTATAATCTATAATAAAGATTATACTGTCCCTATTTGGTCTATGATTATTGTAGAATATATAAATTGTTATAATATTTATTATTATTATTGTCTACCAGTATACACAAGCATTAGAACCAATGATTAGTTTATCATAATAAGAAAGTCCAGAAATACTAAATACAACAGTAAAGTAACCCTTCCATACCTCAAAGTATATTTGTAATATGGTTTTAGGCCTATATTTTTCATTGACCGTCAGCATACGATGGATGATGTGGTCAACATCACCAACATTTTGCCTTTATTTCCCAGTGCTTTTCCTGGTACCTAATTGAGAGGCTGGGTTGGCCTGAGAGCCATTACGGTCCAAAAAATATTTTGCGCTCACTGTGGAATTCAACCCAGACCACTAGTCTAAGAAACAAGTTCACTAACTACACTACTGCAGCTCTCAAAAGAGATAATAGCATCTATTAAAATATATGGCCTAGGTCTATATTCTACAGGGTGTTCAATTTAAAAGCAGCCCATGAATGGAGCTAATCTGGCATATATGTATGGAAATGAGAAGGTTCAGTTAGGACGTAGTATAGGTCAAGGTTGTGTGATG
The DNA here is from genome assembly GCA_020796225.1 of Arion vulgaris. Classification (NCBI taxonomy): domain Eukaryota; kingdom Metazoa; phylum Mollusca; class Gastropoda; order Stylommatophora; family Arionidae; genus Arion; species Arion vulgaris. Next base: position 22,621,995 of record CM036765.1, read on the forward strand.
GTGTGTAATTGTAGTGCGGGAAGGAGCGATGAAAAAATGTGACGTAGGACAAGCTAGTCCGAACCGGTTTAAATAGTAAATAGACGGAGATGCAATGCGTACCAGGCACATTTCTATTTATCAATGGGGCTGCTTTTAAGTTGAACACCCTGTATTATATATATACACACACATGTTTGTGTGAGATGAAAGACTAGATGAATAGTAACATTGTTTTTTGGCTGTTGAATTAATTCAATTATCTAGCAATTTTCTTTCTTGTACAGATTTTAAATCATCAATTTGGCCAATTGTGGTTGAATCTCTTAAGTGTATATCATTTCTTATTCTCTGTGCATGTTTTTGAGAAAGTCTAAAGATAGATACTTGTCAGTGACTTGTTTCTACATTATGATATCTAAGACCACTAGTTGCACAATTGTTTTCCATTTTGTTAAACTTTATATTAACTTCAACTGAACTCGTCTAGTTTTCATTCAACTTCCAATCATGAGCACAATTTGATAGTTCAATATTGTTGGTGAAATAGTGATGTGAAGATACTTATAACATGTCTGTATGTCAAATGCATGGGAATATACACTTGATGCCACAATTGTGCTATTATGTCTCTTAAAAGATATATATGCCCAAAATTATTCAGAAAGTTCCCAATACCAAAGAAAAAAGTTGATTCTTCTTTCTTTCTTTTTTGTTCTTCTCTGCTTTGTACCATTAGGAGTCGCAGATTTAAATGATGATCGGTTTCCGAGATAGTGCACGGTCGGTTGCTTGATATGCTGTGTGATATTGTAGAGTTTTATGATGTCTCCAACCCCATAAATCTATCTTTTCTTGGTCTGTCACTTCCTCTTGATTAATACAATTAATATCTTGATAAAGTGCAGCTCTTCAATTAAATACGTTTGAATTAGTTTATTTTTCATGGTAAAGAAAGTTTACATTGAAGAATTCTTTTTCAATACTAAATTATTTTTCCTTTTAACTTTACTCTCTTTAACAGTTTATATTATGTTTTAGATGACCTGTTGGCTGGTAATGGATATGTTATTAGTGAGTGAAGCATACAATTTCTCATTGGTAAATAACTTTTCTGCATCTCAGATTTCAAACAAAACAGTTACAAATCATAAGGATGAGAAAACAGAATAACAGATTAAAAAAGTTATTGAATAATGCCAAAATAAATTCACACACAACCAACAAAAGAGTAAAAGAAAGTTACACCAAAAAAAAAAAATGAAAGAAATACTTTGAAAAAACTACAAAGATATAGCCACAACTGCAACAAGCATAACAAACCCAAACAAGAATTATTTCATGTGCCAGATTTCTTAACATATGTAGCCCCACATGAAATGCTCATAAACTAAATTCTCACTTATTCTGGAAATTATAATATAAACTACAGTTATTCTCAACTACCTAATTTACATATTGACAGGAACCTTTTTTTTTTTTTTTTGAGCACGTGTTTCCAAACAATGAAGCGCTGTTCTACATCTAAAACAATCGGATGAGTAACAAGTTATAAACCTTTTAGTACAAGAGATAGGGACAACTTACTCAGCATAACCTCAGGACTGTCTAAGAGCAAGATTATACCTAAACCAGTTACTAACTGCAACATATGATATGCAAAGGGCTGGAGAAGACCATCATGGAAGGAGGCATCCAAGCAAAGAGGAGAAGAGGAAGATCATGGAGGAGATGGGATTCAGCATGTAACTAATGGTTTAAGCATGACAGCTGCAGAAGCAGGACATCTGGCCTATGAGAGAGATAAATTCTGGAGGACTGTTAAGATGGCATAGTTCTGCTCCAGACAAGCTATTTGATAATAATGATAATGATATGATACTCATTAATATAACATCTCAGAGTCCCTGCGAAAGCATGGACTGACAACGCCAAGCGCAACACACCTGGCACAAGATAGGAAACTAACTCTCCCACGACGCTTCACGGCAAACGTGGTTAAGATAAGATAAGACTCATTAATATAATACAATGACTCTAACAAACTCTGCCATTACACAATCTACATGCACAAATTACTAAAATAAATATAATGAAATTTAAAAAATTCAATATATCCCGAAGCAACAGAAATAATTAAATACTAGTATAATATTTCCTTTCAGACCTTAAGGTATGAAGTCACTTCACTTCTAGGTCCTAGTGTGCAGGAAGTTGCAGGACTATTTCCTTTCCTCATGTGTTGAACGTCAAGTGTGGGATTGACCTTACAACCCTCTTGTGTCCTAGTTGATAGGCGAACGCTTATACATTATGCTAATCCTTTCCACACTTTATGGTTCTTCTTCTTTTGTCCTTCTCTGCTTTTTGTCGTTAAATGTCGCAGGTTTAACTGATGATCAGTTTCTGTGATACTGTACAGTCATCCGCTTGATATGATATTGTGGAGTTTTACGATGTCTGTAACTCCATCAACCCATCTTATTCTTGGTCTGTCCCTTTCTCTTGATGATTCCATTTTCAGGTTGTAAGCTCTTGCAACTGGTGTATTCAGGTTCATTCTCACCAAGTGGCCAAACAATTTAGTCTCTGTTTTTCAATGAATATAACAACAGGTGTTGTTCCAACTGTTCTTCTAATTTCATCATTTCTTATATGGACTACTCTACGAGGGTGCATTGAAAAGTAATGCCTCCAAGTCCATAACTTTGTTAATAGTGTTCGGAGGCAATTGACACCGATATCAGAATAAAGTATATGTAAGTGTGTTTTCAGGACAGTAAGTGTCAAGTGTCTGGAATGTTGCGCATACGCACAACATTATCCAAGATGACGTCATGCATGGACATTCGGTTGAAGCAAAGAGCTGTGATTGAATTCTTGACGGCCGAAGGTTGTGTTCCCATCGACATGGAGAATGAGAGCGGTTTATGGTGACGCCTGTATGGATGTGAGTACTGTTAGGAGGTGGGCAAGGACTGTTAAAGTACAAAACTCACCCACCCCAAAAAAATTCAAAACTGTCGCATCAGCGGGAAAAGTTTTGATTACCATTTTTTTAGACTGCCAGAGCGTAATCCACACATAATTTTTGGAACGTGACAATACTGTCAATTCTGATCGGTATGTGGAAACGATGAAGAAACTACGGGCAAGACTACTATGTGTTCGTCATGGAAAACACGCAGTCCTTCAACATGACAATGCTCGTCCACACACCAGTTAGACAAACAGCGGCAGCATTAGAGCGTCTCAATTTTGACAACATTTTAGCGCACCCACCATATAGCCCCGATTTGGCATTTTGTGACTTTTTCCTGTTCCCAAAGCTCAAGGAACATCTCAAGGGAAACATATATGCTTCTGACGAGGATGTGGCAGCAGATGTGCGTACCTGGCTTCGTGAAAAATCATCAGATTTTTCTTCGACGGGATGCAACAACTAGTTCGACGTTGGCGTGTGTGTGGAACGTGGAGGTGACTATGTCGAAAAATAATGACTCTATTGTGTAGTGGACATCTCAAGCTTTCTGAAAATGTATGTTTCATTTGTAAATTATGTATATTAACAAAGTTATGGACTTGGAGGCATTACTTTTCAATGCGCCCTCGTATATGTTTACTGGATAAAAACCAATCGTTACTGTCTGTAGTACTGCTTTTCAGGGCGATGTAAGACAGATGGGATGAGAGCATGAGGGATTGAATAGCCGTATGGCTAGTGCAGTTGCCATGAAGCTGTTCAGTTTCGGATTTTTTATTTATACCTACAACAGAAATAAATCCTTGGCCTTACCATGAATTGAACACTTTATGTTCATTTATACTTGTCTGCAATAATAAATGGCTGTAATATAAGTTAAGACTTGAATAAGCAAATTTGAATGCATTAATGTTTAGGAGAAGTAAAATCATAGTTTACTAAACTAGTTTCATTATGGGTTAGAAGCAATCAATAGAAAGCAAACAAAACAGTAACAGAAAACAACATGTAAATTAAATGTTCATACAGAATAAAGATGCAATAATGGTATTAGACAATATTTCAGTCATATCTTCAAATCTTAATGCGCATTATTTATTCATGGATTTTGAATTTACCCTTGTCGCTTCTGAAGATGATACTAAATAAAAGCAGATGTGAAGTGTCCTCTAGCCCCATCATGAGCAATAATCATATCTCATCATCAGATGCTGTGTCGGTTGGCATAGGCGATCATGGATCTCCACAAATCTCTGTATTTGGTGTCTGCTATCAACTCAGATGTTGAAGCTCTACCGTGCCATGAAGTCAGACTATCCAAAATTTGATCTCTCTTGTCTTCCTCTGTCTCGTCTACCCTCGATTTATTTTACCGGTTTTCAGTTTGTGATCTAAACCACCCCTCCTCATCACATGCCTGAAAAATGATGACTGCTTCTTTCTTATATTGATGATAAGCTGTCTCTCATGTTTCTTGATCTTATTCAACACCTGAACATTAGTCACAGATTTTTAATCTGAAATTTAAAAGTTTCTAAATGTTACCACACACTACAACTTCTAAGGATACACTTAACTAATATTCACATTACATTCAAGTTATGATGATAATGATAAAACGTACCACTGTGTAAAAGCAAGATTTGGCTGTGATAACACATATGCCAGTTGTTGAACGGTCTTATACAGGTTAAATATATGTTTTGTGTATTTATTAAATTTCTATATACATAATACATCTTTTTCAGTGTCATTCACTGACAATATGTCTGGTATTGTGTCCAAGTTTGAAAAAATACATGAAATATGATCAGTCTTGGTGACTAATTCTTCGCAAACAAATATATAATGAAGCTCTGACATGAAAAAAGTAATTCACATTATAATAATTATTATTCTGACGGCACATATAAAAATGCAGTTCACATTCTGTTATGTTAGTGGGTGTAGTAGGGAAAGGGATGAGGTTAAGTAAAAGCAAGACCAGGCATGTACTCAAAGTTTACTTTTCTACTACACAAATCCATACTTTGCAATTAAGTTTGCAAACACTAGAAATCTATGCAGTTTTTCTGTGCTCTTTTTTGCTGCTGTTGACTTATTTTCATAAGTATTTTGTGAAAATGTATTACGTTTGTACAGCCGTATGTAAATTAGACATACAGTCTCTCTCAGTCTTGTTGAAATAATATAAAATAAATTGTGCAACAATTAAACACTATCATACTTGAGCAGTGTCATTAGTTTGCTGTAATTCTCCATTCTATAACTTATATCATTGAAAGCCACCATTTGGTTAGTGGCAAACACTTCATTGCATAAATTATTTCGCAAAGAAAAACCACCAGTTTCAGTTTGGAATATCTTTATTGCATTCTGGACATTTCCATAGGTGCTTCGATCTCCTTTGCAATATCTTCAACAGGGTCCAGCGACTAACCATACCAGTTCGATGTTGATTGATGAGTCTACTCATATACCTGGTTTGCTGTTCTTTTCTGGCCACTTCGATCTTCAATCCAAGCTCTTGCAATCTAGCAGTTGACATGGATTGGTTTAAATGAAAATTCTCGTTGCTGCCGGACTCTATGAGGGCATTCAGAATGTCAGCTCTACCCACTGGCTGACCCCCTGATATGGCGACAGATACAGAAAACCTGCCAGCCCTCTCATTGCTGCGACACCCATGTGCCCGGACGAAGACAGTGTAATTCTGCAAATTGTTGACGCTTGTAGTGATTCAGTCCATTGCCTGCTCACTGAACCAGCCTCCACCTTTCATATCATGAATCACTCAGAATGCATGCAAACAACCAACGGTTAGAAGAACTCACTTAAAAAATCATGCCATTGAAAAACCACAATCTTGTTAGTAGTTATTAATCCACCTAATAGTTCATACTGCTGAAAAACCAAACAAATACTTAATAACACTTTGTGAATGCAGCTTTGCTCACATAAATCTCACACAATGCACATTAGAATTTCCATTTCACAGTCTGTTAAAGAGAACGCACAAATCACAAACTTATTAAGGATGATCATCTAGCCACCACATGCCTAGTCTGCTAGCTAATGCTATAATGATGTCACATTTACCATTGCTTGTCTGTCTACAGGTTCTGGGGGAAAGTACTGTGTGCGTTCCTGCAGTTCATGCTGCTGTTGAGGAGATGGGGACTGTCTGTGACGAGTAGGGGCATCTATATGCGAGTCTTCTGAGAGGTTATTGTTCTCAAAATAGCTGGAGTCTATGTGCCGAGAACGTCTTATAATCTCTCTTGCAGCCACATTCATTTCCTCTGTTGTCATGTTTGTGGCCTCTGCGATCTCTCTTTGCAAACACTGAGGGTCCACCCATCGGTTTAAACCTTCATCTTGGAGAACCTATGAGCAAGCAAATAATGACAAGTAAATTTATGAGAAAATGCACAGAGTTCTCTTTCTTTATGTGAATAAGAATGTTATATGATCTCTCAAAGTTTCATCATAGCAAAAAAAAGAAAACGTTTTCAAACTTCATCACTAAAATAATGACAGTGTTTATAGAAATTACTCCCACTTTGTGTCTCTGTTATTCAAACACTCAAATATAGACAGGGCAATAAGGCAACAACTGATAAAATGTATATTCCTATCAACTTTCTGTTATCAATGTCAAACATGGTTTCTAACTAAAACCCAGAATAGATGAAAACTTTATTTTAAGTTTTGATGATAGCACCACCAAACTTCAAATTTAAAAGTATGACAGCATCACTTTTAAAAGTATGGCGCAGAGCACGAGGCAGGTCAAGAACACGATGGATAGATAACATCTCAGAGTCCTCTGCAAAGCATGAACTGACAAAGTCAAGCGCAACACACCTGGTACAAATAGAAACTAACTCTCCTCATGACGCTTCACGGAAAATGTGGCTAAGATAAGATAAACATCACTAAACTTCACATTTAAAAGTATGACAACATCCCTAAACTTCACATTTAAAAGTATGACAACATCCCTAAACTTCACATTTAAAAGTATGACAACATCCCTAAACTTCACATTTAAAGTATGACAACATCCTAAACTTCACTCTAATTAAAGAACACTATTTGATACTTTGTATCTAAAGTTAGGTTAGCATTCACATAACTTATCCCTAACTGGGGGTCTCAATGACAAAATGGTTAAGTCGTTTGCCTGTCGTACCGAGGGTTGTTGGTTCAAATCCAGATGAGACACATATGCAAACTTTTCATGAGATCTTTAGGATTGTTGCAAGAGCTACGGAATTCGTGCAATGCTTTCAGCAGATGGCATACCATCTCTGCCGACAGGGATGAAGCCATATGGGGAAACCTGGTGCAATGAACTGAGTCCTTTGCCCTTGGACCCATTTTTATCCTTAATTTATCCTTCAAAATATAACAGCAATTATTGGTTCCACTTTTATGTGGTCCAACTAAAACTTGCCAGAACAAAACGTCGCTGAATCGTTGCAATAAAAATGTCAGTCCGGAGATATGTTATAAACTCTTTACAGACACACTCACTTTAGCTACAAGAGTTTCTGCACTGCTTCTTCTATGTTCTAGTTGCCGTGGTACCAATTGCTGCTGTATAGCATTAGGGATGATTAGCGGACCACGGTCAAGGGATCGATGGAGATGTCCAGATAATTCTGGAATAGCTGAAGAATCACTGTGACTTTGTTGCAAACGAAAGTTCTCGGAACCTAATTCAAACAAAGTGAGACAAAAATAAAAGTTAGGTTTCAAATAAAATAAATACTATCAGTATCTTAAACAAGGACTGGCTAAAATGTTGAGCAAAGTAATATTGATAGCTAAAGGGATGATGTGCCACATAATATACAATATACACAAAAAAATTGAAGTATATGATGACATATAATGGCTAAATTTGAGACAACCATAACATTATTATACACATATGACAATAAAATTCCTTTTATGGAATTCAAACAATGAAACATGGCCAGTAACAGCAGTTAATGAGCGAAAAATCATAACAACAGAGATGAGGTGTTTTAGAAGAGCTGCTGGTGTGACAATAAGAGACAAAATTAGAAATGAAATCAGAAGAAGACTGGATGAAAATCCAGTCATGCAATTCATAAAAGAACAACAGATTAAATGGTTTGGACACCTGACAAGAATGCCCTGGTATCGCCTACCACAGAGAGCCACACAGAAAAAAGTATAATGAGTACAAAGCAAGATGAAGACCACCAAAAGATGGAGTAACGGCATCAAGAACAGCCTTACGAAAATGAATATCAGCTTACAAAGTGCCTTAAAGCAAGCACACAGAAGATCACTACGTTTCCATCCAACACTTCTATAAAGAAGTAAAGGGTGCAAGAGAAGAAGAAACAATGAAACCCTTTTCAAAATGCAAGAGTAATTTCTTACATTAATTGTTGGACAGTCTTTCCAACAAAACATTTCAAAAGAGTTAAGAAAACAAAAAACATTCATCATCATAAATCTAAAGCACTTAGCTGCCTTCTCATAATAATAAATATATTATAAACATAAGCAATAAATAGGCAGTGAATAAGTATTAGGGTCTTTCAGGAAAAATAAAATGACCAAACACGAGAGCTAGCTGGTTGTGTTCTTAAAAATACTTGTCTGAAGGGTTAGGTAATGGGTGCCGCAAGAAATAAGGGTTTGTGGTTCGAATCCTGTGTTTGCTAATTTGTTGTTTCCAGAAGCCCCAATACTTGTACATTATCTATTTATTGATTATATTCATTGGCTCCGGTGCTTTCTCAGGGGTTCTTAAAACTTCTTACTCTCTTCTATAAACATAAATTACATGTTTGCTTTTCCCAAAATACAAGCATTATATATTGAATCCTCCCCACGAGGCCATTACCTTGTAGTGGTGGGGAGGAGTGCATGCTTCAATGATATAGTGGGCTAGGATGATGAGAACTTATGTTCCTGTCAGGTTCAACCAAGCCGGACAGGCCACTGAGAAGGCGACAGATGAAGTATGGTCTCCTGCTCCTCCAAGTTGAGGGTTGGGCTTGGGACTAACAATCCAATCTTTTAAAAAATCTCAACGTTACGGAAACAGCAACAAAGACCCAACATATTCACGGGTATGAAGGGCTACCAGAGTCATTGACTTATATGACTGGAAATAGTGAAAGCCGAAAGGAAGCTACTTTCATGAGGATGGAAGTCCTGAATGAATCATAGTTGGAACACAATACAGAGGAAGGCCATGAATAGAGAAGAATGGTGTGCGTTTGTTGCTGCCCTAAACGCCAAGGACGTAATAGGCTAAAATGATAAATATATTGAATAATGTAACAACTCAATAACTACTCTTGTTCTAAATGAGTTTTCACATACACACCACAGCTACAACCATAGCAACAATTTGAGACACAATTCAAGGGGGAAATACAAATAAAACAATGACAGATTAAATTAATGAAAGACACATTAAAACAAAATGCTCATATTATCAAAGTCATGAAACCTCTAACAGAGAAACCCATTCATTGCGTGTGATTTTGTTTGACAATTTCTTGAATGCACCCACAACTACAGTTAAATAAAACACACATCTGTTCAATTTTTACATTCTACTAGTAAGCTGTTCTTATATATTTACTTATACTATGGACACCTTTGACAGTCTGGTCAACTCAGTGGACCACATCACAGAATAAATTATTCCAATGCATAATATTATCGATATAAAGGAAGACTGCAGTAAGACTATGTTGCAATGGCAAAACATGTTAAAATATAGTACTGTAGTTTTACAAAGCTGTATATTGTCTTTGTACTTTGTAAAACTACAGTACTTTGTTTTTACGTGTTGTGTCATAGCATAATATTAATTATGACATAAGTATAGATATACAAATAAGTTATAAATGTGTGGGTTAGACTTGTGGTACCGTATGAAGGATGATCACAGACCGAGCAAGATACCAAACAATGTGCAGAGATTTTATTCTAGACTCACAAGATCACATAAGGTGTGTAGAACTTTGACTACTTTGCCAGTCCATGGTTAAGGAAATGACGATGAAGACTATATATAGTATAACTACGATTTGATGTCAACATTCCCAATTAAATAAAATGCTAAATTTAACACTTTTACTCCGTATTTTTTTTACACCTGGACGCACTTATATTGCAATGTACTCTGAATTAGCTAGTATATTGGCTTTGTGACATCGTACAAATATTACAAGCCAGTAAATTGGCTCAAAATGGTAAAGTATTAAGAGGTTTTTTAAAAAAGGGCTATAATTTACTTTACACTCAAGTAAATTGTCACCCTAAAATATATCCATGTTCCTATAAAGGTTTCCAGACCGAAGGTTAACTCCTTGTGGACCAAACGCCACACTACATGGCTTTGGGTCGGATGTCTTTACCAGGAGCCATACTAAAGGCGTTGTTTTTATTCTAAAACAAATAGCTTGTAAAATCATAGCTTTTACCCTGGTCCACTAAGAGTTAAGAACCACTGTACTAAACCAAGATAATGATTAATTAAGAAATATCATAGATTTATAACAACAAGTTCATAGATAACAGACACAGCATATACAGTCCTGTCACACATGAGATCAAGTAATACTCACCAATGATGGAAGGGGAGTAGACTAAGAATGAAGTAAATACAAAAAAAAGGTATTTAGAAATGTATGGAATAATAGTGTTGGGAAATTGTGTTCTTAATCTCAATATGAATGAACATGTATACTCTAATAGTTGTCAGTTGTGTTCAAAACATGACATATTTATGACCAGTATGTGTTAGTTAATGGAAAAAACATCATTGCCCTCGAGGCAGTTCCACAAATGTTCAGTCTCTTCCAATGAATAGTGAAGGGAATACATGCTGATAGTACGAGTAGCAGGCTGTTGCACATCCACTACACATGGATTTCTACTGACTCACTACCAACATTATCACTAGTTGACAAGAAAGAACATTGGCACAGAACCTTGCTTGAATTACATTGAGAAACAAAGAATGAAGTCGTTTGGCTACTTAATAGGAATGCATCCAAACTCTACTCTTCTTCTTCTTCTTTGCGTTCGTTCTTCACGATCAATTTTAATCACTCTTTGTGATATGTTTGGTCTTTGCCAAGAACGTGTATACGTTGCACATTGGTTTGGTAGGCCCCTAAACGCATAGACCTCTACCCGTTTAGGACATGTGCATCCGATTTCAGCCAAATCTCCTTAGTCGCCTCCTACGACATGCATGGCAGGTAACAGTGGTTCCATTCTTTACACCCCAAATTTGGGCCCCGGTAACCACTCGGGCGCCAAACTCTACTGTATTCATAGTCTTCTACAACAGAGCATCAGGAAAGAAGGCGAGAGGAAGACCACAAAAAAGATAGTTAGATGGCATAGCAGAATCCTGTCAAGAGCAAAAATAACAATCACCCAAGCCAAAAACAGAAAACGACAACACGGCAACAACCCGGTAGCAGTGTGACGTTAAAAGAATAAATTCTGGCATAGATAGCATGTTTGACATGGGTGACTTTACTGCAATCTCTGCTTAGAATTCACCAGAATGCAAAGATGTCCATGACATTATAAAAACTGTTAAAACCACTGATTTAGTAGAATATGAACAATGAAGAAAAAATATATAGACAAGACATGAACATTGAGGAAATATGATCTATAAGCAATATGATGTTTCAGAAAATGAACATTTTTGTTTCCATTACATAGTCCAGGGTTTAGAAAGAATTCCTGAGTGATTAGCGGGGCCCAAATTTGGGATGTAAAGAATAGAACCACTGTTTCCTGCCACACATGTCGTAAGAGGCGACTAAGGAGGTTTGGCTGAAATCGGATACATATATCCTAAACGTGTAGAAGTCTATGCATTTAGAGGCCTACCAATCCAATGCGCAACGTATACATGTTCTTGGCAAAGATCAAACATATCACAAAGAGTGATTAAAATTGGTCGTAAGGACAACGCAAAAAGAGAAAGAAAGCAATAATGCAGCGAATGATTCTTGGAAGATGAGGCAGGGGATGACCAAGATGATGGTATCAGGACATTAAAGAATCTTTGGATTTGATGATGGAGGAGGTGAGAGATATGACGAGATCAAGAGTCTTTCAGACTGTCTGGGATGGAAAAAACTGTTCCTGAAAGGACATGGTCAATGAATACTGGGGTTACATATTAAGATCTGTCCAGGATTGCCTTTACCATGATCATGACTCCGACAACAATAAGTATACAATTTCTCGCACGTGTTTGCCGGGGCCTGCAAGTTGCAGGGGTCCACATGTGAAGCAAAGAATAGTAACACTGCGGCCAATAAAGCATGATGTAAAAGGGCGACATAGATAGGACCTAGGATGCTACCCTTATAACTAAAAAGCTTTGCAGAAATAGGATGTGCTGGCCTACTTGTAGACACATTACTGGCACAATGTACAATCGCTCTTAGGCTCGGATCACACATAAATCACAAAGAGTGGTTAATAAGTGTTCGATATGGAGCATAAGAAGAAGAAGAAGAGGATATGATTTTAAGACAAAATTACCATCAACTGTTGTACGAGTTAACAGTGACTCCGGTGAAGACAAACTTGTTGAGTATACAACAAGCGTGCTATGGGAATTATTATCATGCATATCAAATCACACTATGCTGGAAGAGACTGAACTATCGGTCTATCCGGAGTATAGTGACATAAAATTATATTATCTAACTTGTTTGTGTAGATATTTATAGCAATCTTTTAATCCCTCCATATATGTATTTCTGTTCAGCTCCTTCTCCCCTTCCATAATAATCAAACAGTATATTATGAATTTTGCCATGTTTGTTTCCCTTTTGTACAAATTAAGTTACTTGAATCAACATAATTTGCCAGGTCTGCAAAATTAATATGAGATGTTACTAAACATGTTTATTCATTTAAATTTATCATTAGATATACAAAGTGCATAAGTATATATATAAATATAAATTATTTATAAAGATAATTAATTTGTATCATTTTAAATTCGTTTTTTGATATCAAGATGAAGGAAATTTATGTACAAATATAAATGCAAAAAAATGGCTGCCTGGGAGCAGATATAAATTAGAAGACAAAACTATTCACTTCAGCATGATCTATAACATCTTTCATATTTTAATATCGCTGAGAAGAAATAATTTCTTTTTTCCTGTATGTTATAAACAGCAGACTACTACATATGTATATGTATTATTTTCATTATTATTTCATATTATTTTTAGGATCTCTGTGGCTAAGTCCTTTGCCTTGTGAGTCAAAGGTCGTGGGTTCGAATCCGGACGCGCCGGTCTGTTCCGAGTGCAGTTTTTCCAGAGACCCCAAGGATTGTTGCTGGAGATACGGAGTTCGTGCTTTGTGCAATACTCTTGGCAGGTGGCGTGCCATTTCTGTGGAGAGGGACCGAGCCAAATGGGGTAAAACCCAGTGCAATCAAGTCAATCCTTCGGCTTTAAGACCTTGATGTATTATTTTCATTTAATAATAAATGAAATATTTAATGGAAGTATAAATGTGAATAAATATCTATGAGTTGAATATCTCTCTATCTCTCTCTCTAGCCTGTGACATCTTTTGTGCTTAGGGCAACAACAAATGCACACCATTCTTCTCTATTCTTGGCCATTCTCTGTGTTGTGTTCCAGCCATAATTCATTTCTTTCAGTTCTTGTTCTACTGTTCTTTTCAGGGTAATATTGGGTCTTGACGTTTTCGTTTATTCTCGGGTGTTCATCTCAGTGCAGTTTTTGTGAGTCTCCATGCGTATCACATGTCCGATCCATCTCCAGAACTTATGAATATCGTGCCACAAATTAAACATTTGTTGTTTAACCTTATAACAGGGAAACCATATTTATATCTCACGTCCGTCTCTCTCATGAATCCAGAATGACAGGTTGGATGATCATGAAAATATCTATTAGTTCTGTCTCAAGTACTTTCAAGAAGTTCAGTTATAAACTTTCCTCCAGGCCATGAGGTTGAGCTCATCAGTGTTATCCTGTTTCCTTGAGAAATGATAGTGCCTGTCCCACAGTACTCCAAACCTTCCTCCTCATGATATTTACAAAACCAGACATGATGTCTCCTGTTGACATGTACGATAAACTGTCTGTGTGTTTTAATATTCACCATTGTAGTTCTAATTTATTTGTTTTAGATGTTCATGGTATTTCTATCTATCTATCTATTCTCTAATCCTGTTTTGACTTTCGGCATCAGGTCGAAAAAGGAGAAACCTGGATCGAGCCTCTCTATGCACTTTGTCTGTCTTTCTCTTCTCTAATCCTGATTTGCCTCACAGCTTCAGGGTAAGAAGAGATTTCTAGAATGGACTTTTGTGTGTGTTTCATAAATAGTGTCTTTCATTGCCTCTGTTATATCTGAGGTCCACATTTTGCTGGCCTTTTGCTTTGTATCCACTGTATCGGAACAACATTGCTCTCTGTGGCGCACAGCCTGTTTGTAATTTCTAAAACTCTTTTATAGCACCATATCTCTGGGAGATCTCTGTTGATTAGTGGTTACACCATTACCTTACGTTCCAAAGGATGTGGGTTTGAATCCTGACAACTTAAGATGTTCATGGTATTTCTAAAACTTTTTTATAACATCATTTCTCTGGGAGATCTCTGCTGATAAGTGGTTAAGTCGCTACCCTGCGTTCCAAAGGTTGTGGGTATGAGTCCTGACAACTTAAGATGTTCATGGTATTTCTAAAACTTTTTTATAACATCATTTCTCTGGGAGATCTCTGCTGATAAGTGGTTAAGTCGCTACCCTGCGTTCCAAAGGTTGTGGGTATGAGTCCTGACAACCCCATTCTTTCACAAGTGCACTTTTCCAGAGACTTTCAGGATTGTGAGCTATGGAGGAGGTGCTTTGTGGAATACGCTTGGCAGGTGGTGTGCCATTTCTGTGGAGAGCCAGCTTAGGTAAAACCTTGTGCAAAGAAGTAAATCCTATTGCTTTAGATTTCAGTGAGCTTCAGTTTTTATTTTGTTCATTTATTTTTGTCCATGATTCACATCCATATAGCAGGATTGTCTTTATGTAACATTGACAACTTGTTTTAGTTTAGTCGTTGGATCATACCAATTAATTCATAAGTGCTCCGATCACCTCCTCAGTACGTCTCTCCGCGTGTGACAACTAAAGACACCAGTTCTATGTTGGTTTATTTTTCTTCTTTGACTTCCTGTATATTGCTCTAGTTTTTTTCCTATCATTTGATGTCAGCATTCAGGTTTGGCACTGAAAGTATAATGTCGCCAGAAATATTGTTGAACAATGCTCTTTTAGTGTTCATGGTGACATTTGCATATCAAAATTTTAAAACAATTTTATTGTAAAAATTTTTAAAAAGTAATTTTGATAAATAAAATATCTATAATCTCTATAACTATAGAAATTTCAAATTGCTAAATAAGAAAATGTAAAGCCAAAAATATATAAGTGCACTTTGAAGCGAGAATTAGCTATAAACAAGCAGCGACTGCTAAAAAGTGATTAAAAAAGCAAAAGTGAAAAGTCAAACTGGCAAAATTCAGAAAAAATGTCTGTTCTAAATGACAGTAGAAATTACAACATGAAAACAACGATACATAGAGAAAAACTGAAATCTACACGAAACACCTCTTCTTCTATTATGTCAGTTTACTTAGACAATAATTTGCTTATTAACAAATGTATACTCCTTGTATCTCCCTATAAATGTTAGTTTTAGCCAAGTTGGCGCAGTACAAAACCATTTTATTGAAATTCAAAATTCTTGAAAATATAAATTAGAAATCGTTTTACAATGTGTTATGCATACAAGAAAATGATGTTTAAATTGGATCAAGAAAAAGTAAATATTTAAAAAAAAAAAACCCCATTGAAATCAACAACTATGTGATATTTGATTGAATGTACTATACATTTTACATGCTAGTATTAAAAGCTTTGTGACTACTTCTGCCTGAATTGCATAATATATAACATTTCTCTGTAGCCATGTAGTAGCCACTCCCTTCAACAGGACAGACCACCTGGAAGCACTGTGCATCCAAGTTACAGTTATCCGATTTTCCACACCCACATACCAAACCTAGATCATGTATGCCCCACCTGTGGTAGGGGATTGTGTTCTAGGATTGGACTCTACATCGCCTGGCACACACCAAAGAGGTGCAGCAGCACACATATGAGGCTGTTGTCATCATAGCTTGCGATGGACGGCTATTATTATTATCCGATATCACTGTTTTGATAATCAGAGTTGACTTTCCCTTGTAAATCATTTATATTTTTATATCGTACTTTGAGGAAGCTTTGGTGCAGTACACTCACTCACTACCTTCCTATGCTTCTTAATACGTCTTTTGTTCATGTCCAAATATATACATATATATGTACTTATATATACACAGTTTGTGATTGAACGCCTAACTCCCTAGCTAACAAAAATATGTAACTTAAAGTGAACATTTTAAATATATATCTATTCCTTGTATTTCCCATCAAATGTTAATTTTAGCCAATTTGGTCCAGTAATACTTACACCATATACACAAGGAGTATATATATATTTATTCTTATTTTTTGCTATTTCTAGTTTTTCATTTTTTAGTTAAGCATTTTTATTAGCTAAGACAGCTAGTCATCCAATCACTAACTGTTATTGTGTTTATACTGTTTTTAATACCGGATCACTGTTGTATTTCCTGTGTGGTCTTCTATCCTGGCTTGATGCTTTTTGGTTGAAACATTACTTTAAGCTATTTGTGTGCTTAGTAAAACTACCGGCTTCATAATTTGATATCTTGCCTTTTAATCTTGTTCTATTACTACAAAAGAAATGATGTTTTTTTTTTAAATTTTCATTTTAAAAGAATATAGACATAGACACATTAATGTATAAAGTGGAGCGTCTGGCCGAATAGATTAGAGCGTAGCTCCGATACGGGAGACCCATGTTCAATTCACGGTAAGGCCAAGGAGTTTTTCTGTTGGGGTGTAAAGACAAAAATTCTAACCTGAACAGTTTCCTGCGAATGCACTAGCGGCTATTAAATTCCCCAGGTCCATGTCCCCCCAAAAAGCGATATTACAGGTAGTAACAACAGTAAAGACAAAGTATAAAATATCATTGTTTTTAAATGGTGACTTTAAAATGACAAACTCTATGTACAAAATCACTGAGCAGTTGAAAGCATATTTGAAAAGAACAAAAGCATAACAACAAAGTATAGAAAATGTTCTGATTTTATTGTAGACTTTACTGGACTGTTATTATTCTTTACTGACACAGAAAATTCTTAACCCTAATTGTGTTTCTTTTCATCATGATGTTGCTGTTAGGGTCTATTTCTTATGTAAGACTGTCACTTTAATTTTTTTTTTCTGCTATTTAATCTGAAACATTATTTTTCCTCTTCTTTTTCTGCATTCTCACTAGATTGGAATTTCAGATTCTCTAATAAAGGCAACCGTCATGCACTTATAAACTACTCAGATGCATAATACTATAGACAAAACATAAATAAAACATTACATGGATAGTAAAGTTAATGATAAACAATTTGTACAGATTCTGGTGCGGAATATGACAGGATATGAAGACTACTAGACTAGCTAAATAATTAATGTACAATATTATGGCAACATTTGATTTGTACAATTATCAATACAATTTAAGTGCAAAATTATGATGGCTACAAGATTATGGGTACATGTAGAGGTTATGATTTGATTTAACCTTACAAGCAACTAAATTGTTAGTATCTTTTTTAAAACTCAATCATGTATATAATGTAGTATCTATATATATATATATATATTACCCATGTGTAGGGAGAATAATATAACAAATACTATAACTTCTATCGTCTGGTAGTAACCTGTATTTTACATACTAATATAATAATACATTATTTATTACGGATATTATACCTACATTGTCTTTCTTGTCCTCCGGCTTTTTCTTACTGTCGTCGTTACCTAGTCATATCTAACTCTCCTATCTGCTGCTTTTACGTGCATGCCTTCTGTGCGTTGCACATCAAAGCGTGCACTCCTACACTATATTATGTCATGTCGCGGTATTGTCATTGCCTGTTCTTCTGTCGTTGTCCTTTTCACTATATATATATATATATATATATATACGTAATGTGCTGTTTCATTTTATTTGCGTTTCTAGTTTTATATCACCGTGTGGTGTCAGGGCTCATAGGGAAGCAAAGAATAGCACCACTGCAAGCTACAATGGAGTAACCATGTGTGCTCTGATCTCTTTCCTACACAGGAAGATCTCAGCTGCAGTGCACAAACTCCGTATCATTGGTGAGGGTCCCCGATGTAATTTTGAAGATGGTCAAGATATTTTTGTAGGAATTTTATTTTTAATCTTTTCTCTAATGAATTTTGCCCAGGCAAGGAAGGGGAGCAAGTGTCACCTCCTGGAAAATGTAATTTTGATAAGAGTTTTATGTGCATCTGGTCTCCATCTTAGCAAAGTAAACTATAAACTAAAATTTTAAATAAATTTCGCCCCTCTCTGGGAAAACTTCTGTGGCGCCCATGGCCTTTTGAATATCAATTTTACTGTAGTCTTCCCTATTATTGATGCTCCACACAACACTCTACCATTCACTCCAATGCACAACTAATATGCAATTTACATTTATGAAACAATATTTGATTGCCTGTGTTACTATAACTACTCATCAACTTCTCATGGGTACGGTGAGCATATGGACTATAGGTTGGTTGCTTCAGCGGAGGATAGAGCACGCATGGGAATACCCAATGTGCCATGACATGATCGCATAATATAACAAAACTATAACTACTATTACTACATCAAACACACTAATACAAAGAATCAATCACAAATTAATATGGGCATCATCTTAATGTACAGTCAACATATTTCTAGCTTGCAAAATTAAACATTGCAATTGATTTTATGACACCAGAACTAACCTAAACAATTTTTAAAAAATACTAGAGACAGAAAAGTACCAGCTTTAAAGCACACATGTGTAGCAAGTAGCATTTTGGAAAGCACAGATGTGTGTAGCAAGTAGCATTTTGGAAAACATACATGTGTGTAGCAAGTAGCATTTTGGAAAACATACATGTGTGTAGCAAGTAGCATTTTGGAATGCATACATGTGTATAGCAAAGAGCTTTTTTTGAATGTGCACACAGTAAAATGTTGTTGGCAAGTATACATATTTTTTAGAAAATATTTAAATTTAAATATCCTATCTAGACTACTATTTTACTACACCTACAACAATATATCATGTGTTTGCTGGGCTACAAGGAGCAAAGAATAGTAATACTGTGAGCTTCAAGGCATGTCATTAGAGGCGACTGAGGTAGTGGCCTAGGGCAGCTACCCTAGTAAATAAAAAGCGTTGTAGAAGTCGGATGTGCCGGTCTACTTTTAGGTGTTTAACTGGCACAACGTACAATCGCTCTTAGGCTTGGATTAAATACAAATCACAAAGAGTGTTTAACAAGTGGTCAATATGGAGCATTCGAAGAATATATCCAGCAGTATCTTAAAAATGTTGTAGTATTATGCAATTTTCTTGCTATACAAACATATCTAACAATCAATTCAAAGACTGGGCATAGACTTCATGGTTGAGGTATGGACAGTCTAACTTACATAGGCAACAGTACAACATTAAATGTTTGCAGCTACACCAAATTATGAACAGAAACACCCGAGTGGTTACAGGGCCCAAATTTGGGGTGTAAAGAATAGAATCACTGTTATCTGCCACACATGTCATAAGAGGCAACTAAGGAGGTTTGGCTGAAATCGGTCGCCCGTGTCCTAAACATGTAGAAGTCTATGCGTTTTAGGGGCCTACCAAACCAATGTGCAATGTATATAAATCTTGGCAAAGATCAAACATATCACAAAGAATGATTAAAATTGTTCATAAAGAACGAACGCAAAGAAGAAGAAGACGAACAGAAAGACCATTATCTAACATATTATAAATTTACAGGACTTAACAGGATCCCATCAATGGAAAAAAAAGAAAACAAATTGGTGCCTCATATGTGGCTCTAATGAACAAAGGCAAATTCCAGCAGGACAGCATCAAATAAAAGAGAGATGTTCACAAACATTTTGTTGAGAGACCTAGACCACATGAAGAATTATTGTCGGTTGTACCAAAATAAAGAGAATAAGCGCATGAGCATGCAGGTGACAAGATCTTCTGATTTAGCTAAATCAGTATTTATATATCAATAAATCAATACAAATGCATATTTGACCAATTTAACTACATCAGGACTCAAGACCTCCTTACATGCTCTAACTACTTGACCAGCACTCAACTTCTCACTACATATTCTAACCACTTAACAATACCAGTGCTCAGGTTTGCATTATATATTAACTATCAGTATAACAATTAAAAAAAACTTCATTTAGAGTTTAGAATTTAGAAGATGCTCAATCCACTTACTATAACCTTATTATATTAAGATCAGATATCTTCACTAAAGGAACAACTAAATGCCACTTGCTATTGTCATGACAACATATGGAGCAAATATGGTGGACAATGTTCTAAAATGAACACTGTCCATATACAACAAGACATTGGGTGAATGCAAGATCGAATAATGCTGTAAATAGTGTGCCACATTTGCAAAATACATAAAGTGAATTTTATAGTACTACTGCAGAGGACAAGCTAATGTGCTTCAGGTACCTCTGTCTCGTCTGCGACCCAAATTCTGTAGGAAAGTGACCAATCGGCCGCCTGTACAGTTGCATGAAATAAACAACATAGAGTACATAAAAACATAAAAAATAAAGTTAAATGTTCACCACAACAAGCAACCAGCAAAGTTAAGAACTTTTAGTATCATGTTCTAAAATCATGGTTTCTATGAGCTTGTTTTCTGGAATAAATTTGAAGACTTGACTGAATCAACAAGTACCATTCTAATATTTGTGATTGTTTTGTAATATTTCAAAGGCAAAGAGGAGAAGAGAAAGACCACAAATTCAGGATATAACTGATAGTTTGAGCAGGATAACTGCAGAGGTGGGACATCTGCCCTATAGAGAGATAAATTCATAAGGACTGTTATAGTGGTAAAGTTCTGCCCATGACTAGCTATTTGATGATGATGAATATCACAAAATATACAGCATTGAAAAGCACATTTGATCACATCAAGTAGCTAATTATAAAGTAATATAAATAAAGAAATAACAAGACAATAAAACTCCATTAAAAAAAAAAAGTTAAACGCCCCACACCGGAACTCTAGTAGTTTGTAGGTTATAATGTATAGAAGTAGGGGTTTCTGTGGCGTAAAGGATAGATGCTCGTCTCTCATGCCAAAGATAGCAGGTGGAGCAATCTGAATATTTTTCCAGAGATCCCTGATCTCA
This sequence comes from Arion vulgaris, assembly GCA_020796225.1. Lineage (NCBI taxonomy): Eukaryota > Metazoa > Mollusca > Gastropoda > Stylommatophora > Arionidae > Arion > Arion vulgaris. Next base: position 22,643,441 of record CM036765.1, read on the forward strand.
GTGTAGGTGAGATCGAGTTCCTAGTTCTATCAGAGACGGACGACAAAACGTAGGTCCCGCGCCAAATTTGAGCATGTAAAAGAAAACTTGGCAGTTCAAAATCGAGAAGAGCAGGCTGGAATGTCACTGCCCGGACAAAATTCATTAGAAAAAATTAAAAATAAAATTCCTACAAAAATGTCTTCACCATCTTCAAAATTAGATTGGGGACCCTCGCTGGTGGAACAGAGTTCGTGCACTACAGCTGACAGCTGTGTAAGAAAGAGATCGGAGAACACATGATTACTCATCAAAGTGCAATGATGATGGTCCTATCAATCAATCATTGATTGATATTTCTATAAAGTTAATTTCTACTAGCAATTCTGATGAGTGTTTTCACATATCATCAAATATCAGAACGAACCTGCTGCCTTGCAGGTAGGTTGGGACAGCCAAAGGCTGACGGAGAGCGAACCCAGTAAACGCTGGCTGAAACTGGGACACATCGCAGAAGGATAAGCACCAGAGCTCCAAATGGCGCTGAAGATGTGACGAAAATCACAACCATGCTAAGACTGCATGAATCAGATTTCCACATGAATGATATTTATGGGGAAATCTGGTACATCAGTCTAAGGGCGATTGCGAAGAAGAAATATCAGAAAGAAATATCAACAAATAAAGATATTATCAAACATATGTAAAGAGACTAATTGAGACTAAAAACCCTTTAAAATAGTCTAGTTAATGAAAGGGTATTATGTTGGAGATTATATATAGAAAGTCAATGAGTAAGAAAAATGCACATAGGAACACAAAACTAATTAAGCCAACAACTCTAAATCTAAACTAATCATATAAGCCAGTGGTTCTCAGTCGTCCTAATGCCGCAACCCTTTAATACAGTTCCTCATGTTGTGGTGACCCCAACCATAAAATTATGTAACAATATTTATTTCTAATTATGATAAATATGTGTTTTTCAATGGTCTTAGACGACCCTGTGAAATGGTCGTCGACCCCAAAGGGTCGCGACCCACAGTTTGAGAACCACTCAATTTGTCTTCTCCAAAATGAAACAATATACAGAAAGCAAACATTAAAAAATTAAACAGTTGGCATATCTCTTTAACTGATAAAGAAATGATTTTGTAGTATATACATATGATCAATAAATAGACAGTGTATAAGTATTAAGAGCTTTAAAAAAAAATGACCAAACACAGGATTCGAACTACTTACCATTATTTCTTATGGCACCTATTGCATACACTAGTAATTACAAGTGTTCTTACAAACACAACCAGTGAGGGTAAAAAATAAGGGTAAGTGGTTCACAAATCCTGTGTTTGGTAATTTGTTTTTTCAGAATCTCCTAATACTTGTACACTGTTTATTTATTCATCGCTTCCCCTGAGCTTCTTACAAAAAACTCCCTTGTTCTCATAGTATTTGCATATTAACTTTCAAATTAGAAAGAAAAAAACAAAGTAAATTTGCTAAAGGAATAATGTTATGCATTCTTTCGGTCTCTGCATGCTTGACAAAAAATGTCGTTATGGGAGGGTGAAATGATATTGTTTAATATGTATGTCATATTGAACATACATAAACACAATAAGCTTGACAAGAGGGTACTGACCTGGCGAATGTCGAGAATGTGTGGTTTGTATTGTTAGAGAAGGTACTTGAATAGCAGGTGGATAGCTGATTGCTCTATCTGGTACAGTCAGTGGTGTCAAACCCTAGATACATATCAGAATGTCCAAGTATTAAAATTATGAAGAGAACAGAAAAATAACATTGGGTGTAATAAATACAAAATAACGTAAAAGTAACGATTGATGAAAGAGACAAGGTGTCTCTGCCCTCATCTTGCGCACCGAAGGTCATCGGTTCGAATCCGGGCTGCAACATTTTGTTCACGAGTATATTTTATCAGAGACCCCTAGGATTGATGCCAGAGCCACGGAGTTCGTACTTTGTACAGTACTCTCGCGAGATGGCGTGCCATTTCTGCGGAGAGGGACCAAGCCATATGGGGTAAAACCCGGTGCAATGAAGTTAATTATTCGGCTTTAGATCCTTAGACATTAAATCAAATAATAGAAAGTACAGAAGGATATATAATACACAAAATAAAATATGATTTACAGAAAGGTTAGAAGACCTGTGTCTACAGTGTTTAAGAATCAACAACAATGCACTCTGGGCAGACCCATAGGTGTTTAGTCTCATTGAGTAAAAAGCGAAGGGTATGTTTTCTGACTGCTCTCATTGCACACGGTTACTCGTAGTCTAAGAACACTAAAAATAATAAAACATTAATTAAAAACATTTAAAAGATATAAAATAATAAAACGTAATAAAGGTAATGACAAGTCAGAGTAAAAAAAAAAACAGAGCTTACTAATATCCCTCCTACTTCTCCTTTAAGTGGTGGTCCTAGTAACATACGGTATCACTGCAGTCAGGCTAAGTGAATAGGGGCTAAAAAGGGTGCCTCTAGTTAAAAGTGCAGATTCCCTATAAACTGCAAATACGACATGACACACCCTTCTCAGGGTGAACAAAGAAGAGAAAAAATACTGACAGATAAAGATGAAAGAAGACATGAAATAAAATTAAATGAGTACAAAAAGATGAATAAAGCATTGCTTAATAATATATAGCATAACCTTCAATTCAGTAAAACATAAAATTACTACAACATATTTGCTATTTTAACCTTTGTGTGATTAGTGATTATAATCATCATTGCACTCTTGGCATGTCTATAGGAGCACAGATTTCCTCTTCAATCAATCAATCTCCTCTACATTTTTATCAGTAAAAAGTGACTGATCACCCCTTCTCTGTGTTGGTTCCCTCAAACATATTGTGCCATTTACTGTTTTGTTTGATCATATCACTGTTGAATGCTGGATGGTTGTTAAGAAAGACCCCCACGAAAGTTGAATGAGCACCATTGCAGTGATGAGAATTCTAAACATCCATTTTCAAAACAATGCGAGTCAGTGATGTTCATGAATTCCAGCATTACTGATTGATCGATAGGACCATCATCATTGCACTTCGGTGAGTAACAATGTGTGCTCCGATCTCTTTCTTAGACAGGAAGATCTCAGCTGCAGTGCATGAAATCTGTAGCACAGATGAGGGTCCTTGATGTTATTTTGACGATAGTAAAGATATTTTTGTAAGAATTTTATTTAAAATCTTTTCTAATGAATTTTGCCAGGGCAGCAGCTTTCCAGCCTGCTCTTCTTGATTTTCCAGCATGGCTACAACACAATACATACATGCATTTCTCTTATGAATAATATCTAGTGATGAACCAAATTTAACACCTCATAGCCTTTGTGTGATTTAAATACATACCTGATTATTATGATGGCCTGGTACTCTCAGTGGTTGACCAGGTCTTCTCATCAGTGGGTTTTCATCACTGCTCTGCTTGCCTATACAGCCCAGTCGGAGAGATGCTCCTTTCCTACTAAGTTTGCGCACAGGTGGGGTTGGAGGAGTATGTTCCCTCTCAAAGTCACTGTCTTCTTGAGGGAGGCTAAAAATGGCAAATACTGGGTTTTAGATACAATGCATTACATAATCATTAAACATAGACAATTGAATTTTTTTCTTGAGATGGCTGATGTCTTGGCTAAGTAGGGCAGTGCCAAAGAGCAAATTTACCAACCCGTGTCTTTTCAGGAAGACAAAACCCTCATACAGAAAAAATCTGCAGTAGACTGAAAGACAAACACTGGATATGATCATGGAAAAGACTTCCTAAAAGACCTAAGCAGAACAGACCAGGTCATTATATTTCGTCTATGTACCGGACACTGAAGACTCAACAAACACTTACATAGACCAGGAATAAGTCAAACAGCTCTGTCAGTGTCAACAGGGGGAACAGACACCGGAGCATGTTCTGCAACACTGTCCTCTCATGCGCAAGCTGAGAAGCAATGTGGCTGCACCCAGTTCACCTACAAACTAAGCTTTGGAGAAACCTGACAGACCTGAAGCTGACTGCTCAGGTCTATCAAAAACAAATGCACAGAGGCTGTCTTTGTTCTGATGCTTATATACAATTTATATAATAGCAAGACCAGAGAGGACAAAAATTCTCAAACAGCCTTTTCTATTACCAATTAGATCTGACACTATGCTACAGTATAACTCAGTAGATGTTGTACTATAAAATAGTGATTTTTTTTTCCTAAAATTCTACCAGTAACTCATCTGTAAAACATTGTGCTTTATTGGACAACATTCTCCAGTGTATATTTCAAAACTTAGTTTCATTAGAAATATATAAATATTCCTTTCATACCATTATATGTTACATAGGGTCTGCAAGTAATTACTCCATATTGCTTTTGTCCTTGGCAACCCGCTCAATTTCTTCCATGGAATTGAGTGTGACATTTCTTGCCGCTCTCAGTAAAGTTCATTTCAGGGTTTCCCTAGGACGCCTCTTTTCTTGAAACCTTAACCTCCCATTTCTAGGCCTACTTTGGTATTCTTAGATTATTTCTTCTCCAGGTATGCCCAACATATCTCCATCTTCTCCTTCTTATAACAGTTGTTACTAGTGGTTCACAGAAATATCTCATTTCATCACTTATCCTGAATTCATCCCATTTTATGTCTATTATTTTCGCAGACATGCGTGAAAGTTCAACATGAAATATTTATTTCATATTATATATATTCATATTTTATATATATTATATATATATATATATATATATATATATATATATATATATATATATATTATATATTTATAGTATTATATAATATTTATATATAAATATAAATAAAAAAATATATATATATATAATATATATATATATATATAGTGATAAATTGTACTAGTAGGTTCCATAAGATATTTAAATAATAAAGAGAAAGATGACCAGATAAGTTACTAGTAAGTTTGAATCATAAACAAAGAGAAACAAAACAGTAGAAACTCACTCCCTATAGATGTAAATCCCATGTTTCTTAGTATTGGGATTGGTAATGGAGTTTCCTGGAATGATGGTATGGCTTTGCTGGTCATCATCGGTCACTGATTTTGGGCTGAGTGAATCAGTTACAATAGAGTCCAGCACTATTTCGTTTGTTTGTTCCTCCTTTGTCTCTTTCACATTCTCAATATCTTCTTTACTTTCATCATCATCTGGTTCCTGAGCATCATGGAAACTTGGCTCATCTGACTCAATTTTTATTTGTGTGTCACTGAAAAAAATTGAACATTACAATGTAGTGATGTAAACAAGATTACAATGATGTGATGTAAACAAGACCACAATGTAGTGATGCAAGCAAGATTACAATGTAGTGATGTAAGCTTGATTATGATGAAGTGATGTAAACATGATTACAATGTAGTCATGTAAACAAGATCACAATGTTGAGATTTACATGTGTAGGATGGATTAGCGCAATGCATATGCATTCACCGATCGACTCTGACTCAAGAGGTATTTGAGTTCAACCCCACACTAGATGTTCCACACATGAGGAAAGGAATTGGACCTCCCATCTCCTGCACCTCAAGAGAAAATTGAGGTATTTTGAATATATAAAAAGACACGAAGAGCTGGAGAAGACCATCATGGATGGAGGCATACCAGCAAAGAGGAGAAGAGGAAGACCACAGAGAAGATGGATTCAGGATGTAACTGATGGTTTGAACATGACGGCTGCAGAGGTGGGGTATCTGGCCTATGACAGAGAGAGAAATTTCGAAGGACTGTTGGGGTGGCAAAGTTCTGTTCAAGACAAGCTATTTGATGATCTTCTTCTTCTTTCGTTCGTTCTTTACGATCAATTTTAATCACTCTTTGTGATATGTTTGATCTTTGCCAAGAACGTGTATACGTTGCACATTGGTTTGGTAGGCCCCTAAACGCATAGACTTCTATACGTTTAGGACACATGCATCCGATTTCAGCCAAGCTATTTGATGATGATGATGACCTCCTGCACACTAGGGATATAAAAATGAAGTGACAGACATTTCATACCATAAGGTCTGAAAAGGCTACTGGAAATTGTATTTGATTTATTAGATCTTTACATAATATTCAGATCCATGATTGATTCCAAACGTATGGACTTTGGATTAAACAGTAGGGAAGAGAGGGGTTTGTGCAAAATGGGCAAGGCACATTCCCCATATCTGCACAGGCTAGGCATAAAAAATGAAGAGGAAAGGATGAGCTGAAAGACAAGAGAGACAAGCGAAAACGCAGAAGTTGTCACAGTGAAACACCTGCCAATTGACCATCTGTAAGGACGAAAAAGGCCATATATACATAATATTGCACTAAATGGACATACAATAATATTACAATGAAAACAGACATAGACATGATTACAATGAAAGGACAAACATAACATTACATTACAAAGACATGCTTAACTGACTCTAGAACAGTACTGATTTGACATTTGATTGAAAGATTCTCAGCTTCGTAAATGACTGCCTAATCAATGTTTTTATAAGAAAATATTGACTCAACCTAAAGTCATGACATCTTTGAAAATACTTTCTAGATGTTGTTGCTTTTCTGTTAGATTCTGTTTCCCATTGATTTTTATATCTACTGAAAGCTACTTCAAGTCAGAGAGTTTTGTGCTTTGTAAAACTATCCAACTGTGTGTTGATATTTCCCCTTTAGTTATTTCAATACAGTATGTTCTCACCAGTGTGTTGCCAGGTCCCTCAAAAGGAGCAAAGAATACTTACACTGCAACCTACAAGGCATGTCGTAAGAGGCAATTAAGGTAGGGGCCTAGGGAAGCTACCCTGGTAAATAAAGTGTTGTAGAAATCGGATGTGCTGGCCTACTTGTAGGCGGATAACTGCACAACGTAAATCGCTCTGAAGCCCCGATCACATACAAGTCACAAAGAGTGGTTTAGCAAATAGTCGATATGGAGTGTTCGAAGAAGAAAGAAGACAGTATGTTCTATCTATTTTCACTTTTCCCTAGCATCTTCAGATGAACTAGCATCGCTGTTAGTTATCTAAATCTGAATTTAATGTCTTTGATTGTTTCATTCTTCTTCTACACACTTCACCCTAGGAGGTCTAGGTCCACAACAAAGGTTTTCCAAGCCCTCTTATCCAAGGCTATCTTTCTAGATCTCTCCATTTTCTTGTGGAGTCCTTCTTCTTCCTCAGGTGGCAAGCTATGAAATTCCTTGGTTGTGGTGTCTATAGCTATCTAGTATTTTTTAGCTGTGTGGGGTGGATAGTCACACACACAACCTCCTTAGTCACCTCTTACAACATACCTGGCAGGTAACAGTGGTTATATTCTTTAAACCCCTGATTTGGTCCCCGTTAACTACTCAGGCAGAGGAGTGTCAGGCCAAATGGTTTAGAGCACAGCTCCCATGCAGGAGACCTGTGTTCAATTCACGGTAAGGTCCAGGATTTTTTCTGTTGTGAGCATAAATGAAAAATCCTAACCTGAATAGCTTCGCAGCAACTGCACTAGCCATGCAGTTTTAAATTCCTCAGGCTCTCATTCCACCTGTCCTACACCGAACTAAAAAGCGGTACTACAGGCAGTAACTAGTTTTTGTTGTTATTTTAAACCACTCGGACGTTTCATTCTACTTATAATAAATACCTTGTCTTGAGTGATCGCTGTGGTTCATCTTTAATTGGTGTAACCAGCATTTGTAGAGTGGCAGTCAGGTGATTCATTAGGCTGTGATCCTGACTAAGGTGGTTGCATGATGATGCATTTCCAATATTGCCATTCATCTATAAATAAAACAAACATATATATTGTCTAGTATCAACAAGAAATATTAAAGTACCTGCAAGCAAGACAAAAGGTAGAAATTGTTAGTATTGTATCAAAAATCAACATTATATTTCCCAAAATTATATTGTGCATATTTACAAAGATAATAGATCAGTTTTCTTCTTGAACGCTTCCTTGTTAACCACTCTGTGTGATTTGTATGTGATCTGAGCCTAAGAGCAATAGTGCCAGTTAAGCGCTGAAAAGTAGGTCAGGACACCCAATTTTATTTACTAGGGTAGCTTCCCTAGGCCCCTACCTCAGTCACCTTTTACAACATGTCTTGTAGGTTGCAGTGTCAACGCTCACAGGGGGGCCAGAAAAGCGATTCAAAGATACACTCAAGAACTCGATGAAATCTTTTGGCATAGATGTCAACAACTGGGAGAATGCTGCTCAAGACAGATCAGCCTGGCGCACACTTCTTCGACACGGTTCCTCGGCCTGCGAGGCAGGTAGAACAGCACGGATGGAGCAAAAACATCAAAACAGAAAGGCAGTAAAACTTCCCACAAGTGCAAGTATACCTTGCCCACACTGTACAAGAACATTTCAAGCCTGTATCGGGCTCACTAGTCATCTACGCACACACAGACAAATATAGCGCAACTACATTCCCTTGGATGAAAATTTGTGTGGTCATCATCACCCGTGATGGACGAGCATCATCATCATCATCAGTGTTACTATTCTTTGCTTGCCTTGAGGGCTCCGGCAACACAAGAGTGAGAGATCAGTTAAAATTGACACATTTGAACAAAAAAGGATAATAATACACACATGAGTATAAATACTGTACTAGTCACACATCAGATCAATACAGTATTAAGTTGTATTAAAGAAAAAAGGGTAAGGGAACTTTTTTTTACCATGGAGCATATTGGAGAAAACGGTGTTAGGAACATTATTTTTCTTTGACCATTGACACACAATCAGTGATGTTTTCAACATCATGCCAGCCACCTTTATTTACTTCCCAGTGCTTTTCTACAGGGTGTTCAAGATAAAAGCAGCCCCATTGACAATTCAAAAGTTACCAGGTATGCTCATTTCTTGAATATTTTTCATAATTCCTGATGTTCTACACAATCAAATACCTATCAGTAGTCAATAAAGCATAAGTATAGATCTACATTATACTCTCTAGATTTTTCTATGATTGTTCTTATGTTAAATGTATGATTAATGCGTATCTATGTTACATTTAAATCCAGTTTGTGTTATATTGATGTTTTCTTCCATTTTCCTAGTCTTTACCTCTTTCCGCGCTTTTACGACACACTGCCCACGGCAGAAGTCCGTTTAACGCCATTAGCCGCACACTGCGCCATAGAGTTGCTTCCTTATAAGAAGTCTTTCTAGTTTTACTTCCACTATTTTACTTCTACTACTTTTTAACCTTGTTATTCTATTGAGTTGTCCAGTTTTCTTCAAGTTAGTATATAATAATATATATATGTTTATTTATTGACAGTAGTTAGGAGTGAAAAAAATCTTTTTACCTTCCTTGAATTAACTGTTTAAAAATTGAGGAAATAACTCTGCATAGAAAGAGTTAATAATTTTTAGTAAGCTATTACATGCATGGTTAATCAATGCCACTGTTCTATAATTAGTACATAGTTTAATGTCTTGCTTACTTATTATACCATGAGGTATACTGAGAAATATGGTGTTTAAGTCATATTTGTCTATGACCAATGGCACACAATGGATGATATGGCCAACATCATGCCAGCTGCCTAGTGTTTCCTTGAGGTTGTCTTATAGTCTATTACGACTGAGTCAAATACGATTCATTGCAGTATAAAAAAATCTCTCTCACACTGTGGAATTCATTCCTGGGACCACACATTTAACTCTTTCCATGCTTTTCACCACACACTGCACCACAGCATATTCCGTTGAACGCTATTCGCAGTACACTGACCATTTGAGTTTTCGTTTATACAAGTCTTTCTAGTTTTACTTCTACTATTTTTATACTTCCGTTTTCTCCACAATAATAGAGTAACTTTAATCTGTGGATTTGATATCCACAGTTCATTTACCAAAGTTTTGATTTGATTCAAGTGTATTTGTGGTTGTTACAGATGCGCTAAGTGTAAACAGTTCATGATGGAACCAGACCCTTCAGGTAATCATTGTCCCATGCGTGTAGGAGGACAGCAAGGGTAAATTTTGATACAAAAATATATGAGGATATAGATAGTAGTAGTAATAATACTAGTAGCGATTTAGATTAAAAATCAGGCAGACAATGATCAGGGTCTAGTTGAAGCAGCTAGTTGTAAACAGTATAATTCTGATACTGAGCGCCCTGTGCATCATCATAATTCTGTGTCAAATCTTCATTTCTATTGGATATATTGTCATCAAATTTCACCTAGACTTCACAAATTGGATTACAAAATGATCTCTAGAAGCACAAATGGATACATTTTGGAGATGATGTTATAATGTCAAGTAAGTGTTGCATATGTCACTGACAATTAATATTTTGTTTTATTTATGTTAACATTTGCCCCAGTTTCTTCTTAAATACTCCATGTATTGCTTTTTAACCTTTTTATTCGAATAGGTTGCCCAGTTTTCTTTAAATTAATATATAATAAGAGATGTATATATTTTAGTGACAAGCAGTTATGATAAAAAAAATAACCCATTGCATTTTTGCTTCCTTAAATTAACTGCGTATGAATGAGGAAACAACTGCGTGTGGAAAGAGTTACGAAGCAAGTGCAATAACTACTAGGCTGTTAGAGATTCCAAAGGCTTGTGGTTTTTCTAAAGACTATGATATACCTTGAAAATAAAATTTCCATTATTGCTATGCCTATAAAAGTGACTGAATGTTGGATACCAGTGACACAAACCTAATAATGTACACTACTGCAGAAAAATATTGACTAAAAGAAGACATATATTACAGACAAATACTATGAAGTGACCTACCCCCAACATTTTGGTGGCTGCAGTACTAACAGCAATAACAGGCGTAAGGTTTGAAGTTTGTTGTGCTTTTGTACCTTTCAAGGACTGAGTACGATTCAGGAAAGGCAAGATTGGTCGAACACCTGCCATTGCATTTACCACACTCCCAAACAAATAGTGATTTCTCTGATATATCAAAATAGGGATTTAATGTCAAAATATCAGAAGAAGCAGCCAAAATTTCTTAAATGTAATTGTATGAGTTTTAATCAAATATGTTTCATCTACACAGATTCCTAATACAAAATTTGCATTGTCTGTATTTTCTTGAATTTTTTTTTTAAGTGTTGTTTTAACTACATTAACATTAAAAAAACATAACATGTTTCCTTTACTTGTTATTTCTTACATGTGTTTTGCAATAAGAAGTCCCAGTTTCAATTAGGAATATCTTCATTGCACTCCAGACATGTCTATAGTTGCTCCGATTTCCTTCGCAATATCTCTCAACATCGTCCAGCAACTAACCAAACCACTTAAATATTGATTGATGAGCCTACTCATATGCCTGTTGTGCTGTTCCTTCCTGGCCACTCCAATCTTCAACCCAAACTCTTGCAATCTAGCAGCTGACATGGGTTGGTTTAAATGAAAATCCTCTTTTCGGCCACTCTCTATGAGGGCGTTCAGAATGTCAGAACTATCCATTGGCTAACCCCTTGATACGGTGGCAAAACCAGCCAGACTGTCTGTTTTCTAATTGCCATCGACACCCATGTGCCTTGGAATGAAGATGAATCTAATCTTGCAAATTGTTGACACTTGTAGAGATTCAGTCTACTGACTGTGCACTAAACCAGACTCCACCTTTCAGATCATAAGCAGTACTACAGCAGTAATGATTAAAAGTTAGTAGTCCTCATTAATTAGTTAAACATAACAACAGGTTAACATTTATTGTTATAAAAGATATGTCCATATAAACATTTTGCTTCTTGCAAAAAAACAAAATAAACTCACTCTGTGCATGGGCTCCTCTACATCCTTATCTAACATTTCATCTTCATCCAGATTTCCAGAGATGGCTCTTCTGATCTCAGGTCCAAGATCATGCACTGCTCGCAGGCCCGCCTGATTGGAGAAGAGAATCAATTGCATTTATTGACAAAATACAAACTTAATTATTGTAAGCTCAATGTAAACTTGTTTTAGTTACAAGGAATGAATTTTAGTGGATTAAATACGAAACAGATAATACTGAAAATCAATGCATTACTCTGGCAAACACATCAGTGTTTTGTCTCCACCAAACAAGTGCTAATTATATTGATGCTGACAGTTCACAGGAAAGAGCATTAAAATTGCAGGCTATGCTACATATTATGCAGTCCATTTGAGAAACAAAATATTAGTTCCAGGATTAGTTGTCCATATATTTTGAATATCTTGGTCTATAATTAACAACAATGAAGATTGTACAAAAAGTTAGAAGAAGACTAGCCATGGCTTTTCGAGGGTGGTCAGCATAAAGAAATTATGCCATGACACAATAAAAAAAAAAGGAAGACTTCTGAGAACATGCATATTCCCTGTGGCAACATATGGATGCGAAGCGTGGACCATAACACAAACATTAAAGAACAAAATTGAAATTTTTGAAACAAGGTATTTCAGAAACGTTTTTAGAACATACTGGACAGAAGAAAAAAAACAAAGATATCCTATAAGACCTGCATAGCATGGAGCATCATTGGCTCATAAATAACATCATGTCCAGGAAGATGAAATATTTTGGCCATGTTAAGTGTCACAGTGATTTAGAGAGAACGATAATGGAAGGCCATGGTTCATGAAGTACGAGCCAGGGATGACAAGACGAAGGTGGCAGCAGGACATTAAGGGAACTTTTAACATGACGCTGTAGAGGCAGAAAAACTTGTTAGAGACTGAGAGTTTTCAGGAGGCTGTGATGAAAGCGATGTCTGCAAGGGACATGCTACTACTTGATCAGTTGTCCTGCAAACTGTCTTCTCCTGGTGAATTGAGAAGCAACATGTTGCCACACCCAATCAATCTGAAAACTAAGTTTGAGGAAACTTGACAGACCTGAAATTGACTACCCATTTTGAGAACCACCGCTGACTTAGACTCTGGTTATTCTGATAAAGATATTGAAAGTGAGTTAGACGATCATTTAGATGATGAAGAATTGCTTGAATCGATTGATGTTCATGCCATATATGTTCAATCTGGAGAACAAGCTACAGTACCTGGGAATGTAGGGGTGTGGTATACATAACGTATCAAGTAAATTTAATATAATTTGGTCTCTTGCAAATATATAATAAGCAGGAATATCAGAGATGATGGGGTTAAACAATAACAAATTATAGAGCACTTATTTGCGCTAAATTAACTTGTTTTTAATAACACTGTGATATGTGCTGTTTTTCCTCAGGAGCTCAGGGAATGGGTTTTAAGGTACAGGTGACTTGGATTCAAATGGTTAAAATGAAAAGATGGACATGTCTGCTTTGAAGATCTTGTAAATTACTGATCAAATGTGACACCTAGCTACAAATGTGACTGTTAAAAAAAATGCAATGAACTACAGCCACAGTATTAGGAACAGTTTGAATACTATTTCCACTGAAAAGACTGAACTGATAAATTAATAAAATGTTAGTGATGAAATTGCAACCATATGTTTCAATCTTCTTCTTCTTCTCTTCCACCATTTACTTCTTTATAGAAGTGTTGGAGTATGTTTCAATGAAAACCAAATAAGAAGAAGAATAAGAATATGCAAATATTTTCATAATTTTACAATTCATAACAAGTGTAAATCTTAGAGAACATTATACCTGCAAGGCATTTGTATGCTCCTGGCCTTTCTGTATCTTCACCATCTGTTCCTTACGCTTTTTAAAACGCCGAAAGTAGTCCTGGATCAGAAATGTGGCATAAAATTTGCCAACTGTGACATCATCATCTCCTACAGAAATGGTAAAGGTATTTCAAATATACTCTACACATAAAAGATTGTAAACATATATAAGATAAGCATCCAAACATGGCCTTTTAAAAATATTTACTGATGTGTATGATATTAGAGTTCTTTTGACATATACTTATGTTCTGTGAATGTTAAATAATAACAGTATTCAGGCTGTGTAAGAACTCATTGTAATCATATAACATTACAACATTTATATACATATATAAGAAGCCTATAAGAAGAGTTAGCGCAACAGTGCATTGGCTTTTAAGCATAAAAATATTGGGCAGGTGCTTTCAAATTGTGGGTCAGTTTCCAGGGACATTGCATGGTTCGGTCTGAGCACCTCAAGGTCTAACACGATTTGAATAACACAAGATGATTATAATTCATGGCTCTTGGGACCCCTAGCAGAGGTAGTGACTGTTAATAAATGTTCTTGGAGATTCCATTAGCTAACAATCAAAACCAAACCAAATGCCCTCCCCATGAGGCCATTACCTTGTAGTGGTGGGGAGGCTTGCATGCTCAATGATACAGTGAGCTAGGACGGCGGGAACTTATGTTCCCGGAAGGGTTACCCAAGCCGGAAAGGTCACTGAAGAGGGACAGACGAAGCATGGTCTCCTGGTCCTCCAGGTTGGGGGTTGGGCTTGAGACTAACGATCCCATCCTTTAAAAAAAAATTAAAGTTACGGAAACAACAACAAACATACAACCTATTCACGGCATGAAGGGCTACCAGAGTCATTGACTCACATGACTGGAAGTGGTGAAAGCCGAAAGGAAGCTAAGACGACCTGGAGGAGAACGATAGAGCAAGAACTGAAGGAAATGAATCATAGCTGGAACACAATACAGAGGAAGGTCATGAATAGGGAAGAATGGTGTACGTTTGTTGCTGCCCTAAATGCCAAGGGCGTAACAGGTTAAAGAAAAAAACCAAATGCAGATCCACACAGCATGTTAAGATGATGTAAATTAGATCTTTAAAATTTGTGTGAATATTTGAAGCGCTAATGAGAAAAAAGTCTCTAAATGGTATAAAGCTGAAGGATTCACTTCATTGTACCAGGTTTTACCCCATGTGGCTAGGTCTCTCACCACATAAATATCATGCCACAGCAGAGTATTGCACAAAGCACAAACTCCGTAGCTTCTACAACAATCTTAGGGGCCTCCGTAAAAAATGAAACCATGAACAGAATGGTACAGCTCGGATTCATACCAACAACGTTTGGAACACAAGGCAAAGGCGTAACCACTTAGCTATAGAGACCCCAATTTAAAACAAGTAAGTATACTATCAGAGTACCTATAATAGTTATCCATCACGAACAAATATGCTAGTGTGTAAGTGTTCTGCTGATGATGCTTTGAGCAAAATAAAAGAAGATCAGCACCTATGAGCAAGCACTAAGGATTGTCAATTGTAACATGATTTTCAAGTGCGTTGTTTGTCTTCATAAACACCTATTTTAACGCATAATTTTAAAATAAATTGTTTAATTTATTAAAAACAGCGCCAAGATTGATCCGCTCATTGATGATTTATGGTAAAAATTTATATTGTCAGTATGGCTGCATGAAAGACCACATTTTGGACAAACTTTGCAGAAAATGTATTGATGTGTATATCATAAATTTCACTATTATAACAGAAAATATAAAACAATTTTGTGCATTTAATATTCAACTGTGTAATTTGTCTACCACATTATTGCACTAACGTCTTCTGTATAAACTAATTTTTTATCAGACATGAGAGTGTCTTCAAACATATCTCTCTCTCTGCCTTTTTAACACAGATCATCACTTACATCAGATTAGGGCATAGGCCCTCAATCAACTCATGCCAAGTCTTCCTATATGGTTTGTTGGAGTTTGAGGTTAAAATTTTCTACTGGATAGGGTAGCCAGCCCTAAGTCAAACCCCACCTAAAACATATCACCCACCAAATATTTGGTTGAACTTACAGTTCACTTTCTTTTGTTCCATGTTTTATACAACTCAACAAAACAACATATAGAAGAATGAAAAGTAGGACTCAGAATATATTGGATGACATATATTATGTGATAACTACTGAAAATAATATCAACTCAAGGGTTCGTTGTGATCAAAGTTTGGTGTTCTTATTTTTCTTTGAACGCTCCATATCGACCCCTTGTTAACCTCTCTGTGTGATTTGTATGTGATCTGAGCCTAAAAGTGATTCTATGTTGTGCAAGTTGTGCACCTACAAGTAGGCCAGCACATCCGATTTCTGCAATGCTTTTTATTTACTAGAGTAGCTTCCATTTGTCCTACATCACTCATCTCTTACGACATGCCTTGTAGGTCGCAGTAGTACTATTCTTCGCTTCCTTGCGGACCCGGCACAACACTGACAGTTTGCTGTTCAAAAACATATGCTAACAGATCTCATTAAAATATGTGGTATAGAAAGTGTTGAAATGTATAATAAATGTATGTATCTATAAATGTTAGTGGTATGGGACACAGAAAATGGTATGGGGCACATACACTGGGATGGGGCACAGAAACATTTGGTTCACCCTGTATTGTATCTAAGAAACATCTCTTTACTAAATAAAATATTGTTTACAAAAAGGAATACTTATCAATTTAATGGTAATTAAAAAGTGAAAAATATATCATGTTTATTTTCTCAAATACAAAATTGAAGTTACAATTTAATATTAATAAATTTGGTAGTACAGCCAACATAAATTTAAGTAATAAAATAGTACAGCACAACTGAATTGATATCGCAATATAAAGACACTTAAATATAATTTCAAACATTCCAGTTTCAGTATGGAATATCTTCATTGCTCTCTGGACATGCCCATAGGTGCTCCGATCTCCTTCATATCTCCAACAACATCCAGTGACTAACTGTACCAGTTCAATGTTGATTGATGAACCTATTCACCTCCCTGTTGGGCTGTTCTTTTTTGGCCACTGCAATTTATAACCCAAGCTTGCAATCTAGTTGTTAACGTGGATTGGTTTAGATGAAAGTCTTTTTGTGGCCACAATAAAGAGGGCATTCGAATGTTAGCTTTATCCATTGGCTGACCCCCCTCTGGTGGCAGAGCCAGCTGGACTATCCGTTCTCTCTATACCTCGACACCTATGCACCACAAAACAAAGATGAATGTAATTGTAACTGTTAATTGTTGACCCGTGTAAGAATTCAGTCCATTTTCTGGGTCCTGAACCAGCCTCCTCTTTCTAGATCATACTCAATAAATCACTCAGAATACATGTAGTTTTAAAGAATATTTGAACAATTAACATTTTGATGGATTACGCATATGATATTTTAATTACTACAAAATTAATAAAAATAAAAATTGATGAAATACAATCAATCTGATGATGAAAAAAATTGACCAATGCTACTACAATATCATGTGCACTTAATTCTTACATTTTTATAGTGCGGCTAACAATTTGATATGAGAAAAAATTGTTGTAAATTAAAATATATATCCAAACACAAATTTAAGATACTGCGTGACACATTGTCTGCATTAAAAAAAAAATATAATCAGAATTTCTAATAAAATTTAAAATATAAACTACGGGGACAAACATAATGTGCGGTTTAACTTTCCGTGCAAAAATTCCTGGGCATAATGGTAAAAAATAGTGCATTATTGGGAATAAAACTAATAAAAAAATGTCACGCATTTGACAAACAAACTAAACAATGCATTATGATCAGTTGAAATGTGCTATAAATAAGGTCACAATATGTTACTAAGGTCATAAAGATGCAAGTAGGAATAAACACAAATTTATCTAAGAGAACAGAAATGCAATTTAGGAACATCTGTGTTTAAATAAATAGAAAAATAAAGTTTTAAAAAAGTAGCTATATCAGACTAGGACCTATAATAGAAAACATGTACTTTGGAATGCAAATTACAAAATGACACAATGAAATACATCACTGTCAAAAATCTTTTGCAAAATTTCTGCCACAAAATAAATTTGTACAATTGATTTTGGATAATTATTCATTGTTGCTGTCTGTGATAATTTTTTAGGCTGTGACATCCTACCATTAATATACTTTTTCCCCTAATGTCTTCATTTCTCAACTTGTCTCTTCTTGTTACTACCAGCATTTTGTGTAGACACTTCATCTCTGTTGTGACTAGTTTTCTTCTATCATTTGAAGTCAGCGTTCAGGTTTGTCACTGATAGCATAATGTGAGGAGAAAGATTGTGTTGAACATTGTTCTTTTTGTGTTTATGGTGACATGTTTGCATTTCAAAATTGGTGCCATTTGTCCTATTATTTGATTTGCTTTGCTGCATCTGTGTTGGATTTTGTTAGTTATTCTTCAGTTTGCTGACAAAATGCTCCCTTAGGTATCTCTCTCTCTCTCTCGCAATCACCCTTAGACTGATGTACCAGATTTCCCCATAAACCTCATTCATGAGGCTATCTGATTAATGCAGCCTTAGCATGGGTGGGTTTCATCACATCTTCAGTGCCATTTGGAGCTCTGGTGCTTATCCTTCGGTTATGGTTTTAGCCAGCGTTTACTGGGTTCGCTCTCCGTCAGCCTTTGGCTGTCCCCAGCTGAACTGCAATGCAGCAGGTTCTCCCTAGGTATGTAAAGTCTTTGACTTGTTTTAATGGGTGATTGTCGATGGAGATATTGGTAGTGTTTTCCTCTTTAGCAAATATTACTTCGGTTTTGTCAATGTTTATTCTCATATTGTATTCATTGCATGTTAACTGGAGTCTGTTAATGTGTTGCTGTAGCTGTTCTTCTGTTGTTGATATGATTGCCTGATCATTAAAAAAAAAAAATTCATTTAAGAGCTCCCGTAGGTTGATTTCTTCACTGGTGTTAATTGTTTTGGTAACTGTCTAAATCTCACTCTAAAAAATAATTGTGAAGTTCTAGAAATGCACATAAAAGAGTCATTAATCACATCAATCTCACTCTATCTAGTATCAAGTCAAACATGGATTGACTTTAAATATCAGCTTGCAATTACTATTTTCAATGCACTATATGTGTAGATGTATGGTGGTGCTAAACTATAAACAGCTTATTCATTTATAAGAAATTGACAAATTCCAAACTAATGCAATATTCACTCACAGACTGATCTGTCATGCCTGCTTTAATAAAACAACAAGTTTGCTAAAAGGGACCAACTACAGTATTGCAGGCTCTAGTAAGGGATCTCTGTAGCGTAGAGGTTAGGTGCTTGCCTCTCTTGCCAAAGGTAACCGGTTTCTCCATCGTAAAAAGGTAAAAGTAAAGGAACCCTTTCATACCTCGTGGTATATAGAGCAATACAGTGTTAGGCCTGTATTTTCATTGACCATCTGCACACGATGGGTGATGTGGTCAGCATCACGCCGGCCGCCTTTACTTTCCCCAGAGCATGTCTGGTACCCAGTTGAGGCTGGGTCGACCTGAGAGCCGTCATGGGCGGGAAAAATTCCACGCGCATTGCGGAGCTGAACCCAGACCACCAGCCTTGAGAAACGAGTTTGCTAACAACTACGCTACCGCAGCTCTCACCGCTCCATCGTAGAGTCCTCAAGATATTTGTCCAGAGATCCCTGATCTCAGGGTAGATTAGATCGAGTTCCTAGTCCTATCCAAGACAGATAATAAAATGTAGGTCCCATGTTCAATTTATGCATGTAAAAGAACCCTTGGCAGTTCAAAAATAGAGAGAGCAGGCTGGAAAGCTGCTGCCCAGGCAAAATTCATTAGAAAAGATTAAAATTCCTACAAAATATCTTCATCATCTTCAAAATTACATCGGGGACCCTTGCCAGTGCTACAGAGTTTGTACACTGAAGCTGAGATCTTCCTGTGTACAAAATAGATCGGAGCACACATGGTTACTCACCGAAGTGCAATGAAGATGGTCTTATCAATCAATCAATCAACAATGTTTTAGTCAAAGGTCAACAATTTATATCATTTTGTAACATTAACGCTCTGTTAAAAGTTAATTAGGGTATAACGTAATGTCCTTTTATTTGACTAATATCAGGGAAATCACTTTATGCTAACTCTCCTACTGGGAAAGTTTGCTAAATTCTAGTAACTCAGATCAGAACAAATAAATCTTTTCTTTCCCTACAAAAAAAACTTCATTTGCATTTGGTTCCAATTTTGGCTGAAATAACTAAACAACTAGCAAACAAATGTATCAGGAGGAAAGAACCAATACAAAAAAAATTAGTTAGTGTCAAATAATTGTTTCTCATTCTCAAAGTAAATAAAATGTGTGGGGAGGGGGGAAACTTTCCTACATCTACAGAGTAATGAAAGGTCGAACCAGTTTTGGCCTAACACACATAACCAACCTATGGAGAGGAAGAAATACAAACATTAAATAAGGGCATCCAAAATATCCTGACTATCTTCAAGAAAAATTGTATATTTTGTAATGTTTATTAATTGTCTTGCCATATCAGAATGATTTGAACAACACTAACAAATTACTTTATCACTATTCAGTTGGTATTTTTGGTAGGTTCGAATTTTCTCATAAAATTAATTGTTATCAATAGTTGAATCACATATTGATGATGATTATTATTAATCCTTGAATTCCCCAACAGAACTAAGTGATCTCAGGTCAACCTTAGCCCAGTTATCCCATGAATCTGAGAGGGTAGTAATCCAGTGGATACCCTCACACTGCAAGATCAAGGGGAATGCAGATGCTGACAGACTGGCTAAAGAAGGAGCAGGAATGCCCCAAGATGACAACCTGGTTAGCTATGAAGAAGCAAAAACAATCGCCAAAAGGGTACTACAAAGCAAAGTGGGATAAAGAACACTCAAAATACAAGGATGATGGATATTACCAATTGTCCAGAATGGACCAGACAGCCATACTTTGCCTCCAGATGGGTCACAACAGAATGAGACACCACCTGTACACTAAATTCAAGATAGGTACCAACGACCTGTGCCCCTGTGGCTTGGCAAGTATGACAACAGAACATATCCTACAGAATTGTCCCCAGTATGCAGACCTGAGAAGAAAGAGGTGGCCCACTTACACCAGCATCCAAGACAAACTGTATGGCGTGGCTGATAATCTGAGGCAGACGGCTGCCTTTATTAGAGAATCCAAAATCCCAATCTAGTGAGAATGCAGAAGAAGAATTCCCCAAATTAAAATGATTATTATCGATCCTCGAATACCTTAGTGAAAATCATTATTATAAATTCTTAAATCTCCCCATGAAAATCATTGTCATCAATCCTTATCATGTAAATTAAATATGAAGGAGACTGTTCCAGTAAGATTAAATATCAAATGTCAATAACAGAAAAATACATCATGGATAAGTTTCGAGTATGTACAGTAACATAAAATGAATGGTCTAACCAAAAATGAATGATCTGCCCAGTCGTTCCCCTTTGCTATCTCTGCAAGATTACAAACATCAGGTGGTATGCTATAAACAACTCTGAAGTACTGCAGTGTGTTAACATGTCATCTATCATGGGAATGCACAGCAGTAGAAGACTAAGTTGGTTGGGATATGTGAAAAGAATTGAAAATAGTCTCATACCCCAACAGGTATTGTTCTGTACACTTTCAGAAGTGAAAAGGGTCCAAGTCAGACCAGGGCTTAGATATAAAGATATCTGCAAGGTCTAAATGAAGAACTTTTCTATCGGTTCCAACAAATAGGAAAAACTTGCTGATGGTCAAGCTATATTAAAATCAACGTTATGCAAAATCTTTCAAAGAAAACCTTAGGGATGAGCTTGAAGGCAAGAGAAACAAAATCAAAGAAAGAAGTCACACTTGAAGGATCTAAGCTTCAAGTACCTCTGAAGTCGACGAGGCTGTCCACATGGTTGAGAGACGCCTGTAAAAGGGTAATCTTAGGACTCACACAAAAATCAGTCAGAAGCGCAATACCAGGCATCATGACTTCCGCAATCAAGAGAAGGAAGAAGAAACAAAGCAGTCATCACAGTTACACACTTGCCCGCCTGTGTGGTGCCGGGGTCCACAAGGGAAGCAAAGAATAGTACAACTGCAACACAAGGCGACTGATGTAGAACCTAGGAAGCTACCCTAGTAAATAAAAAGCATCGCAGAAATAGGATGTGCTTGCCTACTTGTAGGTGCCTAACTGGCACAGAGTACAATCGCTCTTAGACTCAGATCACATACAAATCACACAGAGCGGTTAACAAGTGGTCGATGTGGAGCGTTCGAAGAATAAAGATACTCAAGAAAGCGTATACTTTTCACAATGTTGAATAAACGTCATTTAGATAAACTTATTAGTGGAACTAAATTTTGTGTCTCTTAAATGTGACAACATATTCTTTTCTGTCAGATTTTTTATTTGTTTTCACAATTTCTCAAAACATCTGTCTCTGCTTACACAGATTTTCAAATTTTGTCTCAACTTTAGAATGACTATTTATTAAATTCTTGCTCTTATTTTCAGCAACAACTATTTGCTGGAAATTTGTATGACTCAGAACTATAAACGGTATCAGTAAATATATAACACGTTTAAAAATTCTTAGCAATCAATGAAAACAACAAGGTTGAGGTGAACGTGATCTAAGACTGTTCCAGGCTGCCATGCAATTTAATAATCTACTTACTACCTGCAGGTGGAACAACTTGATCTAACAACTTAGGACTTGTCCTCTTCCAAATCTTTTTGATTACAGCTCGTAGTTCCTCATTGGCAGTGTCTATGTTTCCCTCTGTTTTTATTTTAAGTGATGTCCGCACCAAAGCAAAGAGAGTTGCATTGAACATTACTGTTCCATCACTATTCAGTGGCATGTTCATACTGACAAGTCTCTGTATAAGGATCAGAGAAAATAAATTATCAATATGGAGAAGAAGAGTGAAAGGGAGAGAGCGATAGAGACAAAGAGAGTGGCATGTTCATACTGACAAGTCTCTGTACATGGTTCAGATAAAAGAAATTATCAATATGGAGAAGAATAGGGAAAGGGAGAGAGCGATAGAGACAGAGAGACAAAGAGTAAAGACTAAAAAGTAGCCTGTTTATGAATTTATTTTAATTTATTTTGCTGTAGTGGTCCCTGTAGCAAAACAATTTTCTAGGATTGATCAAAATACCACTTTTCTCATTTATTTTTGTAAGATTTGTTTCATGCAATACTTACTTATTCCTCTCCGCTCCTCATGGAGCATAGGGCTTCAACAGTTGCTAATCACTCTTCTCGGTCTCTGGTTGTTTTCTTTATGGTCTTCCAGGATAGTTGAGCACCCTTCAGTTCCTCAAGAAGACTTTGTCCCCGGTCTGTTTAGTGTGTCCTCTTTTTCATTTTCCTAGCGGGTTCCACTCAAGTGCATGTCTAGTGACACTTGACTGTGTCTTCCTTAGGATATGCCCGAGCCACCCCAAATTTCTCCTCTTGATCTGGGTCATCATGGGTTTCTGTCCTGTTCTTATCTACAAGTCTGTGTTTGCAACTCTATCATACCATCTCAGTCTGAAAATCCACTGAAGACATCCATTGACAAAGGTCTGAATATTATTTGATGTTTCATACAATACATTGAATTCATTTGTTGTTTTCCAATACATAACGTCTAGATTCTGTATCAATATGAAATTGCTTCTAAAAATGATAACTATTTTTGATATATTCTTGCACATTATTTCTGTTACCTTATTATACATATGATTTGCATACAATAAATCTCAACAGAAAGTTGCATGATTCTTTTTACCTTGCATGCTACTCTGTGTGGACACAGTTTTCCAAAACCAAGAGGGGGAGAGATCTTCCTTAACAAGGTCACAACATCCAGATGCTTGATCCTGCCCCTAAAAGGAACAAACAATCGGATTATATCTTCAGAGTTAAATAATAGATATAAAACCATGATATAAAAAACAATTAAAGAAAAGCTGTCTTAGTGTCTGTAATACAGCTTTTGGGTGGTGTAGTATGGGAGGGAGGGGTGGGAGGACATATGCCTGTGGAATTAAATGACCGCATGGCTAGTGCAGTCACCGCGAAACTGCTCAGGTTATGATTTTTTATTATGCCCCCACAGAGAAAAACTCCATGGCCTTACCAGGATAGAACTCGGGTCTCCTGCACGGGAGCCGAACTCTAATCCATTCGGTCAGATGCTCCACTGACATGACAGATTACCAATAACAAGAATATTGTATTGACAACATCATGGTAATAAGAAGAATAACAGTAATTAGAAATACACAACTTGTTGAATCTATCACATTGTTTTGCTACTCAATTAATTGACACTACAGATGTAATACACTTAGACCTATTTTCTTGTTTCTCTTCTGTTTTTATTTGTTTATATCTTTATAAAGACATTTTGAACAAAACGGCAGTAGACTTCAACACAATTTTTTAACCATTCACATACAATAGGTAACATTTCTATCAACTTACACACCATTTTTAACCACTACATACAATAGGTAACTTCTCTATCAACTTACACACCATTTTTTAACCACTCACATACAGTAGGTAACTTCTCTATCAACTTACACACCATTTTTTAACCATTCACATACAATAGGTAACTTCTCTATCAACTTACACACCATTTTTTAACCACTCACATACAGTAAGTAACTTCTCTACCAACTTACACACCATTTTTTAACAATTCACATATAATAGGTAAGGTTCCTGTCTATATTATTCATATTTTTTCTAAGGCAATAGTCTCTTCTATTTATGACTTTCAAAATAATTAGCAGCATTCTTGCTTCAAAATTAATTTAATTGAAATTTCCATTTTTCTTCAGAGCAAAGACACTATGACATTTCCCTGTAAATAATTGAATTAATTGTTTTAAAGATTATTATTTACTTTTTGCTTATATTTTTCTTCTTAACTCTTTCCATGCTTTTCGCTGCACATTCCACCACAGCGGAAGTTCATTTAGTGCCATTAGCCGTACACTGTGCCAAAGAGTTGCTTCTCTTATGAGAAGTCTTTCTAATTTACTTCCCTATTTTACTTCTACTACTTTTTAACCATATTATTCTATTAGGTTGTCCAGTTTTCTTCAATTTAGTATATAATACTATATATATATATATATATATATATATATATATTTATTTATTATGATATAAGTTATTTATTACACATTTATTTTTGTTACCTCCCTTGAATTAACTGTTTAAAAATTGAGGAAATAACTGCCTGGAAAGAGTTAATATACTTCATTTTTTAGAGTCTATGCTATAAGCAATACTTCATTCTTGATGACATTGATGTCTGAGAACAGAACAGAGTGATGTCTGTAGTTTTGGTTATTATCCCCTTCGCCATTCTGATATAGGTTTACTGGCTAGCTGTATTTTTTAACATGCCTCAATGCCCGTCTGCCCAGCGTGTTCGTAGCGCGTTAGACTACGGGTGACTATCCCTCTGTGTGTGCGGGTTCAATTCCGCGGATGGCAGAAAAAGCCACATATTCCCCAGATTTATGGTGTTCGTGGCACCGAACCGAAGGGTTACAATGTCCATGGCACCGAGCCGAAGAGCTGAAAAGCTCAAGTGCTTCTGGATTGGAAAAAAAAACACATGCCTCAAAGCCACAATATTGACTAATTCAGTATATATTGCAATATAAATGCACCTGGAGACAAAATAAAATAAGAAGTGAAAGGGTCATATATCTATTACTGGATGTTCTTATTTATTATGTCATAAACTCAGTGTTTCTTAAGTATCGTACTTGGCCTCTGGATCGTACTCAGACCACAACCGCACAAACTCATCAAGATGATGTGGTCCCAGAATTGACCAGTCACGAGTAAGATAGTCAAAGTTGTCCATAATGACAGCCACAAACAAGTTGATGATCTGGAAAAAAAACCCAACATTAAATATGCAAAAATGTCACAATTTATATCTCTAAATTGTCAACAAAACATACTGAATGTGTAGCGTGTTTTAAAGTGATGGTAAAACTAACAATTTCAGCCAAAGTTGATGCCGCAAATTACATAGAGTATTGCTTATATCATGAAATATTAAATAAAAGGTTAGCACTCTAGTTATCAGTTATTCATCATAGCACTTCAGATATGTCCATAGGTGCTCCAATCACCACCTCAACAAATCCTGCAGTGGCCCAACGTGCCAGTTCAATGTTGATTAATCAATTTTTTTGCATATTTGGTTTGTCATTCTTTTCGGGTAGTACCAATATCGACATCCATCTTCTCAATCTAGTCAGTAGTGTAATGCAGTGTTAAAGATAACTAAAATATTCTCCAAAAAGGTTCACTTCTATAAATCTATTATACTTAGTCTAGGAGGTTTGTACCTCTAGTAATGTAGACAACCTCTAAGTGGATGAAGGTCTTGACCACTAAAATATTTTAGAGTTCCTGTTCAACATCTTGAATTCTTTAAGAAATAACTATTTTTATCTCTTCTTCTTCTTTGAACGCTCCATATCGACCACTTGTTAACCACTCTTTGTGATTTTTATGTGATCTGAGCCTAAGAGCAATTGTACATTGTGTCAGCCAATTTCTGCAACGTTTTTTATTTACTAGGGTAGCTTCCCTAGGTCCCAACTTCATTCACCTCTTATGACATGCCTGGAAGTAGCAGTTGGTAATATTCTTTGCTCCCTTGCAGTCCTGGCAACACACAGGCGTTTGTTTTCTCAAAGACCAGACTGTTACAAAAATTTGTTGTCCAATATAAATGTAATTTGCTGATTCACTCAATCATTATATAGTTGTAGATATTGTCAGAAAGTTACTGGTTGTATTAAAATAAACACCAGCCCACCCAGCGTTTTCATAGCACATTGGACGATGGGTGACAAGCCCCCATGTGAGTGCGGATCAGTTCCGCAAGCTGGCACAGGTTCTCCAGATTTACAGTGCTCGTGGCACCGAACCGAAGGGTTATGATGTCCATGGCACCAAGCCGAAGAGCTAAAAGCTCAAGTGCTTCTGGATGGAAAAAAAATGAACCATTGTGTTCTGTCTGCTACAGGAGAAACTTCAGATTATGAACTACATAATAAAACTAAATAATTTCTGACTTTTTTAACAGTTAATAAACACACTGTATCTATAAAGCATAGGGTGAGCAAATGGACTTTGGGATGGCTGCTGCAGCGGAGGACAGAGCATGCATGGGAATGCACAATGTGTCATGATCGCATAACATAACATATATATAAATCATCTCTAGGAAGAAATCTCTACTTATCCTGACGCTGTGAGGCAAAACAGGATTGGAGAAAAGAAAGCAAAGAAAGATAAAGCATCTGCAATGAAAATGAAAGTATTTGTTCGGAAAATATTAATTTATTATAATTGTGTACATACCAGAAAAGAGCATAGGAAATAAAAGGAAATGAAGTAAATGTAAGCAAAATCATTTCCACATCGAGCTTTTCCATCTGTAACATTCCCATTTTGATCAGCGGCAGGATCACATAAAACTGTGTCTTTGTCTGAACAGGCGATCATGATTTCTTGCCAGGCTTCACCTGTAGCTGAGCGGAACAGCACTAAGACTGCATGTGGAAATGTTTGGAAGTTGTTGTTCTGGTGGATTTCTGTCGCAAAGTTAAGTTTAATTCGTCCAAATATCTAGAGGTGATAAAAAAAGGAAGAAAATTTAGAATGTAATCTTTTATGATGTATTTAACTCTTTCCGTACACAGCTATTGCCTCAGGTTTACATAGTTAGGTGGCATCTGTGGCTTAGGGGATAGTGACTCGGTCTATTAACCACGACTTTCTGAGTTCGAATTACGCTGCGGACAGTTTGGTTGCAAATTTGTTTCGCATGGATTTCTACAAAAGGACAATGGCACCACCCGTTCAGAAAGCAATGGTAAACTACTGAACGTAATAATGAATAGGAAAATCACAAACAGTGTTAAAAAGTTGGGGTTAATTTGCAAAGTCCTGTAAAGGATATGCAATTAACTAACTTTACACAGTTAATTCAAGGGAGGCAAAAACAAGCAATTTAAAAAAATATAAAATATCATAACTGCTCATCAATAAATAAATATATATATACATCTTATTATATGCTAATTTTAAGAAAACTGGACAGCCTATTAAAATAACAAGGTTAAAAAGTAGTAGAAGTAAAATAGTAGAAGTAAAACTGGGAAGACTTCTTTTAAGGGAAACAACTCCAATGGTGCAGTGAACAGCAATTGGTGTTCAAATGAATTCCACTGTGGCGCAGTGTGCGGAGATTGGTGTGCAAAGAGTTAAGTATTGAGACAAGTATATGTTGATATAAGTAGAACTGGTTATTGGTTACTGATCTGGCATCACAGCACTCCAGGCAGACCCGTAGGTGTTCAGTCTTCTCCAACAGATGTAGAGGAGTTTGCATATTGATGACTTCCGTGACTTACAGGTTAAACACACTCCTACCTCTGTTCCTTGATCATCCAGCTCTACTTGTTCAACATGTAATTCCCAAACTCTTTAAATCGATGGAGTGATTCAACATAAAGTTTAGTGTCTTCACCCAACAATAGGTCGCCAAGAGACCAAAGAAAATTTCTTTATCCATATTAAACTCCCCAACAATCGATGCTTTTGATGCAAGCCAGTCCACATTTTCACTGCCGCAAACACATGCTTGTCCAGGACATTAGATCCACATGTACTTTGTGATGGCTTCTGCAGCGGAGGACAGAGCATGCATGGGGATGTCCAATGTGCTATCATGTCGATCACATAACATAACATTAGATCCGCATGAGTCTCTGGAGGTTAGAAACCTCTATAGATGACATTCCTTTATACTGCAACTTGCCATTCTGGAGCTTCTGATGCATCAACTGAGAGTCAGAAACAACAATGATCCCAGTTTGTTCCCTGTCAATGTTTCTGTTCCATCCAACAATGATGAATTTACGTAACACTTTACAAATCTTAACTTTTGTGTATGTGTTAGTTGTTTGAATAGGGTCTAAAGGCAAAGTATTGACCTCATTGCACCGAGTTTCCCCATATGGCTCCGTCCCTGTTGGCAGAAATGGCATGCCATCTGCCGAGAGCATTGCACAAAGCAAGATCTCGGTAGCTCCGGCAACAATCCTAGGGATCTCATGAAAAATTGCACATGTGTCTCAGTTCAGACTCGAACCCACAACCTTCAGTATGACAGGCAAATGACTTCGCCAATGAGACCCTAGTTGTTTGAATGAAACAGTGAACTAATTCATGAATAATGTATACTAAAAGAACAAATTAAATTAAGGAAAAATAATTGATGCAGATGTCTAAAACAGTTATCCAATATCCAAAAAAAGCTGTAAAATTTGTAGAAGCAATAAATGATCTTTAAACTGAAATGAAAATCGGGCCATATCCTTTACAGGACGTAGCCATCAACAATAGTAAACGAGTCGTCGACAATCCAGGCACCACTTATACATTCAGTAGTTTGTCATTGCTTTCTGAACGGTGAGGTCTAACTTTTGCCGTTTGTAAAAATCCAAGGGAACTAATGTGTTTCCAAACTTACCGCCGCAGAATTTGAACCAGGTACGCTTCGGTTGTGATCAGCTCACTACCACTTAACCTACAGACGTTCACAATCTCTAAACTAGCAAAGTATAATTTAAAAATTTATATGTGAAGAGGGTCATACTATTTGTAAAAGTCAACATTAAAAAGACAGAAAATAATTCAAGAAATGCAGTAAAATTGACAATTTGTGCTAACCTGCATTCCAATGACTGCATAGATGAAGAACAGCATCACAATCAGCAATGCTACATATGGAAGAGCCTACATGAATATTTAAAAAAATGTATTAATTTGTTTTTCATTTATAATTTTTCTCAATAACAAGAATTGTGTACCATCTTGAAAAACCATCAGTTACAATGTGGTTAAATATTGTAATAACTTTCGCAATATTTTCTGTTGCATGTACAAAAACATATATAATTCTTCCATGTTTATTTCAATCAGAGCATGTAGCTTTCACTGCTAATGAATTCCTATCAGGAGGACTGTACCAACATATTTGTATGTGATTGTTTGTATATTATATCGCAAGCTAAATTTTTTTTTTTTACAAGTCTGTCATAATGTGCAGTGTAGTCACTTCTGCAAATCATTAATACAATAGTAATTGCAAGAAATTGGGTATCTATTTTGTACATTACTATAACTATATGGGTCTACAAGGTGTGTCCTGAGCCTAGCCCTGCACTGGCAGGGTTGGGATCAGCTTGTCTCTCTTAGGAGGGGCGAAAAGTGAAAATTAGTAGTCTGCAGATGACCCTCAGAACACATAAGTCAACCCCACCTCCCAGCGGTGTGGACGAGAAAATTTGACCATGAGGTCAAAGGCTAACGCATCAGGGCAATGGTTTGCCTAGGAGACGGACTCCTAGGTCAGGATTTAAAAAAGAATTGTTAATGTCCTTGGGGAGTTAACCTGACAAAAAATCTCGGTGGAGGTCAGCCCCCCCGACTTGTGATATCAGTGGATTTACCCTGATATCCAAGGTCCAGACCCCAGATATGGGCAAATAGCCCCACTGCCTTGTGGGAGCCTCAGGAGAGGCAAAGGCTATGGGAGTTAACCCAAACAGAAATTCTGAAGCGGAGCCCCTAAGGCAGACAGGCATCAAGTGATGTCCTACTGGCAGCTCCTGCAACCGAACTGATACCAGATGTCGTGCTTGCACTCCTCT
The DNA here is from genome assembly GCA_020796225.1 of Arion vulgaris. NCBI lineage: Eukaryota > Metazoa > Mollusca > Gastropoda > Stylommatophora > Arionidae > Arion > Arion vulgaris. The sequence continues at coordinate 22,673,935 of CM036765.1, forward strand.
AGATTCTATCAGCGAGGTCGAGAGGGGGCAGTTGACGCTTGGGCAACTCAGCTACTCCATAAAAATCGCCCAGGCGTGCATCACGGAGAGGTCACTTTGTGGTCGACTTTGTCAACCAAACCAACATACTACGTGACGAAAGAGGTTTTGTCTCCTAGACAGAGGCCAATGATGATGATAACTGTATAATTCCTCTTTCCATATATATTATTTTTTCTTTTTATGATAACTTCCTTTGAAGTTTATGTCATTAAAATATTTTATGCAACCGGATTTGTCTTGAGCAAGCCAGCTTAGTTTATTTCAGGTCTTTCCTGCTTCTTCTTTTCTCTATCTACAGTTCGTCTCCATGTCTCTCAAGTATTGCCCTCCCCTCTTGCCTCCTGGATTCCATTTCAGAGCTTCATGTGGGTGTCTGGTGTTCTTCATTCTTAATATATGTCCCAATCACTTCCATCTCTTCTTTTTTATTTCATCATTGCTATTTTTGATGCTTGTATGTTGGATGAGCTCAGTATTAGATATTTTGTTACCACAACAAATTTTGCTATTTCTTCTGAGACATTTTCCTTTGGGAGCCTCTTATGTAATAATCAAAATGGATAGTTGATATTTTACTTTAACTGCAACAATTGTGTCCTATACATACCTGAAAAGATTTGATGAACGTCCAGAGCAGTGTACGAATCCCTTCACCTCTACTGAGAAGCTTAATGAGCCTCATTACACGGAAAAGTCGAAAAAAATTAATGCTGATGAATGCTTTGCCTGGCTAAAATAGAGAAAAATATGAAACTTATTAGCCAGCTTTTTAAAGTGTTTTTGACCATGATATTAATTAACGTTTCAATTAGATTAATAAAGGTTAAACATTCTTTTATAAATAATATTATGAAGGATTCATTTTCTTTTACAAGTGGTTAAAAGGCAACACAAATTATTTTACAAATACTTGAATGAAGAAAACAAATTATTTTCCAGCGAAAATTAACACACAACAATGAGTTATTCTGCAATTAATATTCTTTACACTTAGACAGATGTGAAAGGCAATAATTTATTAGTCAATAAATGCATGTATTTTCCAGGACACACACACACAGGTAATGCATGCATGCTTGAATTTATACTGTTAAGTTCAGTTTTAACACTGTTACTAAGATAAATAGCATTCTAAAATATGTTCTTACAGTTAAGTTCCCATTTTCTATTTCCCTTCCTTTATTACTGGAGAATGTGATTTACACATACTTTAAAACATAAAGGAACCTTTTATACCTTGAGGTTTATTGGGTAATACGGTGTTAAGCCTGTATTTTTCATTGACCATCTGCACACGATGGGTGATGTGGCCAACATCAGGCCGGCCGCCATCACTTCCCAGTGATTATCCTGGTACCCAATTGAGGCTGGGTTGACCTGAGAGCTGTTACGGTTGGAAAATATTCCACGCCTACTTGTGGAATTGAACCCAGACCACTAGAATAAGAAGTGAGTTCACTAACAACTACACTCCTATGGCTCTTTAAAACATTTGTGTACTAGACAAAAATTAAACCTCTTTTTAATAGGGTTACTTTAATTAAATATAATAGCCCAGCAGTCTGGAGAGAAAGGTAATGGAAGGTATGGTTCCTGGAAAACGAGGCAGGGGGTGACCAAGGCGAAGGTAGCAGAAGCAGGACATCAAAGCAACCTTGAACATGACGCTAGAAGAGGCCGGAGAACTTGCAAGAGACAGAGAGCTTTTCAGGTGGGCTGTGATGACTGTGACATTTCGCAAGGAACATGCTACTACTTGAATAGCCTAGAACATAATTCTAACAAGTATCTACTGATAGACTTCAACAATGCTCTAGCTTCATACACATGAAACCAATCATCCAAAATACACTATTTAACCCTTTGCTGCTACATACTTTCCGAAGGCTGAGCTAAAAATAGCTACTCTTTGTTTATAGTCCACAAACGTGAATATACGCCTATAGCAGTGACAGTAGCAATGTATAACGTGTTAACACGTCTTTAGCCCACAGAGGATAGATAATAACGACTTGTTAATGTGTCTTTAGAAGTAAAGGGAATAACGTATATATACGTCTTTAGCAGCTAAAGGGTTAAACATAATGATTGTTAGTTTTTGATCAACATCTTTTACGGAATTTCTCAACATATATTTAAAGAGATAAATGCTAAAAAGGTTACTATTTTTATTGTACAGTTTATGATAAATGTAAAAATCTAAGGTGGGTTTAGTAATATTGTTGTTAAATGTACTTTAGCAATTCTTTTTTGTTTCTTGATGTTCATTATAGAAAATAAAATACAAGACACACAATTTTAGTGGTTTTTTTTCATACAAATGTTATCAATAACATAAAATATTAAACAATGGCAGATTGAGGGGCTTGCATTAGTGACAATATCCTCAAGGAAAAAACGAATTGTACTAAAATTAAAAAATATAGCAGTCAATGCACCATACACAATTTAAATTTGTTTTTAAAATCATGCAGATGTGAGAAAGGAACATGGCTAAGCTAGTGAAGAAAATGACAACAGAGATAAAAAAAATTCTACAAATATACAAGCATATGGATAACTAATATAAGCGGCTGTATAAGAGGAAACTAATACAAATAAAGAGACATTTGTTCACAAATATATATATTCAGTATGATTTAGACATCTTCTTTCTTGTTTGTTCTAGTATAATCATTTATAATCGATTCTTTGAGATATTATTTGTGTGATTTGAACTTAAGTATGATGTGCTATGATTTATTAATCATGTGCATTTAAAAAAAAAAAAATTGCCAATCTGTTTTTTTTCTTCTTGCAGGTTTGGTAGGAATTACATTTTCTTTTGTATATCTCAAATTTTCCTTGGACAGTGTCTTTACAGTAGTATCTTTTACATGCACAAAGACAGTACCTACAAGTTATTGCTCTTCCCTTATAGGTTTGGCATTCAATCTCACCTATCAGGTATCAGTGTAAATTATCACAGTCCCTTCACATGGGTTTGATTGATTGCTTGATTGAAAGGACCATCATCATTGCACTATGGTGAGTAACCATGTGTGCTCTAATCTCTTTCTTACACAGGAAGATATCAGCAGCAGTGCACAAACACCATAGCACCGGTAAAGGTCACCAATGTCATTTAGAAGATGGTGAAAATATTTTATAGAATTTTATTTTTTAATCTTTCTAATGAATTTTGCCTGGGCAGTAGCTTTCCAGTATGCTCTTCTCGATTTTAAACAGCCACAGGTTCTTTTGTATGGTCAATTTGAACATGGAACCAATGTTTTTATCATCAGTCTCAGATAGGACTAGGAACTTGATCTCACCTACAATGAGATCAGGGATCTCTGGAAAAATATCCAGATAACTCTACGGGGGAGTGAACCAAGTACCTTTGGAACAAGAAGGGAGCATCTAACCTTTATGTCACAGAGACCTCTATTTGTTCACATGGGATGCAAACCTAATACTTTAAGAGGGTGAAGTGAGAACCCGGCTGTTTCATTCTGGAATTAGTTCACACAGGAAACTTTTCACAGGTGTTAGCATTTCGTGTGATATTCATTGGCACAGGAACGGAGCAATTATGGGGTGACCCGTTGCAGTGAAGTTGGAACCGTACTTATGAATTATGAATTATTATGAATTATTAAGTGAGAAATCTACCTCAACACAACAGAGGCCTTCCTATCTTCCTGCTTCTCTCGACCCCCACACTTCTTTCCCAGTATAAAATGCAACAGGATGGTCTATGTTTGAATTTTGTATGAACTTATTTTGTCACATGAGTAACAACAAGCTGGAAGTTTTATTATAAGATTGATACATGAAATAAAATGTACAAAAGTCATACAGGTTTTATTGCACATTCTCTAGAAAAATAAATCTTTAGTTACTACAAAATGTATGTACTTCAAACTATCTAATATACATATATCTATATTCCTCTCATACTGTTATTCATTATATAGGGCCTGCACATAATTTCTGCATACCGCTCTGACCTGGGCAAGTCGCTCAATCTCTTCCATAGAATTGAGTCTCATATTTCATGCCTCTCTCAGCAAAGTTTGCTTCAGAGTTTCCCTAGGGGATTCTCTATTTCTTGAACTTTTTGCCTCTCACTTCAATGCCTGCTTTTATATTCTTTGAGCATTTCTTCTCAAGTCTTCCCAACATATCTTCATCTTCTCCTTCTTATAACAGTTGCTCCTAGCTAGTGTCAGTTAATAAACCAGCAAGTATAACTATTATGTCAGAAAGAAAACTCAATGCGCCAGAGATGGTGATTATTTTGCCACTAGAAAGGGTAGTTTTACTTCAACTTATGAAGTTATTGTGCTAGATAGTGTCTCGGTTATACCAGTAGGGGTGGTTATTATGTACTACAGGGTATTTTTGTGCTAGATAGTGTATCGGTTATACCAGTTGGGGTGGTCATTATGTACTACAGGGTATTTTTTGTGCCATAGAGAGTATTTATTATACCAGCTTGTGTAGTAAATGTGTCAGTTTTAGTATTCCTTGTGTGAGATTCTTAGTTCATTCTTTAAAAGCTACAGAACTGACAGTTACAACTATCAATTATCCAGTGACTGAAGTTGGCATACAATATTGAACATGCAGAGACCCAAAGCGATATAAACACTGAACGACTGACTTTTATTGGGCTATTCTTTAGGGGGAAATAGATATAGAGAGAAGTAATGTAGACATTTGATTTTTAAAAACAACCATTTTTACTGCCTGTGTTACCATTTTTAGGGCAGTGTAGGACAGGAGGGACATAAGTCTGTAGAATTTAATGGTTGCGTGGCTAGTGCAGTCACAGCTAAACTGTTCAGTTTCAAATTTTTCTTTATACCCCAGACAAAAAAAATCTACTTGGTGGTAACAGGGATTGAACCCAAGTCTTCCGAATGGGAACCCGCGCTCTAATCCATTCGGTCAGCCGCTTCTCTTTTAAGCATCGACATTTGATATGGAGAGGTAAAAGGAACACTCGATATAAAGAGACACTGGTGATATTAGAGATACAGAAAAAATTGGGACATTAGAGATAATGGGATTTTGCTATAGTTTCAATGTGTAAACTACATTCAAAGTATGACAATTCAAGACTGTGAACACATTCCACTAAAGCTGTGTGTTAAGTTTTAAAAAAAAATTCAAATTTATGTTAGTTTAACATATTAGCTATCACATTGAAAAAATGCTGTGACCAAATTCATTTTTGTTCACTTTTTCACTCCAAGCAACTCCTTATTCTCTCTCTCTTCTCTTTGCCTTTTAACTCTTTCCAAGCGCAGTCATTTCCTAAATTTTTAAGCAATTAATTCAAGGGAAGTAAATAAAATAAAATAAATAAACGATCCCAAATACTCGTCAATAAATAAACTTTTATATATTATTATATACTAAATTGAAGTAAACTGGACAACCTAATAGAATAATAAGGTTGAAAAGTAGTATAAGTAAAATAGTAGAAGTAAAACTAGAAAGACTTCTTAAAGGGAAGCAACTCTATAGCACAGTGTGCAGCTTAAAGCGTACAACGGACTTCCGCCGAGGCGCAGTGTGCGGCTTAAAACTTGGAAAGAGTGAACCCGGAATGGGGCATAGGCCTCAACCAACTCATGCCAAGTCTTCCTATCTCTAGCTATCTCCTGCAGCTCTTCTTTATATTGTTGATCTCTGCCTCCAAATCTCATCTCCATGTATTTTTCGGCCTCCCCTTCTTTTGCTGTCCCTGTGGGTTCCAGGCAAGGACCCTTCTTGTTTTATTGCAATCAGGTTTTCGCAAAGTGTGTCCTATCCAGCGCCAGCATCTGTTTTTAACCTATTTGTTCGCCCGAGTGGTTACAGGGTCCAAATTTGGGGTGTAAAGAATAGAACCACTGTTACCTGCCACGCATGTCATAAGTACCTGCCACGCATGTCGTAAGAGGTGACTAAGGAGGTTTGGCTGAAATCGGATGCATGTGTCCTAAACGTGTAGAAGTATTAGATGCGTTTAGGGGCCTACCAAACCAATATGCATCGTATACACGTTCTTTGACAAAGATCAAACATATCTCAAAGAGTGATTAAAATTGGTTGTAAAGAATGAACTCGAAGAAGAAGACCCTGTTTGTTCACTGGAATCTGTCTAGTTCTCTCCATAGGTTCCTCATTTGTAACCCTATCATACCATCTTAGTCCCTCTATTCTGACAACTCCTTATTGCAACCAAGAAAAAGCAAGCTAAGTAGATATGATTTTTAAAAACATGATTTTTGTGTGTGCATCTGCTAAGAGGTAAAGTATGTGTAATATTTATACAAAGTGAACATTTTATAGACAATAAATATAAACAATGACCAAAGACAGACAAGCATGGTGAGAGGCAGTGAGGAGCGGCTCGAAATGAAAAGAAGAAAAACAACATCACATGTGGAGGCAAAAGAGAACGCAGAGGGCAGAGAGAACATCCTATGTATCAGCTCCAGTTTTACCTGCAGCAACTGTAGCATAAAGTTAAGAAAAAAGGATTGCAAAAGCGAGAAGATCGTGTTCATGGGAGTGCTACCAGAAAATGTTTTTTTAGAAATTGTTTTCTTAAAATATGTTTAATGTTAAAGTCGGCAGAGTAAAATAGGGTGTCAAGAATCTATGTCCGCAGGCATATCGTTGGACATCACTTTATTAAGTTAATCATGAAATAAAAATGAGTAAAATTTAAAAGAAAATAATAAAGAAAAACACTTGGAAAAAAAATTGTTTTATACAAAAATCTTATTACAAAAATTGTTAAAAAGAAAATCTTGAATAGCAAATCTCCATTTCACCCTATAGTCAAACAGTCATGCAAAAAATGTAGTACATGCAGCATGCCCCTTGTAATCGAGGACAAAAGTTTACGGAAAGTCAAAGTCACTTTTTTCTGTAAAAATTGTGATTTACTAATGACGTTTATGTTTTAAAGATCGACCAAGACAACAAGAATCATCATGAAAGTGAATGAGATTTAAAAGAAAATAATAAATAACATACAATGAATACATAGCAGAATGTTACTTACTGCTGTTATATCAGGCTGCATGTTTGTTATAAATAGAAATATATACAAAATGTTCTCACTTGAAACAAGTTATAAGTTATTGTTACTGTTGATGTCTCCAAACTCAGCAGCTCAAAGTAAAGTGTTGATACAGTCTAATAAAAATCTAAGTTATTTACAACAGATATTATTTAGTTACGGCTGCTGAGAAAATGAATTCAGAAACATTCAAGTCATTTACAACTTGTTATAGTTTAGTTAACATTAAAGTAAGTACACTAATAGTCAACACTTGATGTTAGAACTTAATGTAATAGATATTTCTAAAACTTATTTTATCTTGTACCAATAGCCCCTAAAGTGGCTTGTAAATGTATTCCAATTACACCACCAGCCCCTATAGTGGCTTGCAAATGTGGCCAATCACACCATCAGCCCCTAAAGCGACTTGCAAATGTGTGTCAATCACACCACCAGCTCCTATAGTGGCTTTTCACATAGAGCACATTCTTTTCACTAATACTTCCAAATTTGTATTACAGCTATAAAAATAAAATAAATATATATATACCCAGGGAAAAGACTAAGTTCATGAGAATAAATGCAGTAAATGTAAACCAGATTATGCTAGAGGAATCAACTCTACAGGATGTAGAATCATACACACACCTTGGTAGTGACATAGACACAGTAGGGGGAACAAACAAAGATGTCAAGATAAGAATACAAGAAGCAAGGGGCAACTTTATTGCATTGAGTAAGATATGGAAGTCAAAAGAGATCAAAACAAACACAAAGCTGAGAATCATTCAACTAATTGTGAAGTCCCATGGCTCGGAAACATGGAGGACAACCAAATAAACCACCAGAAAACTACAGACCTTCATAAATGGATGTTTACGTAGAATAGACGGACTGAGATGGTATGATAAGATTACGGATGAGGAACTCAGAGAAATAACTAAGCAGATACCAGTGGAGAAAGAGCTAAGGAAGAGAAGCTGGCGATGGATAGGACACACATTGAGAAGACCAACTGGAAGCATTGCAAGGCAAGAACTGTTTTAGAACCAGCAGGGAAAGAGGAGTAAGGGAAGGCCTAGAAATATCTGGAGAAGAGAGCTGGAGACTGATATTAAAAAGATAGGTAAAACATGGAAAGAATTGGGGAAAGAGGAAGAGCTGGCAGAAGTTTGTTGAAGACCTGTACTCCGTTGGGAGTTAAAAGGTGAAGAAGAAGCTGAAGATATATATACATATAATTAGTAATGTGATACCTACAGCAAAAAATGCAAACAAAAACATATATGTGTGATAAAAGTCCTGGTGTCATTACGCATTTGTTGTCAGAGCTCAGTAAACACTTATGGTACAGAAAGAGTTAATAATGACAACTATAGTGAAATATCAATGTAAATTTCAGATATTTCAGATATCATGAAATCAATTTTCAATTGTCTATTTTGACAAACATCAGACTGCCTGTATGTATTTAGTAGTTCTAGAGTTAGCTTCAAACAGATTGAGAAATGCAGGATGTACAAACTTTGATTTATCATACCATGCCTATTTCTTACTTATGGCATATTTTATAAAGTATTTAGTATATCATCGATTGATTAATATATTAATTGATAGGGCCATCAACATTGCACTTTGGTGAGCAACCATGTGTGCTCCAATCTCTTTCTTCTACACGAAGATCTCAGCGTCAGTGCACAAACTCTGTAGCAACGTCGAGGGTTCCCGATGTAATTTTGAAGGTAGTGAAGATATTTATATCTATCTTTAATCTTGCAAATCTTTACAATTAATGAAGTAAACTTGAACATATCAATTCATTACTCTTCAAAAGTCTATGTCAATGTATACCACACATATACTTATGTAATAAGATATGTACATACTTATTGTATTTAGGTAATTAAATACATAAATATACATACATGACTAAACTATGAAATATATCTGTACAAAGTACTAACATTTATGAAGGAGAGGAGCATTCTGGCTGGCTGCAATCTTAAACCATGCACAGATTGACTGGATCACATTGAGGATTCATTCTAGCTATCTATTCTCGCTCAACTACTTCAGCATAAACTCAGAGCATCAATCTATTGCTCCAGTTTCATACATTTTCACATATAACAGGAATAAGATGGAATACCACTTCAAAGATTGCAGTTAACATAAGCTATTTTTGAACTCGGTCATAGTAAAAGCCACCATAATTTCTCATAGCTTATATAAAGTTCCCTTCTAATTTATTAGTTATTTTATTCAATGTTTGTTGTTGTAAATAAATATCATGTGGTAATATTTACTTCTCAGTTATCAGTTATATAAGGAATAATAACATAGCACTCCAGACACGTCCATGAGTGCTCTAATCTCCGCTCTCTACAAATCCAGCAGTGTCCAGCGGCCCAACATGCCAATCCGATGTTAATTAACCAATCTTTTTTGCATATTTGGTATGTCATTAGAAGAGAGCTGGAGACATATTAAAAGGATAGGTAAAACATGGAAAGAGTTGGAAGGGATGGCAAGAGAGAGGAAGCGCTGGAAGAAGTTTGTTGAAGACCTGTGTTCCGTTGGAGTTGATAGGTGAAGAAGGTATGTCATTCTTTTCAGGCTGCACCACTATCAACACCCATCTCTCTCAATCCAACATTTACTTCTATAACATGTTAGCAGGTTACATACCAAATCTTCTATGTGAAAGAATCTACTAAACATTTTCTCTTAACACTTTTAAAAAAAAACAACCACTTCAGAAGCATTTCTCTTGCAATGTCTACTGAATTAGCCAGTATACTGGCTTTCTTCTTTTTTTCCTTCACCTTTCAACTACCAATGGAGCACAGGTCTTCAACAAACTTCTTCCAGCTATTCTTCTCTCCTGCCATCCCTTTCAATTCTTTCCATGTGTTACCTATCCTTTTAATATCAGCCACCAGCTCTCTTCTCCAGGTCTATCTAGACCTTCCCCTACTCCTCTTTCCCTGCGGGTTCCAAAACAGTGGCTGTCTTGCAATGCTTCCGGTCAGTCTTCTCAATGTATGTCCTATCCATCGCCAGCGTCTCTTCCTTAGCTCTTTCTCCACTGGTATCTGTTTAGTTCGTTCTCTGAGTTCCTCGTTTGTAATCTTATCATACCATCTCAGTCCTTCTATTCTACGTAAACATTCATTTACGAAGGTCTGCAGTTTTCTTATGGTTTCTTTTGTTGTCTTCCATGTTTCCGAGCCATAGAACAGCACTGACTTCATATTTGTTGAAAGATTCTCAGCTTTGTGTTTGTTTTGATCTTCTTTGACTTCCATATCTTACTCAAAACTGGCTTTGTACACCATCTTATAAATATTGCAGGCCAGTATATGAGCTAAGAAGGATGAAAGGGTTACAACTATTTAACAATATCTTTATGCTATAATCTTATTGATAGAGAGGAAAAAATGTTAGACTCAACTCTATAGAGGAGATTAAACAAGTGTTCCAAGATAGAGCAGCAGGTGAAATTGCTTGCAGACTCTATGTAAAGTACGAATTTGTGAGAAGAATATAATATAATAATAATCTGCATGATAATAATAATAAGTATTTTAGATTTATTATATTTTAACTCTTTGATCTCATTTCTGATACCAGTTATCAGTTATATGAAAACTATACTCATATCACTTCGGAGATGTTCATAGATATTTGATTTCTGCAGCAACAAATCCAGCAGCATCCTGCGACCAAACACAGCAATTTGATGTTGATTAATCAATCTTTTTACATATTTGGTATGTTGTTCTTTTTGGGTTGTAACACTATCGATACCCATCTTTCTTGCCTGGTCAATGACTGGGATTCCCAACTTTGAAACTCTTCTGTTTTGAAAGATTTTCTCAATGCGTTAAGAATGTAATTTCATCCATTGCAGTTTCCTGTTATTTTGGTCCATTGCAGTTCCCTCTAACATCGTAGCAATGCCAGCCAATTTATTAGCTCGTTCATTACCCCTGCGTGTCCAGTGACGAAAATGAAGGTGATTCCTCTGATTCCTTTCTGTAAGTACCTCCATCCAATTTCGTGTCACCACTCCTTTTTGGCTTTCTGGTGCCACTTGCAAGTAAACTAATATTAAATGAATATTTCATAACATGTTGGATATCAACTTCAAATGATTTCTTCCAATGTACTATTTTTTGCTAACTTTCTGGAAATTTAACCCCCCAATTGTTTCAAATGTATTTATATTTTCTACCTGCCCATTAAATTTTATTAGATATTTGAAATGGTGAAACACGTAAAAACATTTATTCCCTTCTGGTGTAACCTTTGCTTGATAAAGGTCTTTTGATTGAAATGTTGCTGTGTATTGTTATTGTTTTTGTACTTTGTAAAAACTATAGTACTTTGGTTTTACGTGTTTCGTCATTGCTACACAGTTTTACTGCAGTCTTCCAATCAATAATATTAATCATTTAAACAACTTTTCCATAGTTTTTCATTGACATAGCAAAGAAGTTAAACTGAGATAAGTCTGTAAGCATCTATATATAACTTAAACCAGCTAGAAATATTATATTAGCTTCATTAATATAACATGGAATAAAAGGATATAATATCAGGGATAGATTGTTACATTATCATAAGATAGATTTTACACATATCCTTTCTTTGGAAAATACAAGAGAAAGAATTACTAAATGGATTGGTTATTGGTTACTAAACTGACATCATTGCACTCGGGCAGACCCATAGGTGCTCAGTCTCCCCAACAGATATAAAAGAGTATGCATACTGATTGGAGAAAGCACACATGTGCAAATAATTTCTAGCTGGTTCTGTAGCTATATATTACAATTAGTTTGAGCCTGCTATTGCTATGAAGAAAAACATGTAAGCTATTTATATCCAAATGTCTAAATTAGACAATGTAAGGTAATTAAAGGAGAACAATATTTGTGGTCAGGGATGATGGTCACAATTAGGATCAAGATGACCAAGTTGTTTGTTATGGAGGAGATAAACAAAGGTAAACATAGCTCAAGGAGTGATAAATGATCAAATAGGATGTACTGGGATGAAATAGGATGTTTCAGTTTCAGTTTGGAATATCTTCATTGCAATCCGGACATGCACATAGGTGCTCTGATCTCCTTCGCAATATCCCCAACAGCGTCCAGTGACTGATTTTGATTGATGAGCCTACTCATATACCTGCTGTGCTGTTCTTTTCTGATATGTTTATATGTTCTGTATGTGAGAGTAACAATATGTTGTCTATTTATCCTTTGGGAATATTTGTAGCTCTGGTGTGTGTGGAGGTGACTGTAGAGTCCTATTACTGTTTCTGGTAAAACTATAGTACTTTGTTTTTACGTGTTTAGCTATCTTTTCTGATAGGGATGTACTGGGATGAAATATGATGTGCTCGGATGAAAAATAATATTTCAACTTTTTTGTAGACCAGTCATGCCTATTCTTAAATTTAAAAAACAAGCAATGGGGTTGATGTTGATAGAAGATGAATATGAAGAAGTGTGTTTGAATCACATAGAAATAACCAAAGTGATCAACAATCTTTCAATCTGACAATAGTTTAAATGATTCTTATATGAAACTAGATCATATAACCTGTTCTCACTTTCAGATGCCGAATGTAAAAATGAACAGTCGGCTCCACGTACAGCTTAGTTAGTTAATAGCATATCCTTTACAGGATTTTGCGAATCAACCCCAGCTTTTTAACACTGTTTGTGATTTTTATACGCATTATTACATTCAGTGGTTTGCAATTGCTTTCTGAACGGGTGGTGCAGTAAATACATGGTTTACCCTGGTTTATAGTATACCACAGACAATGCGTTAATTACCTAATGAAAACTATAATTTCCTGTTCTGAATTCATCACTAATTTGCTCAGTTTTACGAAGTCTTCTAACCAAGATGATTTGTAACCGATTAGTTCAGTCAATTATATGAGCTAGCAAAGTTCAACTAACATTTCTTGTTCATCTATCACTAAGTATGAGAAATGCATGCTTTATATATAGACCTACCTACAGCTTATATGTTATTGCTGTATACACAATGTAACTAGCAAAATTCTAAAATCTGATTTACGGAACAAATATTGGAAATGGGACTGTTCTAAGATGGAAGCATGCAAATAATCAGTGGCCTAAACAAGTCTGATTAAAGGAGGTAGAAGATCATTCTTTACTATGCTACAGACACAAACCTCAAAGGTCTACATTAGCATAATTGGAATATAATACCCAGCAGCAGTGACAAGGAGAAAGAAAATGTATAATAATAAATAAACAGACAAGCAGACATGAAATAGAAGTTTAAACTGATCAATGTAAGTTTATCATACAAATATTACAACTAAGACAACTTATACATCCATCTCATTTGAAAGGTCTAAAGCTGAAAGATTGACTTCATTGTACTGGATTTTACCCCATACGGCAGGGTTCCTTTCTGCAGAAATGGCAAATTACCTGCCAAAAGTATTGCGCATAGCATGAACTAGGAAGCTCCTGCAACAATCCTGGGTGTCTCTGAAAAAACATTCACCTGTGAACAGAACGGCGCTGTTTGGATTCAAACCCACCACCTTCAGAACGCAAGGCAAAAACCTTAGTCACAATGACCTCATTTAAAAAACCTAAATTAATTTCCTCACAAATAAATGTGTTTCCTTTTTTAACCTGGACTAAATGGAAATTAATTATTGACTTCAGCTTCTTGGAAATTATTGTATGGCAAATTAATGTAAAAAACAATAATTTACAGTGCTTGCAAAACTGTAAAACAACAAATGAAAATGTATTTATTAATTGGTTGCAGATCTAGTAGTTAATTAAGGAAGGTTAACTCATGAAGTGAATGTTAAGCAGAACTCCTCAGAGTAATCAATGTTAGTGCAGTCTTAAAACAAACAGCTCAATGTACACACAAGTTTTGTGTCAAACAATTTCCAGGCTAATTTTAAATCATATTGTACCTGATTGAAAACTTGTATCTGTAGAGTAGGGGACGTAATATTTATAAATATACATAGTAATATTATGTTATATTACGCGAATGACGTCATGGCACATTGGGCATTCCCATGCATGATCTGTTCTCCGCTACAGCAGTCAACCTAAGTCCATTTGCTCACCGTACCCATGAGAAGTTAATTAGTACACCTTCTCTCTCTCTACCACGAAGAGGACATTGTCTGGCACGTCTAAACTTAATGCCTAATTCTTGGACAACGTTCCAGTGTCTGAGACTCGCCCATATCACATAAATGAGAGTGTACCGCATTTATGACATCGGCTCTATCCATACTTCTGCCTGCTTGAATCGGGGCAATGTTTGCAAGACAGTATCCATAGTAATATATGAGTTGTCTTGTAACCACCTAGACCAAACCAATATGGCGCAGATTGTAATTATGACCCTAACAACTAAGCACAAACCTATTAAGGGGGGACTCTGGTCTGGAAACTATTTTCTTTGCTTTTGTATTAATGTAGAATTTGTATAACAATTTTGAAAGATTATGACTTAGAATAGTAGAAAAAAATTGGAAAAAAAAAAAAAAGTCAGCAGCTTGCCATGGAAACAATACAAAATGGCTGCCAAGCACAAAATTTCAAATCCCTAAGGCTCTGAAGTTAATGAATATAAATGAATTCTGTTTTCACTCTAAGGTGCGCAATTGTAATATCTACAAAATTACTGATCCTTTTTAGGATATATTAAATATTACATTTTTTATGAATTTTGTGTAAACACACCCTCCAAAAACAGCTTTTTGACCACATTTTGAGGAATTTTACCAAAAATTTATAAAAAATTAAATATTTAATATATCCTAAAAATCATGTGTAATATTTTAGATATTACAATTGCACTTAGAGTGAAAACAGAATTCATTTACATTCATTAGATTCAGAGCCTTAGGATTTGAAATTTTGTTTTTTTGCGGCCATTTTGTATTGTTTCCATGGCAACACTTTGACATTTTTTTTTTTACTAATTTGTTTCTACTATTCTAAGTCATACTCTTTCAAAATGCTTATACAAATTTTATATTAATATGAAAACAACGAAAATAGATTCTTGATTTTCAAGACCCGAATCCCCCCTTAATTACTAAGGAATTGTACACATTATTAACATTTTAAGATGTCGTTGGATAGTGTCTTTTATCTTTTTGGTCACACAAACGCTAAACAACAAATTTCATGTTCAGATCCGCTGAAAGTTGCATGATTCCATGACAATGAATATTCATCCATGACCTTCTGACATACAACGATAAGTGAAAGTTTAATTAATTCAAATTGTACTCTTGTGTTTAACTCCTTGTGGACCAAACACCACAGTATGTGGCTTTGGATGTGACACTTTTAACAGGAGCCACACTAAAGGGCATTTTTATTCCAAAAACAAATGGCTTGTAAAAACATGGCTTCACTAAAAAACCTGATCCACTAAAAGTAAATTTATATTGAAAAGCTTCATTTCATGCTCTTTATAATGACTTTTATTCTTTGTCTTGGCCTTCCTTTCTTTCTTCAAGCCATAACATTTCATGTGATCAACAAACATGATTTTTTATTGCTGTTCACTTTTTCAAAAGATAATCATCTTTAATGTTTAATTTTTATATTATAAATTTATCAATATAGTAAAACTATGAAACATGTTTACTATTTTTTATACACATCTATTTTCAAATGCATTGAACTTATTTCCTATATGTTTAGCAATTTTTGAACTCACTGGCATGTCAGGATTGAGCCAACATTGGAATTTAAAATTCATTTTATTTGGTTGTCGGGGTGAGCTGTTTAACATTCTGTTTAGCATTAACTTCTAATGGAAGAGGGCAAAAGCCATGTTTTTACAAGCCATTTGTTTTTAGAATAAAAACACCCTTTAGTTGGCTTCCTTAAAAGGCACCCAACCCAAAGTCACACAGTGTGGTATTTGGTCCACAAGGAGTTAATATTTGCCTTCTTTTTTTTGGAGACATGTCCAATGCTAGAATATTTCTGTTAGTTAAAGATATACTGTCAGTGGTAAGAATATCAATGTAATTACGATACACTTGATACAGAATTGAGACAATAATCTCACAATGCAGAAAAACTATGTTAAAAGACTAAAGCAAGGTGTTTACTAAATAGGTAGCCAAAATTAACTCTTTCCACGCTTTAAGCCGCACACTGCGCCACGGCGGAAGTCCGTTGCAAGCTTTAAGCCGCACACTGCGCCATAGAGTTGCTTCCCTTATAAGAAGTCTTTCTAGTTTTACTTCTACTATTTTACTTATAGTACTTTTTAACCTTGTTATTCTATTGGGTTGTCGCGTTTTCTTCAATTTAGTATATAATAATATATAATGTTTATTTATTGAGAGTAGTTGGGATCGTAATTTTTAAAAAATTAATTTTTTTACTTCCCTTGAATTAACTGCTTAAAAATTGAGGAAATAAATGGGCGTGGAAAGAGTTAACATTTCCTTATTAATATTTTTGTGTTAAAATGAAGGATTGTTGGTAGGATACATATGACTGTTTGTCAATCAGATGTAATGATGATAACACCGTACATAAGATGTAATGATGATCACACCATACATCAGATGTAATGATGATCACACCATACATCAGATGTAATGATGATCACACCATACATCAGATGTAATGATGATCACACCATACATCAGATTTAATGATGATCATTTCTGTACACCAAATGTAATGGTGATCATTTCATGTGTAAGATTTTTTCCATCAAATCTCCAGTGAAAAGTTATTATTGTCTAAGTGCGATAACTAATGAGCTTAGTTAAGTGATATATGAAATGTTGTCTACAAGTCATACGGTATGTGTCTGCATGCTATATGATATATGTTCATACAACATACTTGATTGATTAATTGATTGATAGGACAAACATAATTGCACATGGGTGAATAAAACCATGTATGTGTGCTCCAATCGCTTTCTTACACAGGGAGATCTCAGTAGCAGAGCACAAACTCTGTAGGATCCCCGATGTATTTTATACTATCCAGTATGCATATCACATATTTTCATAGTTTGACTTGAAACAAACAAACCACAATCATTACTGCCTGTAATACAGCTTTTTAGGGCAGTATAGGACAGGGGGGGGGACATGTGCCTGTGGAATTGAATGGCGTCATAGCTAGTGTAGTCGCTGCAAAACTCTTCAGATTAGGAATATTTTCTATATCTCCTCGACAAAAATAAAAATTCCTTGATCTTATCAGGATCGAACCCAGGGTCCTGCATGGAAGCCTATGCTCTAATCCATTTGGTCAGACGTTCCACTTAGTTTGAATCAACACTAACAATTTATTTTCTGTTTCATTGATACAAGAAGTATTCAATTCTAGCATTTACAAATAGCATGAAACAGCTTCTCTCATCAACACAAGCAGCGTATTTAACATTAGTATCTTCTGTTACCTAAATATGATTTAAAAATTTGTCTGAACTTTTTTAATTTTAATATTTTTTGGATCCAGAAGCATTTGAGCTTTCAGCTCTTCTGCTCGGTGCCATGGACATCGTAACCCTTTGGTTTGGTGCCACGAACACCGTAAATCTGGAGAAACTGTGGCTTTTCTGCCAGCCCGCAGAATTGTACCACACTCACAGAAGGCTTAAACAGAGCGTGGTTGAACTTAAGTGCTGGGTACACTTTACAGAACAACTTTCAGTGCCTTCAAAACATTTTTTATACACTATTAACACTTTAGATCCATAATTTTTCCTTAACCACCGAACATACTTAAATTGCAATGTATACTAAATTAGCAAGTAAACTGACTCTGCATTATCTTATTAAAAACACAATAGGCCAGTACATCGCTAAGAGGGTGAAAGGGTAAAGTTAATTTCTGAACAAAATATGACAAGAATGAGGAAACTCAAAAGTCAGTTTCGATTTGTTTCATTGAGACACTGAAATAAATAATATAACACTTTTAGTATAAGCTACACACAAATATATGAGACAATATAATTCAAACCAATAAGAACCAAAAGTGGCTTGAGGGTAGATAAATCAGATTACTTACGCTGACTTCTGCGTATATTATATCAATGAAACTGCCCAGTACAATGATGAAGTCAAACACATTCCATGCATCACCAAAGTAATTCTACAGAAAACAAAATGTTTTTCGTTAAACAGTCATTTGTTTTTTAGATAATATTTCTGTTAATTTTCGTATAAATAGTTTTGTACAAAATCTGGAAACACATCATAAATTAACATTAATAAATTATTTTAAAAAATAATGAGAAAGAGTGGTTTTTTTTAAGATCCGCTGTCTGATTTTTCAAATATTATAGAAAGTTAAGTAGTCTCTAAGTTAGAAAATGAAAAACTAAATTACACATTTTATATGAATCATTGTCACTGAACAGATTGAGAGAGATGGGTGTCGTTATTGGTACAGCCTGAAAAGAACGACATACTATATATGCAAAAAAGGTTGATTAATCAACATCGAACTGGCATGCTGGGCAGCAGGACGCTACTGAATTTGTTGAGATGGGGATCGGAGCACCTATGGACATGTCCTGAGGGCTATAATAGTCCTCAAATGACTGATAACTGATAAATGACATGAATAGATATTCCATGTACCATTTGATTCTGAGGTTAATACTTCATTTTTGTGTCCTCACTATTCTGTTCAAAAAGTTACCAACAACACCAGAAAAGACAGTCACCAATATCAGCATAAGAAAGAAAGTTGGCACAGAGCCTTAGCAATAAAGAATGAAGTGGTTTGGCCATTTAATAAGAATTCATCCAAACTCTACAGTATACAGAGTCTTCTACAACAGAACATCAGGAAAGAAGGCGAGAGGAAGACCACGAAACGATGGTTAGATGGCATAGCAGAATCTGGGCATAGCAGAATCTGGTCAAAGAGAGCAAAAATAACAATTACCCAAGCCACCAGAATAGTGCAAGATAACATAAAACCACAACACTGGGCAACAACTCGGTAAAAGAGTGTGATGACAAGAGAAGAAGACAATCTTGTAAGAAAACTTAAATATTGGTAATAAAGTCACAGTACACTTTCCATCAATTGTGTACTGTCCCAGACATCTGTCTTTAGATAAGCTTAACTATGAAACTCTGTGGCTAAGTGGTTAAGCCCTTTGCCATGTGAGTCGAAGGTTGTGGGTTTAAATCCGGACAGCATAGTTATGTTCACGAGTGCAGTTTTTCAAGAGACACCTAGGATTGTTTCTGGAGCTATGGAGTTTGAGCTTTGTGCAATACTGTCAGCAGATGGCATGCCATTTCTGCGGATAGGGACTGAGCCATTTGGGGTGAAACCCTGCCTAATGAAGTCAATCCTTCAGCAATAAAACCCTTTCAACTATGAAACTGATATCCTTGAATGACTGTTCACAAATTTTCTCTGGATCTCCAATTTTTCTCTATTTTACTTATTTTTTCCATTCCAATATTTTATGTAACATATATTTTGCTATGTGTATATATATTAAAAACAAACATAACTAACCTTGAACCTAAAGGCTGCTAGTTTGAGGATGAACTCTGAGGCAAATACACCAGTGAAGATAATATTGAGGTAGTCCAAGGCATTTGAGTAGTCCTCACTTTGACCTTCGTACTTGAATAAAACAATGACATGTTATCTTTTACACAGTAAATCTGTCAACAACATCTTATGGCTATACTCTATATTAAATCTTTCCACGCTTTTCGCTGCACTCTGCGCCACAGCGGAAGTCCGTTGAACATCATTAGCCGCACACTGCACCATAGAGTTGCTTCCCTAATAAGAAGTCTTTCTAGTTTTACTTCTACTATTTTACTTCTACTATTTTTAACCTTGTTATTCTATTAGATTGTCCAATTTTCTTCAATTTAGTATATAATAATACATATAAGTTTATTTATTGACGAGTAGTTGGGATTTTTTTTTAACCTTCCTTGAATTAACTGTTTAGAAATTGAAGAAATAACTCGGCGTGGAAAGAATTAAGACAATGGTAATGGTAGCAAACATCCTGCACATGGCTTAACAACTTTCAAGTTACATGCATAAAGCTTATCAACATCAACATCAACAGAAAAGTATAAAGGAAAACAATATTCAGAAAATTATACGATCTTCCAGTGGTTTGAAAGTGAATTTTGAAAATAATCAAAATGACAGAAATATTTTAGAGGCCAACGAGCTAGCAGATAGAAGACAAAGATTGAAGCCTAAGAAGTGAATTTATATAAAAATATTTTTATAATGTTTTGGGATGTCAAAAGCAAACAAGCAAAGAACCCATGACAAATTAAAGATGAAAACAGAATTTTTGAAAGAGATAAAAATCAATCAATCAATCAATCAATCAATCAAGTGCCATGCCTGCCGACGTGGGCAATCATGTCTCTCCACAATTCTCTCTGCTTGGTGCATGTAATCAGTTCTGACGTCGATCTTGTGTCGCACCATGATGTCAGGCCATCCAACATCTTCTCCGTCTTCCATGATCACTCCTTCCCTGAATTTTACCTGTTGTCACCAAATGTTCTAAACCTTCTCTTCACATTAAATGCCCAAAGAACCTTTATTGACGGATTCTTATTCTTTTGATAAGGTTTCTTTGTGTGCAGGTCGGATTTAAAACCTCATTTGTTTTCTTCGCTGTCCATAAGATACAAATGGGACAATCAAATATTTTGGAGGAAAAAAAAACAAATTTTGTTTAAAACTAATCTGAAAGGTATTACACTTGTCTTTGTTCGGGGCACATGGGTGTCGTTGGCAATGAGAGAGCAGACAGGCTGGCTGGCTCTGCCGCTATATCAGACGGCCAGCCAATGGACAGAGCTGTCATCGTGAACGCCCTCATAGAGCGTGGCCGCAGAGAAGACCTTCATCTAAACCAATCCACATCAACTACTAGATGGCGAGAACAGGGTTTGAAGATTGGTGTGGCAAGAAAAGAACGGTACAACAGGTATACGAGTAGGCTCATCAATCAAAATAGAACTAGTACGGTCAGTCGCTGGACGCTGATGGAGATATTGCGAAGGAGATCGGAGTACCTATGGACATGTCCGGAGTACAATGAAGATATTCCAAACTGAAACTGAAAGGTAATGTTGATAGCAAGTAGACAGGAGGTAATAAATAAAATTAGTTGAAAGGAAACATTAAAAGAAATGTAAAGAACAGTTTAGCAGAATGTATCTCTAGTCAAAAAGCTGAATATATGGAAACCCATTACACTCAACCTTCATTGCGGAGAGCATTTGATCTGATCTGAATTAGAAAGGAAGGCAGGATAAATTTTGAGACAACAAAGAATATAAGAAGCTAAAGAAGTAGTGAAAGACAGCTAGTCAAGAACTATGAAATGACATAAAAGGATTTTGTTGGGAAAAAAAACACAAGAATATTTGAAATTTTGCATTATCTATGTTCTCACAATGAAGATGTACAATTATTACAAATGCTGTAAAATGTTCACAAGTTCAAAAATACCTTCATTGCCAGAGCCACTGTGTTGATCATGATGAGTACAAATATACCATATTCAAATGCTCGAGATGTGACGAACCACCAAATCTTATACTGCCATCGAGCTTTTGGGATGTACCGACGGATAGGTTTGACTTTCAAGGCAAATTCAATACACTTTCGCTGGAAGTTACAAAAATAAATGAATAATGATGGGTTTTTTCATACAACAACCAACACAATATAAAATTAATTTTACACTTTATTTATGTTCAACTATGTATTCATGTCAGGCATGGAATATTTACAAAGCGGCGGAGAAGATCATTAATGCCTTTGAATGCAACTACTACAGAAGAGTACTTAGAATATCGTGGACAGAGAAAAAACCAAATGCTTCTGTTCTGCAACAGCTTGATATTAAAGAGAATTGGCTATTAATGAACATTCTTCTTCTTCTTCAAACGCTCCATATCGACATGAAACATTATGTAAATCGATAGTACTCTAGTTATCAGTTATCAATTATATGAAGACTATCATCATAGCGCTTCGATCATGTCCATAGGTACTTCGATCTCCACCTCAACAAATCCAGCTAAGTTCAGCAGCCCAACATGCCACTTTTATGTTGATTAATCATTTAATCAATCTTTTTGCATATATGGCATATCATTCATTTTGGACTGTACCAAAATCAACACTCTCTCTCTCAATCCGGTCAGTACTCTAGTGCAGTGTTACAGATAATTAACATATTCTCCAACCCAAAAAAGTTTGACTTCTAAAATTTAGTTGTGTTTAGTCTGGGAGGTGTGTACTTCTAGTAATGAAGGCAACCTCTAAGTAAGTGGATGTGGGTCTTGACCACTTACAGCTTTTAGAGCGGGTGTTCAGCATCTTGAACTCTTTAAGAAATAAATATTTATATCTCTAATTCTTCTTTTACTTCTTCAAATGCTCCATATCTACCACTTGTTAACCACTCTTTATGATCTGTATGTGATATGAGCCTAAGAGATATTATATGTTGTGCCAGTTATGCACCTACAAGTAGGCCAGCACATCTTATTTCTGCAATGCTTTTTATTTACTAGGGTAGCTTCCTAGGCCCCTACCTCAGTCGTCTCTTATAACATGCCTTGTAGGTTGCAGTGTTACTATTCTTTGCTCTCCTTTGCAAGCCTCGGTAACACACAGTGAATTAAAGAACATGAAATCAATGAAAATTAAATATTTAATACACATCAAGCAACATAAGTGCCTAGACAAGATAACTTTGGAGGGACTGATTCTTCTAAGAAGAATGAGAGGGAGACCTAGAAGACGATGGGCACAAGATGTCATTAGTGATTTAAGAATGACTGCTGATGACGCTGTATTCGGGTTCATTCTGACCTGAAAATGGAATCATCAAGAGGAAGGGGCAGACCAAGAAAAAGATGGGTTGATGAAGTTATAGACATCTTAAAACTCCACAATACCACAGCATATCAAGCGACCGAGCGTGCATTATCTCAGAAACCGATTATCAGTTAAACCTGCTACGCCTAGCGGCAAAAAACAGAGAAGGACAAAAGAAAGAAGAAGATGACGCTGGTCAACTTGCACAGAATAGATAATTTTTCAGGAGCTGTCATGGGAGCCAAGTTCCAGAAGGGACAAGCTACTTGATGATGTATATATGTATAGATATATATATATTCAGGGTTGGATATATCAAATACTGTTGATGTGAAAAAATATGCAATCAGTAAGCAGAGAATAAAATATATAAAGTGTCATCTAATATTATTATTCTTTAGGTCCAATTTTATTTTATTTTATAAGAAAGTATTTGTTTATATGTCATCATCAAATAGCTTGACCTTAGCAGAGCTTTGCCACCCTAACAGTCCATTGAAATTTCTCTCTGAGGTCAGATGTCCTGCCTCTGCAGCAGCCATACCCAAATCATCAGTTACATCCAGAATCCATTTTCTCCGTAGTACGCCTCGTCTCCTCTTTGTCGGGATGTCTCCTTTCATGATGGTCTTCTCCAGCCCCTCATGTATTTTCATATGTTCAAAATATCTCAATTTTCTCTTTCTTATTTGTAGCATCAGCCGGTTCTCTTTGATTTTGAGTTCTTTCTGGATAGATCTATTTGTTCTCTTCTCTGTCCATGATATACGGAGGACTCTTCTGTAACACTTATATTCAAAAGCATATATATGTTTTCCCATTGCCTTGTTAAATGTTTATGCTTCACACCTATATGTTGTCACTGTGAATGTGTATGCTCTTTGCGTATTCTTAGCTTTGTTTTCTTATCAGTTTCCTTCCATAATGTTTTTAGTTAAATATTTTGTACGGCTGTGTGTGTTCTTCTTTTAATTTCCTTTATCCCATTTCCATCTCTTGTTAGCACTTTTTTTTTTTTTTTTCATCCGCTTTCAACTCAGACGGAGTTCCATCTCTGAAACTGATTTTTGCGTGAAAATCCGTTTTCCAATTTCTTACAATGGCAGCAGCGTGCACATTGTAAATTACTTTACACTGGCAGCCGTGTGCTCAATGTACTCGTAATTAGTATTCCCTCGCCATACAGGCAGATTTTCTCCGACTTCAGAGGTACTCACGTTATCGTCCTGAGTAAGACCAGGGACTCGAACAAATGCCGGACAGTAGGTTCGAACCCGAGCTATGAGGCGTCTCACAGCTAGCAGGCCAAGCTACTATCAACTACTCTAGGCAGTCCCCCTCTTGTTAGCACTGAATAGAGATATTCAAAGCTGTTCACATTTTTGATAGAAATATATATTCTTCTATTATATATAATAGCGTCCGAGTGGTTACCGGTTCTCAAATTTGGGGTGTATACAATAGAACTACTGTTACCTGCCACGCATGTCGTAAGAAGCGACTAAGGAGCTTTGGCTGAAATCGGATGCATGTGTCCTAAACGTGTAGAACTCTATGTGTTTAGGGGCCTACCAAACCAATGTGCAACGTATACGCGTTCTTGGTAAAGATTAAACATATCACAAAGAGTGATTAAAATCAGTTGTAAAGAACGAACACAAAGAAGAAGACATGTTATTCCACTGGCTCTAACTAAACTTCTTTGTTAATGCACTCTTTATTATTCACTTCTATAACTACTACAATGCTCTTCCATAAATACTATGATGCTATCACAAATTTCAGAAATGTCATATTTCATGGGCAGAGTTTCATTACTAAAAGTTAGGACTATATTTTGAGACTAAACAGAAATTTAACTTTTAAAGTAGAGCATCTAGCAGAATGGATTAGAGCATAGGCTCCCATTCGGAAGAATCAGGTTCAATTCCTGGTAAGACTAATAAGTTTTTTTTTCTGTCTGGGGCATAAAGAAAAAACCAGAACCTGAAGAGTTTCACTGCAACTACACTAGCCATGCAGCCATTAAAGTCCATAGGCTCATGTCCCCCTTATCTTACACCAGGCTAAAAAGTGGTATTACAGGTAGTAATGACAGAACATTTTAATCTGGCAACCATTTCTATCTAATTCAAACAAAATTGAGAACTACCTGAAATAACATCACTGACTTACCTGATTTTTGTCTAGCTCACAGTTCTTGTATTCCTGCTCTCCTTCATTCTGGAAGCGTGCGATCACAAAACCCACAAAGATGTTCATCATGAAAAATGCAATGACAATGATGAAGATGAAGTAGAAAATAGCAACTGCAGGTTTATTATCCTGAATGGGTCCCATGCCCTCACTGTGAGAGTCTATGGAATTGTACAGAAGTCTGCAACAGAGCAAATTGAAAGGGTTAATATGATGAACTATAATAAAACATGTAGCTGCTTCTTTTTTCTCTGGTATGGATCAACAAAGCAGTCAATGGCTGACACTGTCTGTGGTATCTTGTATGGCAACAACAAAGTCTCTCTACTTTGCTTGACCTTTGTTTGCCCGTCAGTTGTTGGGCTCGCAAAGGAGCAAAGAATAGTAACACTGTGATCTACAAGGCATGTCGTAAGAGGTGACTGAGTTTGAGACCTAGGAAACTACCTAATAAATAAAAAGCGTTGCAGAAATCGGATGTGCTGGCTTACTTGTAGGTGCATAACTGGACAACATACAATCACTTTTAGGCTCAGATCACATACAGATCACAAAGAGTGTTTAACAAGTGGTCGATATGGAGCGTTCGAAGAGGAAGAAGACACTTGACCTTTGACCATCCTTTGCAGGTTGGTCCAAGTTTGACCGTTTATTCTCCTCCAGACTATCTTTAGTAAAACTGTTTTACTCCCTCCTCAGAAAGTTGCATGGCAGCTCTACAGTAGAAGTACATGCTCTATCCAACACCAGCATCCATCTTTTGATTGTACATTGTGCCAGTTCTGCGGCTACAAGTAGGCCAGTACACCTGATTTCTACGATGCTTTTTATTTACTAGAGTAGCTTCCTTAGGTTCTACATCAGTTGTCTCTTACGACATGCCTTGTAGGTCACAGTGGCGCTATTCTTTGCTTACCTATGCGTCGAGCCCGGCACTACACAGGTGGTAGAGGAATAAAATCATAGAGCGAGAAAAAGCAACTGCAAAAAATGTGATAATTACCTAGGCCATCCTTCAAAAGTGGATACTGTGAAAAGTGTTAGCATTCCATTACTGACATCATCAAAGTTAAAGTCATTCTTCACCCATTTCCGTTCATTGATTAGTGGCTTTTTGAAGTCTCCTTTCTCATAATCGATGAACATTCCTCTGTGAAAATAGTACATACATAATTGGCGAAACGTAAAAACAAAGTACTGTAGTTTTACAAAGTAAAACAAAACAATATACAGCGATGTTTCAACCAAAAAGGTCTTCATTAAGCAAAGTATACACAAGAAACAAAGAAATTCAGACTACTTGGATGACAGACATAACATATACAGTCAAACAATAAATCCATAATGGATATATACATATTTAAGTATTATAAGCATTTTATATATGTGGTTCTTGGTTAACAGGTCTCCTTTTATTGCACTCCAGCCAGACTCATAAATGCTCAGTCTCGTTGGGGAAGTGGCATAGGGTATGCATGCTGATGGTTTCCATAGCTACTTGGTTATACACTTTCGTCTTTTATCCTCTCACATCATATTCTATCCAGTCTGTGTTATAGTCCCTACATCTACAGTCACAGACTAAGCGTTTTAATCTTTCAAATATCATTCAATATACGATTGTTACATAAAGATTTATACTTAAATATAATAATAAAGCCCATAACCCGTTAAGGTCGTAAGGGTGTTAAGGTCGCAAGGGTGTCACTGTAGAGACATCAGCACAAAAAGCACACCATGAGTCCCTGTCTTCAACTCCTCGAGCGAGTGTGGAGAAACTCTGTCCTGACCAGCTCTTGGTGTTGTCAAACCAAGATTTTCTCTGCCCTCCATTCCTTCTGCCACCCTCAATTGTTCCCTGTAGGATAATCTTGGATTTCAAGAACTAACTGGTTTGGAAGACACAAATAAAGAGATACAAAAGAGACAACATTGATGGATTGAACATGTCCTCAGGATGAGAAAATAAAGGTGGCCAAGACATGCAATGCAGTGGACATTGCAGTGACAGCAGAAAAGAAAAGAGGCCAGGGGCACATGAAGGAGAACTTTTGAGGTAAAGTTTAAATACATGAACAGGACGAGGTTTGTGGTAGAATGAAAGGCACAATTGAGTGGACATTTTTTTACTCTGCCTTGGGCGTGACAAGAACTTATAATGATAAACTTTTTTTTTTTATCATAAGAAGCATTATCCATTATTGTAGTTTGATCAATTATAAGAAACCTGCACCAAAGCATATTGTGGAAAACAATGTGCAGAATATTTTAAAAAGATAGAGATACTTAGGGACTAGCTGAAAGGAACAAACTCTGATGTTGTCACAGTAAAACACTTGCCGGTTGACTGTCTGTAAAGACGACAAAGGCCGCATATAGTTATGGAATTGATGTTAATCCTTGCAATCTTCAGTTTTGACGAAATTTGTGCATTCTTTTCTTGATACATGTTGTTTTAATTGAAATGGCATTAGAGTCTGCTTTTGTATTTTGTGTACAAGTAATTATATATAAACAGGCTAAATTGTTTTATTTGTAAAGTTATTACTTACTGGCATTCATCTTTTGTCAGTTTTGACTCATCTGTACATTTGGAAAACTTTCCCTGGAAGAGAAATTGAATATAAACAATGTTAGTATAAAACAGAATAATTCATATTCACATATTAGTTTAAAAGATATGTGATGTAACTTCGTATGAGAAATATTAAGGTTGATATAGCTGTGCCCAACAATATTAAATGGAGAGAGGGCTTTGTCCGATAATAGTAACTGAAGCGAGTGAACAGTTTTGAATGCTTGACACACTCATGAGGTCATTATTTTAAAGTGGTGGGAGGTTTGCATGTTCCAATGATATAGTGGGCTAGGACGGCAGGAACTTCTGTTCCTAGCAGGGTCACCCAGGCCGGACAGATCACTGAGCAGGGACCAGACTAAATATTGCTTCCTGGTCCTCCAGGTGTCTGGCTTGGGACTAACAATCCTATCCTATAAAAAAAACTTAATGTTACAGAAATAGCAATGAAGACACTACCTATACATATGCACAAAGGGCTACAAGAGTCATTGACTCATATGACTGGAAGTTGTAAAAGCTGAAAGGAAGCTAATTTCACAAGGAAGGAAGTCCGGAATGTCAAAATCTATACCAGATTTGGATTCTGAAATGTAAGAACAATGTTCGCAGCCAGAAAACTGTCGCAGATAACAGCAGAAATGAGAAAACATAATTTATATAGTTTGAAACGGTTACAGAGGATGAAGTGCAACTATTGCTGCCCTAAGCAACAATGAAGTCACAGGCTAGAGCAATATATATATAGAGAGAGAGAGGAAGACAGATGCCAAGATTGATAAACTGTGCGATAGATCACTTGGACATGGTAGAACAGAAGCAAGACAATCATAGATAATAAGCTGCAAGCCTTGTGAAAAATTATTTACACAATATTTAAATTAATTTATAACTGATGATTATTTTACATATATTGTAATATATAATCAAAAGTGAAAAAAGTAGCCTTACTTTGAAAAGTTGAACACCCATGACAGCAAACATGAAGTTGAGCAAAACTGTTACCAGAATAATGTTGTAGATGGTTCTAAGGGCCACAATCACACACTGAACAACATGCTGCAGAATATGAATTATATATACATCAAAATCTTTCTTCTTCTACTTATTCATTCTTATTTTTCTTCTTCTTCAAACGCTCTCCATCGGCCACTTATTAAACCACTTTTTTGTGATTTGTATGTGCTCTGAGCCTAAGAGTGATTGTGTTAGTGCAGTTATGTGCCAACAAGTAGGCCAGCACATCTGATTTCTGTGACGCTTTTTATTTACAAGGGTAGCTTCCTAGGCCCTAACTCGGTCACCTCTTACGACATGTCTTGTAGGTTACAGTGTTAGTATTCTTTGCTCTCCTTGTAGTCCTGGTAATACATGGTGCACTTAGTTATTCAGATCTTTGGTTATATTATGTCTTGAACCCTTTATCTAAAGGTCTCTGCAGTATGAAGTAAGGTGCTTGCTTTTATTACGAAGGTACTTGGTGTATTCCTACATTGAGCAATCAGGATATTTTTCTGAGATCCCTGATCTCAGTGTTAGTGAGATCAAATTTTTAGCCCTATGTAAGACGGACAACAGAACTATGTTGAGGTAGGGGATTGCGTTCTGGGATTGGACTCTACAGTCACCTCCGCACACGTCTGAGACTGTTGTCATCATCGCTCCGATGGACGCTATTAAAGAACTTATGTCCTGTGTTAAAGTTAAGCATGTAAAAGAACTGACTGGATGTTTACCGGGCCCAAATCAGGGTGTAAAGAACTGTTTAATGCCACGCATGTCGTGAGAAGTGACTAAGGAGGTAGGACGTGAGGCTAGCTACCTAGATAGCTACATAAAGCAGAACGTAAGAAATTCATAGCTCGCCAGGTGAAGACAAAAAAAGGATCTCCCAAGGAAGGGAATACCCAGGAACATCTGGAGGCGGGAGTTGGAAATGGAATGCCAGAAAATGGGGAGAGAGTGGAGAGATTTAGAAAAGATGGCATTGGATAAGAGGACTTGGAAAGCCTTGGTTGCGGACCTATTCCTCCCTAGGGGTGAAGGGTGAAGAAGAAGAGAAGCAAATGTAAAGAACTCTTGACAGTTGAAAATAAGTCAGATTAGACAGCAAATGGTAAAAAAAATGATTACAATCAAAGTTGAGTAAACATTTTCAACACTTTCAAAATGACATTGAGGACCTTGTTATGTGTAAAAGACACAACATTGTCCAGGAGAAGGCATACTTATGTGATTCCGCTGATAGACAACACCTACAACATAGCTATCAAACAGAGGACAAAAGGTAGAAGACTAAAGAAGAAATGGTCTCGGATCATTGAAATAGAGGATGCTGGCTCTTAGATCTGTCCACTTGTTCGCACCAATTGTGGCAATGAATAAACTGACAAAGAAGTTGCAGTATTTAGTATTTTGGTATACCACTGCAACCTACAATGCATGTTGTAAGAGGCAACTGATGTAGGCCCTAGGGATGCTACCCAAGTAAATAAAAAGCAGCACAGAAATCGGATGTGTTGGCCTACTTGTAGATGCATAACTGGCTCAATGTACAATCGCTCTTAGGCTTAGATCACATACAAATGACACAGAGTGGTTGACAAATGGTCAATATGGAGTGTTCAAAGAAGAAAAAGTATTTTGGTAAACTAGGTGTGGCAACATGTTGCTTCTCAGCTTACACAGGAGAGGACAGCTTGCATGACATGCTCCGGTGTATGTTCCGCCTGCTGAGACTGCCAGAAAGTTGTTTGACTTATTCAAAGATATGAGAACCAACATCATTATGATATAGCACAGGAATATTTAAATGGTAACTGCATTAGATAACAGAGGATGAATGAACTTGACCAAAGTGTAAGAATGCCAATTGGGAAAACTGAATTGAATATATACAATTAAAAGATACATTTATATGCATTCTATAGATACATGAAATCAGAGAAATGTCTAGTCAACCATTAGTGACAACTGTAATAAGAAAGAGAAGATGGAGATGTGTTGGACACAATTTGAGGAGAAAGGAACAATGGATATCAAAGCAGGCATTGAAGTGGGATGCAAAGTGTTCAAGAAAGAGAGGACAATCTAAGGAAACCCTGAAACAAACTTTGCTGAGAGAGGCAAGAAATATCGTCTCAGTTCCATGGAGGAGATAGAGCGGTATGGAGAAATTGCTTGCAGGCCCTATGTAATGTATAACAGTACGAGAGGAATTATTATTATAGACCAGATGTCCTGCCTTTGCAGCCGTCGTGTTCAAACCATCAGTTACATTATGAATCAATCTTCTCCGTAGTCTTCCTCTTCTTCTCTTTGCCAGTATGCCTCCTTCCATGATGGTTTCTCCAGCCCTTCATGTCTTTTTTTATGTCCAAAATATCTCAATTTTCTCTTTCGTATTTGTAGCATCAGCCAGTTCTCTTTGATTTTGAGTTCTTTCTGGATAGATCTATTTGTTCTCTTCTCTGTCCAAGATATACGGATGACTCTTCTTTAACACTTATATTCAAAAGCACATACATGTTTTTCCACTACCTTATTAAATGTCCATGCTTCACCCTCATACGAGAATATGCATGTTATAGCTACACAAATATAGATACATGTTTGCATGTTTCAGCCATATAAAACAGTACATATATCATGTAAGCCATTCATTTAACTCTTAACCGTTCATGGGTTTTTAAGGTTTTTTGTTATTTTTAAGGCCTGCTCTATTACTAGAAGCCATATATACTCCATGAATTGAACATAGGCATGTTATATGGTTAGAAAGCTAATTGAATGTACTATCAAGACATGCAATTTTAATATCAGTGTCATGTAATATGTGATAACAGTGACGTAATTTTAGTGACGCTAAAAATAGATTTTAAAACAAATTTCAAATAATTATACAGTCACAAAGAAGGAAAAAAATAAGTAAGTATGAAATATATTATGAAAACTATTAAACAACCACACATAATTACCTTCAAACCTTTAGCTCTGTTGATTGCTCTAAGAGGTCTTAACACACGAAGCACACGAAGTATTTTCACTACAGATATGGCTTGATTACTGCAATAGATATTAATATTGTTATTGTTGGGATAAGATACATTTGTGAAGCGATATATGACATGTGTAAGATGAAAAGACTGCATTCTGTGTGCAAAAATCCATACTGCATTCTGTGTGAAAAATCCATTGAAATCTATCAGCTAGTAATCAATAACCATCAATACTACTGTAAACACAATCACGTAAACATTCTTCTACATTGGGCAAGACCATGCCTGTTCCATCCTCCAATTTAGCAGCACTCTCAATGTTTCCACACTTACTGTGCTCAAGTGCTGTTTGGTACATCTTCTCTCTATACCATTTACATCATTTGAAGAGCGTCTAGTCGAATGGATTAGAATGTGGGCTTTCATGTTGGAGACTCGGGTTTAATCCACGGTAAGGCCAAGGAGCTTTTTTCTGTCTGGAGCATAAAGAAATTTTTTAACCAGAACAACTTCGTGGTGACCGCACTAGCCAAGCAACCATTAAATTCCACAGGCACATGCCCACCTACCCCTGTCCTACACCTCCTAAAAAGCAGTATTACAGGCAGTAACAACAAATTGTTATTTTTTTCCTCTCTACTCTCTACACCATTACACAATTTACAGCACTTGCATGCTTGCCTGTGCTCAATCCTCATTTTACAGAGCCTACAAGTCTACTATCAGATAGACCTATCAAGCTCTTCTCAGTAAATTCTACATCTTGTTCTGTGTAAACACCTTAATATTAAGCTAAAGCGTTCATTCCAGTGTGTGCATTTTGGGTTACAATAAGAAGGATCACAGTTGCACATGCAGCAGATCTTTCTCTTTATGCCGACAATGAATCCAAAGGAAGGACATAGCCGATGCAGCTTGGTACTAGCAAGTCCCTGAATTGAATGAACTAGTCTTTCATGATTACGAATTATAAAAATCAACACAAAATTTAACGTAACTACTTACTCCAGAGGGAAGGAAATCAGAGACACAGCAACAACCATCAAGTCAAGCAAGCTGAACAAGCTGCGGCAAAATGATCCCTTGTGCAGCATAAGACCGTAGGTGATGATCTACAAAATTAAAAAAATTAAGTTGTCATAAACTGAATTGTTTACAATGAAGTTTTTGATAGTTAACAGACCCTCAGTCGATGTTTGGGAAAATACAAAATGGTAGGTTGCAGTATGAGTAGATGTCATCTATAGATGTTTTCAACCACCAGAGGCTCAAGTGGATCTACTGTCTTTGGCATGCAGGTGTTCACTTACGGTGTTAAGCCCATATTTTTCATTGACTGTTAGCATAGAATGGGTGATGTGGTCAACATCACACAATCCACCTGGAGAGCCGTAACAGTTAGAAAAACCTGGACCACTAGCCTAAGAAGCAAATTGACTAAAACTACACTATTGTGGCTCTCAGTTCTCGCAGCTATTTGGCTGTACAAACGCTTCATTCATCCTTACAGGAATCCTTACAAACTCATACCACTGTTGGATGCCTCAAGATCAAATCCTCATCAATGCCCATATCATCATCATTATCATTGAAATGCTGGTTCTGGAGAAATCTTAGCATGTTACCCCTATCTACATGAAATGTACCCACTACATGCACTTTCAAAGAGGATATATCAAGTCGATCAATAATGAATGCAAATATTTACATTTATCATAAAGTATAGCAAATCTTCTTGTGATTGATTAATGATTTGTAAAGATCATCAGCACAGCACTCCGGACAGGTCCATATAACTCTGATCCACTCCCAATATCATTACCAGCAAATAACGACTAATCTGTGTTGTTTAGTCAAATGTCTTGTGCCTCTAACAAAGTGTTTTTCTCTGGCAGTTCCTATTTTTACTTCCATTTTCTTCACTCTTCATAGATAAGCAGATTTATAAATATTTTCAAATGCATTGATATGACCTGCTTAACTCTTTCCATGCCAATTGCCGCACATCGCACCACAGCCTATTCCGTAGTGCCATTTGCCATACACTGCGCCACTCGAGTTGTTTCATTTATACAAGTCTTTTTAATTTTACTTCTATTATTTTAATTCTATTACTTTTTAACCTTGTTATTCTAAAAGGTTGTCCAGTTTTCTTCAAATTAGTATATCTTCTTCTTCTTCGAACGCTCCATATTGACCACTTGTCAACCACAATGTGTAGTTTGTATGTGATCTGAGCCTAAAAGTGATTGTACGTTGTGCCAGTTATATGCTCACAAGTAGCTCACAGCACATTCGATTTTGCGCTGCTTTTTATTTACTACGGTGAATTGTAGGGCCTACCTCAGTCGCCTCATATGACATGCAATGTAGGTCGCAGTGGTAATATTCTTTGCTTCCCTTGCGGGTTCCGGCACAACGAGGCGAAATTAGTATATAGGAGATATATATATAAGTTTGTTTATTGACGGGTAGTTATGATTTTGTTGTTTTTAAATTGCTTTTTTTCCTCTCTTGAATTAACTGTTTACAACTGAGGAAATAACTGTGTACGGAAAGAGTTAATTTATGGTATTGATGATATCTGCACTATTCATTGACTGCCCTTCCTTGACCACTGCTGTATCAGCTGGGTGATCTGTATGCTCATTGTCATTCAAACCTCCTTGCAAATGACTACATTTTTATTCTATCAACGAAGTCTAAATTTTCAAGCCTCTCTGACATGAAAGTCTCTGACAATTGACTTGGACCAAAAACTTTGGTTTTAGATGTGCCCATCCTACACTAGTAGGGGCATGACGGGGGCACAATGTTCTAACTGTTCTTGGCAAAGACTGTTTATATATCACAATAAGAATGATCAAAGTGGTCGAGAAGAATGATCTAAACAAACACACAATGAAAAATTAACTCCACAAAGTAACCAATATCTTATTATTTTGGCATTTCTTAGGGATATAATGTCATTAAACAGCAAGCAAGGATGCAAGGATACCAGGATAAAGTCATCTCTGTTATATATTGTAATTAAACTCAACAAAATTAATGATTACATTAGGTAGGACAACACAAACTGATAGAATTATCTAACCTTGAAAGTAATCTCAATGGTGAATACTGATGTAAAGAAGTAGTCAAAGTTATTAAGTATCATGTTCCGTGGTGAATTGGCTTGAAGTGGGTCTTCAGCTGCCAACATAGCACTGGAAATTAGGATACATGCCAAGACAACGTTACTAAAATATGAGTGGTTGCAGATCTTGTGGCAGATGATACGGAACCTGAAATTTTCGGAAATTTGTTATCAGTAAAATCAAACAAATTTTTTGTCTGCATATAAACAAAAATATAATAAAATTACTTCATGAAAGTATATATGCATAACAATTTACAGATTTTTCCTTCATGTTCAAGAAAAATCAATTTTTGTGTGTTCAAAACTTGTTTCAAAATTTTAATAAAATTGTTTTCTGCCATGAAATCATATATAAATTTCACGAGAAGTGTTATAAATACATACTATACATATATATATGAAATCAGTTTTATTTTAGTGCCAGGGTATGCAAGTATAAGGACAAATGAACGCGCCAAAAGGCTTGCAGGTATGGCTGCAGTAAAAAGCAGGCGAGCAATAGACCAGGTTGATATTTTAAATTCCCTAAGGAAAAGAGGAAGTGTAAATGATTGAAGTGATAGTGGTGAATCTACAACTCTAACCAAACTGCATGAATATCAAGTCAAGTGTGGTGTAGCTAGACAAGAGCACTATACTGGTAGCCAAAGAAGAATAGTAAACCAACAAAGAACAAGTGTAGTTAGTTGCCACATGCTGAGAGACATACTGAGGAGGAGACCGGAGCACTTATGGATTATTTGGTTTGATGTGCAGTGATGATGATCCAACGACTAAACTAAACTAATCTATCATTTGATGTGGAATGATCAGGATAATCATCAAGTAGCTTGTCCCTTCCAGAACTTGGCTCCCATAACAGCAGTTCTGAAAAACTCTCTATTCTGTGCAAGTTGGCTGGTGTCAGCAGCAGTCATTCTCAGATCATCAATGACATCTTGCACCCATCGTCTTCTAGGTCTTCCTCTCATTCTTCTTCCGGGCATAATTCCCTCCAAAATGATCTTCTCTAGGTACTCATGTCATTTGATGTATTCAAAATATTTAATTTTCCTTGATTTTATGTCCAGTTTTCTTCAATTTAGTATATAATAGTATATATATATATGTTTATTTATTGAAGAGTAGTTGGATGGTTTTTGTTTTTAAGCTCCTTGAATTAACTGCTTAAAAATTGAGGAAATAGCTCCACATGGAAAGAGTTAATAACCAACTCTCTTTAATATCATGCTGCTGCAGCGATTAGGATACTGTCACTAAGATCATATATAAAATATTATATAAAAAATGTTCACTAACCTGTTTGTACTGGAAAACAAAAAAAGCGAAGTGTATGGTGGTATAGGTTTGATACGGGATGAGATGTTAATTTCAGACATCCGCCTAGGTCTTGCTGATGATGGTGCATCTTCTTCTTCATCATATTCTTCCTCCTCTTCCTCCTCATCCTCTCCTTCCTCATTCTCTGTGCCCTCTGTCTCTTCCTCATCAGTTTCCTCATTGTTTTCATCTTCATCATCTATATATGAAAATAAGATGACAACTTACTTACTCTTATTACTTTAATTCTCTAAACTTGTGTAGTTACTATGCAACTGTAGTATGTTCCCCCTCTCACATATTCATACTATATGTGTATTTTTATGCAAACATATCTGCTCTTTCATGACAATGAACTTATGCATATACTGGACAAACTTAAGAACTCGATGAAATCCTTTTACATAGATGTCGACTACTGGGAGATGGGAGAACGTTGCTCAAGAGAGATCAGTCTGGCACACACTTCTTTGACACGGTTCTTTGGCCTGTGAGGCAGGTAGAA
This sequence comes from Arion vulgaris, assembly GCA_020796225.1. Classification (NCBI taxonomy): domain Eukaryota; kingdom Metazoa; phylum Mollusca; class Gastropoda; order Stylommatophora; family Arionidae; genus Arion; species Arion vulgaris. The sequence continues at coordinate 22,710,699 of CM036765.1, forward strand.
CTGCAGGGATGGAACAGAAACGTCAAACTAGAAAGGCAGTAAAACTCTCCACAAGTGCAAATATACCTTGCCCACATTGCAAATGAACATTTCAGGCCCGCATTGGGTCACTAGTCATCTACACAAACACAGACACACATAATGCATACTACATTCTCTTGGGTGAAAAATGGTGGTCATCATCACCTGTGATGGATAAGCGTCATCATCCTGGACAGTAGGTCTAAGTAAAACAATGAAGACTATAAGTATTGATAGATGGCATCATCTCGTGTCAACACCTGCTAGTTTATGTGTCAGTTATGATGGCCTCCTCTATGCCCAAATCAGATCTGGGTCCATGCTACAGTATATCACAGTAGAGACAAAGCGCTCGTCATTCACTAGTGTCAGGGCAGTTCAATTCTTAATTCTGTCCTGGGGTGGGTAGAAAACCCATATATATCCCAACTCTTCAATACTATGTGCAAAATAAATACCACACGACATTCAGCCTAAGGCAAGAATCAAATCGCTGCTGGATCAGTGAAGAAGTTCTGCTGAAGCATCGACTGAGTCAGACATGATAACTGCTCTAGCAAATGGAGCCTCAGAAATTGACTGAAGAGTATCAGTAAAGGCCTCAAGCTCATTTCTCATACTGGAAGTTGTTGTCATATATGCTCCATGGCTCTTAAAGGTGACCCTATCATGTATGCTAACTAGAAAATCCCAATAAGATTTTTCACCATGATGCCTCGACACATGTGTATACAGCAACATCAGCTTCCCAAAAATTGGCTGCTATCAAATGATCAATTTCAAGGTTTACTTCTCCCTTGCCTCAATATCTACATTCTCCTCCAAAAGTAATTATTCTCTATCCCTGTTTTGCCTTTTGGCGTGAGGTAAAAAAAAGGCACCTAGAGCGAGCCTGAAAAGTAATAATAACGTTGTAAAAGTTTGTAAAATTCATGTCAATCGGAATCCATTGTTCTACTTTTCTTACTAATGCAATTGTCGTCACATGGGGAACTGTCCTTTCTTAGTGTACTATTCAAGATATGCTGCAATTGATTCTCTTATCCTTAATATCATTTGACAGTTTTGGTTCACAGACTGTGACTTCTGTCATCCAGTTCTTATCAGCTTTCCCACCAAAATATATATTTAAAGAGGAGACAAGAAATTATAGGGAGCCGCACTTGCATAGTTGTTAGTGAGCTTGCTTCTCAGGCTAGTGGTCCGGGTTCAATTCCACAGCAAGCATGGAATTTTTTCAGACCGTAACAGCACTCAGGTCGACCCACCCTCAATTGAGCACCAGAAAAACACTTGAAAGGCGGCCGGCGTGATGTTGACCATATCACCCATTGTGTGCCGACAGTCAATGAAAAATACAGGCCTAACACTGTATTACCCTATATACCTCGAGGTATGAAAAAAAAGGTTCCCTTACTTACTTACATGAAATTGTTCATTTTAGGATCATCTTCATCGCACATGTCCATAATTGTTCTGATATCCTCCCAAGCATGTATCTCAGTGTGTTTAGGCTAACAACTCCCGTTCTGTATTGATTGATGTATCAACTGGGTTTTCTCTTGTGGTTTTCCGTCTTGCCACACCTATCGGTATGAACAACTTCGAACGAGATGAGAAAACCCTTCATCTTCCTCATTGAAATCTTCAGAGTGTATGTTATCTCTGAGAGCGTTGATGATCCTGCCATGCAACCTCATCTTCCTCATTGAAATCTTCAGAGTGTATGTTATCTCTGAGAGCGTTGATGATGTCGCTCTGTCCAGAGACCATTCTCCATCATAGCGTTGCCCGCCAGTGTGTCTTCTCTCTCATTGCCCTTCACCCTAGCGTGAGCCGGGACAAAGATAAAGGTAAATATCTGGAGTAAGTACATGACATTACTGGAAAGAAGAGAAAATGAAATGGAGAAAACTAAAAATATAATTAAATGCAGTAAAAATATTTGAATAGTTTTAGAACACCTAAGAAAGAGACTATAGTCTGTTCAACAACTCATGCCCACAGTCCAATGCGAATTGTAGCAAAACCATCTATTCCACAGTAGCGAAACTTTGCAAACAATCTTAGAATTATACTGACGCAAATTTCTGATGGAAGAAATTGCTATAGGAAACCTGGATTTTGTAATATAACGGTTTCCTTTGATGTTGGCGGCATATTTGGCAAGTCTGATACAGCATTTTAGTTTTTACAGTAAACGCACACATATGACATTTGATGTCAAGTCTCATTCAAAGGCGTATTATCCCAGCTCATACATGGGGGCCAAAGTTAATACTGCAATGGTGTCATGAAATAAACAAGAAATGTAGATTTAGTTGTATTATTGTTTTTTTTAAAAATAATGTACATTACAGTTAAAGTTAGCTGCCATGTCATAATGCCTTCCCCGTTTTGCATCCAGGCTTGGGACTGGCAATGGCGGAGTTACTAGGTGTTATCTTCGAGTCGCTACTTCTTCGGTACAATGCGCTTGTGTTAACTCTGATGTGGTAGGGAAGTATCACTACAATAAAATTCATTAATGTACACCTCAGTCAGACTCAGATGTATCTAAAATGTTGACTAGTGCTGTGGGTTGTACAAACTGCAAACCATCTCTTTGCCAGTAGCCATCCTCTTCCCGGAGAACATGATCTTCACATTTTCGCCAGTATTCCTTGTTTATCGTGGAGATGGCCTCGCGTGTCAGGTTTTAAACATCACACATTTTGAACGTGGTATTCTTTTCCGCCACTCGTCCTTTTACTTTAGCCCATACAAGCTCTATTGGGTTTAGTTGCGGATGGTATGGTGGCAGTCGAAGAGAAGTGTGGCCGTGTTCTAATATGATTTTGTCGATTTGATAAACCTTCATCCTCTTTGTCTGCCTCACTATCTGTAATAATTCAGGTTTCAAACAGTTGTTGTCAAAATTAACATTTTCTTTGACAAGCCATGTCTTCATTTCCTCTTTGGTGCTTGATGAAATTGGGATTTTGTCCTCCAGGGCAACAACATTATGATATGAAGCATTATCCATAACAATACATGAAGGTTTATCAAGAATTGGGAGTACAGTGTTTTCTAACCAGTCTCTAAAAATACATGCATTCATTTCTTTGTGGTAGTCTACACCGTCTGTTGACTTTGAGTGAAAAATAAGTTCTGCGCCCTGTAGCAATTCATTTTCTCTGCTGCCAGCATGTGCAAGAATAAGACGTTGCCCCTTACTGCTTGGAATTGTCCTCCGTTTAACTCTGTCCACTGACTGCCATTCTTTGACAAAAGTATGGTGAGCATTAATCCATGATTCATCTAAATAGACAATATCGTACCCATCCTCGCATAGCTGACGTATTTTCCTTAAGTAAATGCTTCGTGAGGTAACGAGGTTTGGCTTTTCACAAACTATATTCCTTCCACCAGTGGTTTTACGGAAAGTGAAACCAGCTCCTCTCATAATCTTCCACAAATTTGTTTTAGATATTTCAATGTCACAATGTGATAATAGATGACTTTTCAATTTACGTAAAGTAACAAGTTCATTGTACTGGAACATTTTCAAAATTTCATGTCTGATAACACCTTTGTCAAAATCGTCAACACATACTTTCCTTCTTTGCTGCACAGTTGCCTTTGCGTATCCACAGTTCTGTTTCATCCAACGAGAAAACGACTTTCTATCTAAACCCAAAGCTGCTATGGCTCTTTTCTCTGGGTCTTGTATACTGTGGTACAGATGACCCATCTGTTTCTCTTTGCGGAAATGCGTGTATAACATTAATGACACTTTTTGCATTGTAATAAATTTGCATTTCAAACTCATTATGTATGTTAAATCAATGACAGTCAACAATATAGAAGTCAACAATATTACAAATTAACTTCACACTAATTTCAATATACGCCTTTAACTAAATGTCCGTCTCGCACTAATGACGTCAATTCTTTACCAAGTTCAAGCCCGAGTCGTTATGGTGGCGAAAAATGCAAGAACTTTTCAAAACCGTGAATTTGCCCTGAATGTTGCTATTTTTGTCATCAATGTACTAAATTGCTGTAAACATGAGTTTTCTTCAACCATGCCAACAAAGGCGTTAAATATATAGCACAAAGAAGGAAACTGAGGTATGATTGTTTGAATGGCAAAAAATATTTTGTAGCGTCAGGAACATGTGTAGTTCACATGCAAGTTTTCAAGATATTTCATCAAATGGTTACAAAGATACAAATTTTTATCTGTGGGCATGATAAGTTGAACGGACTATAACAGTTATTTATTCAAGATTTACCTCGCAGTGGAACTTTATGACTGTTTCTGTACTCCCCAGAAGGGACATGATCTGGACTTAGATCCAAACGAGCATGAAGGTCTACTGGAGAACTTTCTTTTCTGTAGGATCTGAGAATATTATTACAGGAATAGAATATGTTTCTACAACAAAACTATAAAATAATAGTACTTGTCTTTAAAATTAAACAGAAACAGGTTTCTAGTTCTAAGCAAATATTTGTTATCACCTTTTTATTTTTTTGTGCATTTGTTTAATAACAAGGTAGACTTATATGAATGGAAATTGAACACTTTAAACTAGTACGGTTTTTTCCCATTATCGAGTCTCTGTGGCGTAGATGTTAGGTCCTTGCTTCTTGTTTCAAAGGTACTTGGTACCTCCATAGTTGGGGACATCAGGATATTTTTTCAGTGTAGGTGAGATCAAGTTCCTAGTTCTATCAGAGAGGGATGAAAAAATGTTTAAGTTGAGCACATGAAAGAACTCTTGGCAGTTCAAAAATCGTGAAGAGCAGGCAGGCTTAAAATTCATTAGAAATATTTTTTTTTAATTCCTACAAAATATTTTAACCAAGTTCTAAATTACATTAGGGACCCTCACTGGTGCTACGGAGTTCGTGCACTGCTGCTGAGATCTTTCTGTGTAATAAAGAGATTGAAGCACATATGGTTACTCACTGAAATGCAATGATGATGACCCTATCAATCAAACCCATAATTTATGTGCTTTTGTCAACACAAATCAGTTAGTAATTTCTGTAATGTAGATATATATAAACAAGCAAGATATATAATGTTCATATTCTTTCTACCTTCTACTTCTGGAGCTAGGTTGTCTACTGAGGTGACTAGATTCCTTCTCCTCAGCCTCTCCACTGTCATTGCCATTGACATCCAGGCCCTCTTCTTCATTGCCCTTTAAATAGAACAACAGGCACAATCTTATAGGGATAAACAAACAAGCAAATAAAAAAAGGGGAAAATGCTGACTGTTGCAAATTTATAATAGCTTCTTTTTTTTTCTTTTTCATTGTTCTCCGCTCCTTGTGGAAAATAGGGCATCAACAATTGTTCGCCACACTTCTCGGTCTCTGGCTGTTTTCTTTATGGCCTTCCAGAAGTAGCTCACCCTTCAGTTCCTCAAGAAGACTTCGTCTCCAGGTCTGTTTAGGACGCCTGCTTCCGTTTTCTTGCGGTTCAAGTCAAGTGCTTGTCTAGTGACACTGGACTGTGTCTTCTGTAGGGTATGCCTGACTCAGCGCCATTTTCTCCTCTTTACCCCCGAGTCATCATAGCTTCTTCTCTTATTCTTATCCACAGATCTGTATTCGCAGTTTTGTCCTACCAATAGCTATTACAGCCCAAATAAAATGTCAATAAATTAATATAATTACACATATTATAATTTCATACAAAGTAACATAGCAAACTAATTTAACTAATAAGGATGAAACCACAAACATACGGATGAAAATTTTAAAAAATAGTTCCTCTGCTAGCACTACTTACGAAATAGAAAACTCAGATGTTATTTTAAAATAACTGAAGTTAACTTTTTCCCACGCTTTAAGCGCACATTGCGCCATGGCGGGTCCGTTGCACGCGATTAGCTGCACACTGCGCCATAGAGTTGCTTCCTTATAAGAAGTCTTTCTAGTTTTACTTCTACTGTTTTACTTCTACTATTTTTCAACCTTGTTATTCTATTGGGTTATCCAGTTTTCTTCATTTTAGTATATAGTAATATATATATATATATATTTATTTATTGACGAGTAGTTGGGATCGTTTTTTTTTACCTCCTTGAATTAACTGCTTAAAAATTGAGGAAATATCTGCGCGTGGAAAGAGTTAACAAAAAGATGATTTATTATTGTTTTATAGTAATTACAAATGAACAACTAAAAATGTAACAATAGTTATAACAATTAAATCTGTGATTCAATCCACGAAATAAGCAACAGATGAAATAAAAATTTGAACTTTGTTTGTTCTGTAGGGGCTGAAAGCCTCTTTAAGCTGAGAAACGCGCCTATCAACCGAAGGACATATCTTGTTTTCGTTATATCAGTGCGTGTATGTCAACAAATATGAAAAATAATAATTCACTTCTTTCAGAGAATCCAATACATATTATTTGTAACAGTTTCATTTCAGTCCATAATTATTTTGACCTCTGGACGCATTTATTTTGCAATTCAACTTTAACATTTAATGTCAAGTAGTTTAAACCTTTATATCTCTAGTACTGTTTCTCTAAAGTATGACATATTATATATTAAATTGTTGCTAATTGAATGTGAAATATATTAATTTAATAATTAATATTATATTAATATAATTATATTTTACATCAGATAATATATGAGTTCAAATGTAATAAAACTGGCCTGCAATAGTAATGTTATTACTTATCCAACTAGTGTGAGATATCATTAATAATTGTCAGTACTAGTAATTACCTCTTGTTCTTTGTTAGGACTTCTACTCTTGGATCTTCTCAAGGACCTTCTTCTTTCTTTTCTTTCTCTTTTCCTCCTCAATCTCGGTTAAGCTCTGAGCATCTGCCAAGTTGTCCACAGCAATAGCCAAAAAGACATTCAGCAGAATATCTCAGACATGGTCAAGGCGATACTTTATAATGTGCACTTCTATTTATTTATTTTTGATAGGTACCCAAGCGAACTTATTTCTGTCTTTTATGAAAGTGTTATCTTGCATACTTGCATACATTAATTGATACATGTGACACTTCTTCTTCTTCTTAGAGCGCTCCACATTGACCACTTGTTAAACCAATCTTTGTGATTTCTATGTGATCTGAGCCTAAGAGTGATTGTATGTTGTGACAGTTATGCACCTACAGGTAGGCCAGCACATCCGATTTCTGCGCTGTTATTTATTTACTAGGGTAGCTTCCCTACACATCCGACTCCAGTTGCCTCTTTTGTAGGTGGAAGTGTTACTATTCTTTACTACTCTTGGCTCCGCTTAGGACCCGCACCACATAGGCGATCAAAGGCTTCATATATTAATACTACCTAAAACTTATTATATATTTAAGATTAAAGTACCACTTACCATTGACCATGAATTTATTTAAGATTCTAATACTACTTAACAATAACCATGCTATTAAAACTCTAATACTACCTAATACTAACCATGAATTAAAACTTTAATACCACAAATCTGTTATCATTCTCATGGCTACCAACTAACACTAGCTACCACTGAACTGAGCGCCATTCTTTCACTATGTCCTGCTGCCTTGTATTGTCTTTTATTGTATTGATAACTAGTTTAGATGAGTTGTAGATGAAACTTATTCTAACTTTTCATTTACTCTAGTAGTAGTATGTCTCTTGTAGAACATCGCTTTCATCACAGCCCGCATGTAAAACTCTGTCTCTAGCAAGTTCTCCTGCATCTTCCAACATCATGTTCACAATCAGGTTTCTTTGATGTCCTGCTGCCATCTTTGTTTTGGTCATCCCCTGCCTCGTACTCCAGAAATCATGCCTTCCATTAAAGTTCTCTCCAAACCACTGTGATGTTTAAAGTGGTCAAAATATTTCATATTCCGGAACATGATGTTAGTTATGAGTCAATGCTCTTCAATATACAAATCTGGTATGATCTTTTTTTTTCTATAGACCTATGCTTTAACACCTTGTTTCAAAAGCTTCAATTTTGTTCTTTAATGTTTATGTTATAGTCCATGATTCACATCCATATGTTGCCACAGGGAATATACATGTTCTCAGAAGTCTTACTTTTGTCACTCTAGTATAGCCACTTATAACTTCAGTTGCTGAGTGTAAGTACATTGTGTTGTTTATAGTATCACCACAATGTTTGCATTGTTTTCAGTAGAGCATATCCAATTTTGAAATGAAGGATAAAGCAGATTCTATTATGTAGTTATAAAAAAGGATACAGTTGCCACAAATAAAGAGAACCACAAAGTAAAGGCAAACAAGAATTCCAGGAAACTTGACTCCATCGTATGCTCGTATTCCATCATACATTACAGTGTTCCAATCCTCACCTGTCAGTATCTGAAAGAAAAAGTGTAACACTATGTGTAAGGCTAAAGTGCACAAATAAATTCTCAGAGTTTAAAATATCTACTGCCGAGGAGTAAGACAAGAAAATATTTACTCCTATAGTGTAAATCGATTGATTGATTGATAGGACCATCATCATTGCAGGTCGGTGAGTAACCATGTGTGTTCCAATACCTTTCTTACATAGGAAGATCTCAGTTATAGTGCATAAATACGATAGCAACAGCGAGGGACCCCCGATATAATTTAGATGATGGTGAACATTTTTGTATGAATTATATTTTAAAAAATCTTTCTAACGAATTTTGCCCAGGCAGCGGCTTTCCAGCCTGCTCTTTTTATTTTGAATTTGCTAAGGATTCTTTCCCATGCTCAACTTGAACACGGACCTATGTTTTATCATCTGTCTCCGATAGGACTAGGAACTCGATCTCACCTACACTGCAATCAGGAATTCCTGGAATAGTATCCCGATGGCTCCATGAAGGAACAAATCAAGTAATTTTGGAACGAGATATGAGCACCTAACCTCTACACCACAGACATCCTAAAGTTACTATAGTATAAACTCATTTAAGACTGTAATTCTATGTACAACCCAGGACTCAATAATCAAAATATGTACAACTAAGGTATCAAACAAGAAAATATGTACAAGGAGTACAAATAAAGTTATGAAATAATGAGCTATTTAGAAAATAAGAAAATACAAAAATTCACGATTTAGGAGAAGAAAAAAAAATAAGAAAGACTAAGGATAAATAAAACTAAGGTATATAACAAAGATGTAAAACTAAGATATTTCATTACCATGAACACCCATCTCATTACCATGAACACCCACTTATAGAGGAAGTAGATCCGATTTCAGTTTTGACTATTTTCATTTCACTCCAAACATGTCCATAGAAGCTCCGATCTCCATTGCTATATCTCCAACATCGCCCAGTGAATAACTGCACCAGTTTTATGTTGATTTATGAGCCTGATTGATGTGTTTATTTTTTTCTGGCTACTTCAATCTTCAATCCAAGCTCGTTGATACTGATGTTTTTAGATGAAAGTCCTCTTGGTTATTGAACTGACGACACAGAACTCCAGGCAGACCCATAGGCGCTCAGTGTTTCCCAACATATTTTGAAGGGTATGGATACTGATGGCTCCTGTGGCACGCTGGTTAAACACATTTCTCTCTCTGCGCCTCAAGCAACCATGTCTACTTGTACAATAGGTAATTCCAAACTCCCTAATTTACTCTATTGATTAAATGTCTATTTTAGTGTCCTCATCACAAGACAATAAATCAGGAGTACAACAAGACGACTCGAACAAAAATTAAATGGCCCTCTTTGCAGTCCAAAACTCTATGGGTAAAGGGCCATTTAGAGATACAGCACACTATCCATTAGGCTGACCTTCCTGACTATAGTCTCAGAGTTAGTCAAGCCTGCCTTGCCTCACATTAGCAAAATGAGGATCTCAGGTCCCTTCCCTCCTTCTTCTTCTTCGTCCTATATCGATCACTTGTTAACCACTCTTTGTGATTTGTATGTGATCTGAGCCTAAGAGCAATTGTAGGTTGTGTCAGTTATGCATCTACAAGTAGGAGAGCCCATCTGATTTCAGTGACGCTTTTATTTACTTGGGTAGCTTCCCTAGGCCCCTACTCTTCGCCTTGCAGGCAGCATGTTACTATTTGCTCCCCATCTGAGCCCCGGCAACATACAGGCGAGATCCAGGTCGCTAAAAGTTTATTGCTTCAAAAGAAGATATCTACTCATTACTATAACTTGCTGTTTGTGAGTTTAGCGTAGACAACATTTTCCTTTGTATCTACTGTATCGGAGTATAAATGTTCTTTGTCATAACTATTATATACTATATATAACAAATGCATCTCTTGCTGTATACAATATACTGTATAACAATATATACTGCACCTGAAAGACAGTCAACAGGGATGGCCAAAATGTGTCAAAATTACTGCGAGGCTTGTTTGAAAAATTGAACTTGCCACCAAATAGTTGCATGCCCAACAAGGCAAATATGACGATGAAGAGAAACAACAACAGCAACAAACTGGCAATGGAACGCATACTGTTCAGGAGGGATGCAACCAAGTTCCGAAGCGAAGCCCAGTACCTGTTGACAATGTTTTAATACAATTTATAATGAATGTTTAACTGACAATGTTAATAAGACAGCTTTACACTAATTTGGTTTGTAACTGATATCAGTATCAAATGTACTAACAATGGCTCTTTGTAAAGTTTCATTTACACAGTGGGATTTATGCTATATATTATACAAATATTGGATGTCATGCATTTGATCAAATCAGACTGATTTATTAACCTGCTGCCTTGCAGGTCGGCTGGGACAGCCAAAGGCTGACGGAGAGCGAACCCAGTAAACGCTGGCTAAAACCGGACACATCGCCAAAGAATAAGCACCAGATCTCCAAATGGCGCTGAAGATGTGATGAAACACACCCATGCTAAGGCTGCATGAATCAGATTTCTACATGAATGAGACTTATGGGGAAATCTGGTACATCAGTCTAAGGGTGATCGCATGAGAGAGAGAGACTGATTTAGGTTCCTTTCAACAGCTTTGTGGGGGACAACATAATTTGTCCACAATCGTCTTCCCTATCACATGGGACAGACAAGATTGTAAATACTAAAATAAATAAATAAATTAAACAAGATATATGCATAAGGAAAAAATAATTCATTAACTCCTAGAAGCCTAAACGCCACACTTAGTGACACCTGTGTTGGTACCAATTTAAAAATGCCACTCTAAAGGGCTTTTTTTTAAATTTAAGAGTAAACCAACTGTAGTAATTTTTTATTCCAGTCCATTTATATTAATTTAATATAAGGCCATTAGTCATTTCTGGCTTAACATGTGGACACAGCTGTTTCAGGTTTTAGTTCAGAAAACTGAAAAAAATAGGCAAAAATAACTATTTTTTACATGCAATTTTAACTTGAAATATGGACGTCACCTTCTGACAGAAAAAATGTAATTTATTCATAAAAACTGATGAAACTTTCCTGGACTGTATAATAATGGATGTAGTATGAATAGAAATATGTTTTAGGCTTGTAAGATGTATAAGATATATTCAAATTTAGTTGTAACAAAAGTTTTGACTAACTTTTATTCTCATTTTACTATTTGATATTGTCTGATTTTATTTCGTTACTTTAAACAGTTGTATCTAGTCAGGGGGATTTCCATTTTCATGACATTATTCTTGAAGAGTATGTTCCAATTTAAATAAACAGAGGTCATTTAGTTCTCAAACATTTTGATATATGGTACAGATAGTTCTAACTTGTATATAAAAAAATAAGTTTTATAACAAAAATAATAACAGCTGTCTATATAAAAATGTATTACTAAAAACAATGGTGTGTAAAAACATGGTTTTTGCTCTAGTCTTCTAAGAGTTAATGAAACAAGATGTAAGTATACGAAAAAATAATTAATTAATGAATCAAAACACAAATATATGTCTCTATGTTGGGATGCCTCCTTCCATTATGGTCTTCACCAACCCTTCATGTCTTTGTATATATGTCCAAAATACTAAATTTTTCTAATTCTTATTTGTAGTATTTGCTTCTTACACAATATAGGTCAACAAAATATCGAATTTACAGTAACTCACCTAGTTGCTTTGAACACCCTGAGCAGACGAGCACACCTCAGCACAGAAATGCCCAGTGGTGGAAAGACATTGGAGTATTGCAGTATTACTTCTAAAATACTGCACAAAACAACAAAGCTGTCAAAGCGGTTGAAGAGTGATACAAAGTAGCCCTGGAATCCCAAGCTGTACATTTTAAGTAACATTTCAAAAGTAAAGAGGACGATAAGAACAAGTTGGCAATAGCTGAAAATATACAATTGGAATAATATAGTAAACAATTATATCAGCATTTGGGAATGTAAATTACTAAAGCTCTGTAGAAATATAAGGTGTCTTTTTCTTTCTTTTGTCTTTCTCTGCTTTTTTGCCATTAGGCATCACATGTTTATCTGATGATCGGTTTCTGAGATAGTGCACGCTTGGTTGCTTGATGTGCATACTTGGTTGTGATATGGTGGAGTCTTAAAATGTCTGTGATTCAGTTAATCCATCTTTTCTTGGTCTGTCCCTTCCTCTTGATGATTCCATTTTCAGGTTGTACACTCTTACAACTGGTATATGTATAACTATACAATTTCATACAGCAGGGTCTGTACATATTTTAGTAGATATATCAATGTCCAAGGCTCTATAGGTTTTCATAGATCAGTGATCACATATTTCTTAACATATGTCAATTGTTTAAAAAACGACTTCAATTTTGATGCACTGAAAGATTCCACCAGGCATGGTAGTGACTGTTTTGAATTTCTATTTTTTTAATTAAATATTGGTTGATTGACTGATACAACCATCATCATTGCTTTTGAGTGAATAACCATGTGTGCTCCAACCTCTTTCTTACACAGGAAGATCTCAGCAGCAGTACACAAACTCTGTTGCAAGATATCAGATGTATGGAAAAAAGCCTTCTCTAATCTTATATTTCATACATGGAAAATATGTGTACACAAGACAAATTTAAAACAGTGGGTCACCCGATGCACATTTCCAACTGCAAATCACTACACACTTCGCTACAGAGCAAAGTGGACCATACAGGACAACTACTTACAGTATTAGGATGGAGGTTAAGCTGTTACTGCTTCCTTTCAATTGCTCCCTGGAACTCTGTTTACTAGGGTCGCTGTTGTTTCTGACTCTCAGTCGATGATTTGGAAGATCCAGATTGACAAGGTGGAGTATCAGTGGATGTCATCTATAGAGGTTCCGACCTCCAGAGACTCACATGGACCTACTATCCTGGGCATGTAAGTGCTTGCAGCAACAAGAGAGCAGACAGGCTTGCATCAAAAGCATCAATTGTTGGGGAGTTTAGGATGGATAAAAGAGATGTTATTTGGTCTCTTGACAACTTGCTGTTGGAATAGGAACTAAAATTGACGCTCAATCAATACAGCGATTTAAGGAGTTTTTAATTACACATTGTACAAGTAAAGCTGGTTACTTGAGGGGCAGATAGAGTGAGTGAGTGTGTTTAATCAGCGAGCCACAGGATCATTAGTATGCATACCCTTCAACATCTGTTGGGGGAGACTATACACCTATAGATCTGTCCGGAGCGTTGTGACATCAGTTCAGTAACCAATAACCAATAAATCAGTGACTGACGAAAAAATCAGCTTTCATATTGTGTATATTCCACTACTCATAAACAATATCATATGTGTCTTTAAGTATGGTCTACTTACCTTGAAACTCATCCAACCATAATGGTTGTGTATAATACTCTGAGGTTAGAATGATCGTATTGAGAAACACAAGCAAGATAACAGTCCAGTAAAATGCTTGCGACTTCACAATCCTACGACAAAACCTGCGACTCCTTCTGTTAAACTTTTGAAACAACAATCTGTTTTTAGAAAAGAATGTAAATAAATGAAGTGTTTAGTATCAGATTTGTTAAAAATTATCAGATTTAACATTAACTGTGCAACAAATTGTGACTGCAAATAATCTCAACCGTGTAGTAAAATCTATCCAGAAAGAACTCAAAATCAAAGAAAACTGGCTGATGCTGCAAATAATAAAAAAAAATTGAGGTATTTTGGACATATAAAAAGACACAAAGGGCTGGAGAAGACCATCATGGAAGGAAGCATACCGGCAAGGAGAAGAAGAGGTATACCATGGAGAAGATGGGTTCAGGATGTTACTGATGGTTTAAACATGATGGATGCAGAGGCATATGAGCCAGATAAATTCCTGTTGGGGTGGCAAAGTTCTGCTAAGAACAAGCTATTTGATGATGATGATGATGATGTAGTAAACTATGGTCAACACCTGAATACACATTTGACAACATTTGAGGGAAAAAAAACAATGACAATTAAAATAATTAGCAAGAGGTGAACATCAAGGACAAGAATAATAGTAGATCAGCTGGAGCAAGTAAAACATATGTTATATCTTGACCATACAAAAACAAATCATGGAAGATGTACAAAAGAAATCAAGAAGAGAAAAAAATTAGAAAATGTATATATATATTCCAAAAACATTAAGTGTATTCGAACAGATGAAAAAAAAATAACTTGCAAATGAAACAACAAATGGCATATGAATTCTTCATTTTACTATGGAACTAAATTGTTATCAAAGATCAACCAGTTAATTGAACAAACAAAGACACAACTGAAGCCTTTCATCATCAAATAGCTTGTCCTGAGTAGAACTTTGCCACCCCAACAGTCCTCCGAAATTTCTCTCTCTCATAGGCCAGATGTCCTGCTTCTGCAGCTGTCATGTTCAAACAATCAGTTACATCCTGAATCCATCTTCTTCGTGGTCTTCCTCTTCTTCTCTTTGCTTGTATGCCTCCTTCCATGATGGTCTTCTCCAGCCCTTCATGTCTTTTTATATGTCCAAAATATTTTACTTTTCTCTTTCTTATTTGTAGCATCAGCCAGTTTTCTTTGATTTTGAGTTCTTTCTGGAAAGATCTATTTGTTCTCTTCTCTGTCCAATATATACGGAGAACTCTTCTGTAACACTTACATTCAAAAGCATATATATGTTTTCTGTAGCCTTTAAGATGTGGATATATAGAGAGAGAAAAATTGAAATATTTATGAAAACAAAATGAAATGAATTAAGAAGTTTTCCCTCAGTATTGTTGCTTGGTTGGAGTAAATAAACAGCAGTCCTAAACAAAATAGCAGAGACTAAGCATTCTAGCATGACAAACCAGATTGTTAATGCAGCATAAGTGACAGACTTTATTCTGATCTGCCTGTCAAGACCAATGTCTTTGACACTATTACAGAGTAGATGTGTCCGCTGTCAAGCTCTAGAACAAGGGAATCATGTTCTGCAGTCACTCTAAGATGATTTTTATACATTGAGGGTGTATCAAGCTGTATTATATATTAAGCAAGATGCTTGAGGGTCATAGAGAGGTGTGTTTTTAACCAGCAAGCCACAGGAACCAACAGTATTTGTACCCTTTGATATCTGTTGTGGGAGACTGAGCACCTATGGGTCTGCTCAGAGTACTGTGATGTCAGTTCAGTAACCACTAACCAAAATTGTGGGTCCTGTCTCATACCAGGCACGTTTGCTTATGCTACTACCTTCTTCAGTGGTTAGCTGCCATTCAATCCCTACCCACTTTGCCATACTACAGTCCTGCAGTTGTTTCCAGAATCAACACAAAGAGGTGGTGTAGGGTCTTTATTAGCCTCAGCTCACTGACCCTAGTGTTCACTTGTATCTTATTTACTGTGCTTATGACCCCATGAAAAAATTAAACTCCTGTATGTTTGAATACTAAAAGAGACTTAGGGATGAGCTGAAAGGCAAAATAGACAAGCATAAACTCAGAAGTTGTCACAGTAAAACACATGCTAATTCACAGTTTGTAAAGACAGAAAAGGTCATATATCATTATCATATGCTGACTCTCCATAAACTTTGTTTGTTACAAACTACCTCATTATTTATAATAGAAAAACAGATTATTTAAGAAAGTATTTCTTTTGTTATGATCTTAATATTGTATTTAATGAGAAATACGTAATCACAAAGTACTGTAGTTTTACAAATTACACAAACAATGACAATATACAGCAACGTTTCGACCAACAAGGCCTTTATCAAGCAAACGAACAACAGGAGTGACGAATTTTAAAAAACAATTACATATGGACGACTACATATGGAGACATGCAAACGTTTCTAATAGTCTCATATATATTGTGATTATTTAATGAGCCACTTCAGCGTATATCAATTATGTACCTTTTTTGCTGCGCCCAGGACTGCTGTAGTTCAACAGTTTCACCTTCATCTTCTTTGTCTTCAGGGTCTATATCATTAGCAATTTTGGCTGGGGAAACAAGGTAACAGTTTTAATTGTTGTTCAAAATATATCTTACTACATATTCTAATCCCTACCAACGGTGTCCACACCGTGTAGTTGGTGGGAGGGCTTGAATATCCCATCGACCCGGAGAGATATGACGGAGGTAGCATTGGTGCCAGTAGATTTAACCATGCTGAGTAGATCAAATGATAGGGATCAGAATAAGAGGGACACACCCACCCTTCAGGTTGAATCTCTGAAAAAATATTCTGATCGCTCCACAAGGGAGCAAACTTAGTACCTTGAGAAATGATAGACGAGCACACCTAACTTCTATGCCACAGAGATCTTGGGTTGAAAGAAAGCTTTGTAACTCTACCATACTTAAATGTCTGGTTAGAAAAGACAAACTGTTTTCATTTATTTGAACATTTACAGTAAATATGACAAGAAAAATTAGTGCAGACGCATGCTCCCTTGAGAAAAGCAAACCATATCGATTGCTTAATTAAGCTAATCATATCCATGTAATTATATTTGAGCTGGACATAAAAAGCATGCCTGCTGTTACAAATTATGCAGTAAACAAACAAAATAAAACAATTTGATCAAGATCTCGCTCTATGTAAACGTATGACTTAATGACAAATAGGAAGTTTGCATAGCTTCTAAGGATGTGCATGTTTTCTAGTGCAACATGTGAATCATATACCTTTCTATTCGCCCATGTAGTGTCGGGGCCTGCAAGGGAAGCAAAGAATAGTACCACTGCGGCCTACAATGTAAGTCGTAAGAGGCGACTGATGTAGGACCTAGGGATGCTACCCTAGTAAATAAAAAGCGTAGCAGAAATCAGATGTGCTGGCCTACATGTAGATGCATAACTGGCACAATGTACAATCATACTTAAGCTCAGATCACATACAAATCACACAGAGTGGTTAACAAGTGGTCGATATGGTGCATTCAAAGAATAAGAAGAAGATATACCATTGTATAAGTTTTAAAGATGAAAATTAAATCTGTTAAAACAAAGTCTTACATAAAAACTCTTAGAATATCATGGACAAAAATAGAGGGAAAATATAAACACCATATAAGACCTGAACATCAAGGAACGTTGATTCATAATGAACTCTTTCCACGCTTTCAAGCATACTGCGCCACAGTGGAAGTCCACTGAACGCCATTAGTCTACACAGCGCCATAGAGTTACTTCCTTATAAGAAGTCTTTCTAGTTTTACTTCTACTACTTTTTAACCTTGTTATTCTATTAGGTTGTCCAGTTTTCTTCAATTTAGTATATAATAATATATATATATATATATGTTTATTTATTGACGAGTAGTTGGGATTTTTCTTTTTACCTTCCGTGACTGAACTGTTTAAAATTGAGGAAATAACTCAGCGTGGAAAGAGTTAATGTCATATTGTGTCACATATGTGTACTATCATACAGAGTCTTTTCGAACAGAGCAGGTTAAGGGTTGTGACTCCAAGGTTGCTGACCAGATTGAGAGAGATGGGTGTCAATATTGATACAGCCAGAAAAGAATAATATATCAGATATGCTAAAAGATAAATAAATCAACATCGAACTGGCATGTTGGGTTGCTGGATGCTGCTGGATTTGTTGAGATGGAGATCAGAGCACCTATGGACATGTCCGGAGTAGTATTATGATAGTCTTTATATAACTGATAATTGATCATATTTTGGAAACTGAAATATTTTGGTCACAATTAACGATACAGTGGTCAATAGAGAAATAATGGAAGGCATTGTTCCTGGACAATGAGGTAAGAGATAACCAACATAACAGTGGCAAAACAGAACACGAAAGAACATTTTAGCATGGTGATAAGAACAGTGGGAGAACTAAATATAGATCGAGAGTCTTTCAGACAGGCTGTAATGAGTGTAATAGAGGTGGCATTTTGAACGCTCTCATAGAGTATGGCCACAAAGATAATTTTCATCTAAACCAGTCCACATCAATTGGTTATTGGTTATTGAACTGACGTCATTGCACTCCGGGCAGACCCATAGGTGCTCAGTCTCCCCAACAGATATCGAAGAGTATGCATACTGATGGTTCCTGTGGCTCGCTGATTAAACACACCTCTCACTCTGCCTCTCAGTCATCCAGTTTTACTTGAACAACGGGTAACTCCAAACTGCTTAAATCGCTTGATCGATTCAACATCGATTTTAGTGTCCTCATCCAACAGAGAGTCTCGAAGAGACCGAAGAACATCCCCTTATCAATCTTCAACTCCCCAACAATCGATGCTGTTGATGCAAGCCTGTCCGTCTCTCATTACCGTAAACACCCGCATGCCCAGGACAGTATATCCACGTAAGCGCTGGAGGTTAGAAACTTCTATAGAAGACATCAATTGCTATATTGCAAGAACTTGGATTGAAGATTGGAGTGGCCAGAAATGATCAGCACAACAGGCATATGAATAGGCTCATCAATCAACATCGAATTAGTACGTTTAGTCACTTAACGATGTTTGAGAAATTGCAAAAGAGATCGAAGCACTTATAGACATGTCCAAAGTGTAATGAAGATATGTGTAACTGAACGAGTGTGATATTCTTAAAAGAACATGCTATCAGAAATGATGAAGTTAGCATACTTACAGTGTCGTGGGGTTGCTACTTCTTCTCTGATTTCTTCATTCTCTGGATCTATGTCCTCTGAAATGAAATATATTTGAATAGTTGTAGTAAAGGAAGACAATTGTTTTCTCTGCATTTGTTTTAGTATAATAATAAAAACATAACCAATTATTGGCATAGGGGTGTTGCAATTGAATCATCAACAAATAAGTCTTTTCTCTTTGCACTGTGAGGCAGACAAGTGTGAAAAAGTCCATTCCAATACTTAATGTTATCAGCCAATGATTTCCTCTTCTACTACCCTTAACCATTCATTGAAAAATTGTTTTTGTGAAAAAAGCCATTTGTCCACCCCTGCTCAAAGTGCTTCTTGGTGATGTATGTAATTAAAAGAGAATATCCTTTAAATCACTTAAATATAAGTATTTTACTAGAGCTTAATATACATATGAAATCATTTATTTTTTGATGATCTCATGATTTTAACTGTTTCGGTTTCAGTTTGGAATATCTTTATTGCACTTCGGACATGTCCATAGGTGCTCCAATCTCCTTCGCAATATCTCCAACAGCGTCCAGCGACTGACCATACCAGTTCTATTTTGATTGATGAGCCGACTCGTATACCTGTTGTACCGCTCTTTTCTTGCCACACCAATCTTCAAACCCAGTTCTCGCAATCTAGTAGTTGACGTGGATTGGTTTAGATGAAGGTCTTCTCTGCGGCCATGCTCTATGACGGCATTCACGATGTCAACTCTGTCCATTGGCTGGCCCTCTGATATAGCGGCAGAGCCAGCCAGTCTGTCTGCTCTCTCATTGCCAACGACACCCATGTGGCACGGAACTATGACAAGTGTAATTCTGCAAATTGTTGACGCTTGCAGTGATTCAGTCCATTGACTGCGCACCGAACCGGCCTCCACCTTTTGGATCATACTCAATGAGTCACTCAGAATGCACACATGAGTGTAGTTTTGTGACTCTAGCCAGAGTAGTGCATTGGTCACCGCTAGTACCTCCATTGTCATGCTGCTTGTTGTCATACTAAATGCACCACTGGCTTCCTTGACCATTCTGTCACATGAGCTTGCAGAGGATTTTATCTGTGTTGTGAAAACTAGTCAAGACAGAGATGAAGTGTCTGCACAGAATGTTGGAAGTAACAAGAAGAGACCGGATTTGAAATAATGACATCAGGAAAAAAATGGGCACAACATCAGTACTGAACTTCATCAAAAACAATAAATTAGATGGTTTGACCACATTAGCAGATTACCAACAGACAGTGCACCACAAAAAGCAATGTTACTCCAATACAGTGGATACAAAACAAAAGGCCGACCCTGCAAAAGGTGGACCTCAGAGATAACAGGAGATGAAAGACACTGTTTATGAAACCACACAAAAACCTGTTCAAGAAATATTATCCTGACGATGTTTAGAAACAGGATTGTAGAAAAGGATTTATGCTACAGACTTATGTACATACCTGCCTGTGTGATCCAATCTAAATACCCCCTCAGATCCTCTTCTAATTGCTGTTTCTCTCTCAATTTCTGGAAGTCTCCTCTAGCTTTAGCCTTTTCTCTTTCTTTGGAAAACTCTCTGTTAAGGATATCATTTATTCAGAAGAATTAACAAATTCATGACTGATCAGTCTTTATATTCTATCTGTTACTATTTTGCTCTTTTAAGATTCATGAAACATGCTGCCTTACAGGTCGATTGGGAACAGCCAAAGGCTGATGGAGAGCAAACCCATTGAATGCTGGCTAAAACCGGATACATCGCAGAAGGATAAGCACCAGAGCTCCAAATGGTGCTGAAGATGTGATGAAACATACTCATGCTAAGGCTGCATGAATCAGATTTCCACATGAATGAGATTTATAGGAGGTCTGGTACATCAGTCTAAGCGGTGATCGCACTGCGGCCGAGAGAGAGATTCATGAAAACAAAAACTGCAGGTGGAAGGTTAAAGTTAATTGCATATCCTTTACAGGACTTTGCAAATAAACCCCAGCTTTTTAACGCTGTTTGTGATTTTTTTCTAGACATTATTACGTTCAGTAGTTTACCATTGCTTTCTAAACAGGTGGTGCCATCGTCCTTTTGTCCAAATCCAAGCGAAACAATTTGTAACCAAACTGTCTGCAGCATGATTCGAACTCAGAACTTCAGGGTTAATAGACCGAGTCACTATCCCCTAGGCCACAGACGCTTCCAGGTGGAAGGTAGCTTGCAGAAAGCCTTTGTTAAAGCATATGCAATGCTCATGGTGGTCTTAAAATCAGCCAAAATGAAGATAAAAATACATACAGCAATATCTGATATTTATTGAGAGAAGGGATAAAGATGATTGTGAATTTGTCTGATAACATAGCCAATCTATCATTTCACTTGATTGTTGTGTTGCATTTGGCACTGTGCGAAACTGCACCATGATTTGTTTCATTGTTAAATTATCTCTACATTTATTTTTAACACATTTTGATAGCCACCAGCTCTTAATCTATTCTTACACATTCTATTACTGTGGGATAGAAGTACATTTATTTATGTGAAAAGTGAATGAACAAGAATTAACTTGGTCACAGCTTGTGTCTCAGAGCAGTAATTAATGTGCTAAAAATATTAATGTTACAAAAACATAGCACATGTCATCATCACATAGCTTGTCCTGAGCAGAACTTTGCCACCCAACAGTCCTTCTGAATTTCTCTCATAGGACAGATGTCCCACCTCTGCAGCGGTCATGTTCACACCATCAGTTACATCCTGAATCCATCTTATCCGTGGTCTTCCTCTTCTCCTCTTTGCTTGTATGCCTCCTTCCATGATGGTCTTCTCCAGCCCTTCGTGTCTTTTTATATGACCAAAACATCTCAATTTTCTCTGTCGTATTTGTAGCATCAGCCAGTTTTCTTTGATTTTTAGTTCTTTCTGGATAGATCTATTTATTCTCTTCTCTGCCCAAGATACACAGAGGACTCTTCTGTAATACTTATATTTAAAAGCACATATATGTTTTTCCACTGCCTAGTTAAATATTCATGCTTCACATACGTTGCCACTGGGAATATGCATGCTCTCTCTTAGTATTCTGATTTTTGTTTTCCTATCAGTTATGTTCATACTGTTTTTAGTTGTTTAATTTTTGTAAAGCTATGTTTGTTCTTCTTTTAATTTCCTTCATTCCATTTCCATCAGTTGTTAGCAGTGAACCAAGATATTCAAAACTGTCAAATTTTCTACTTTCTCTCTGATGATAAAAATATCTTTTGCCATGTTCGTTTTATCCGTTGTCATTATTTTTGTTATTGCCACATTGAGATATAGATTTTGTTTTTCGCTTTTATCTTGCACTTCCCTTAATAATTTCTCAATCGCTTTTTGTGATGTTGACCATAACAATGTGGTGCACTTACCCACTGAGAACTCCAAGAACAAGATTGAGGACAAAAAAAGAGCCAATAATGATAAGGCTGATGAAGTAGAGCCATGGCCATGAGTTGCCCACTGCATTGTTCATCTGTGTCAAGAATTGGATTCAGATTATTACGATAAATATATGCAGAAAATAAAAATAAAGATACAGCAAAAAATAAATAATGATGTTTAATATGCACATTTATGTCAGCAAGTATGATACTATGATAAACAAAAATACACATTTATAACAAGCGCACACCTTTCTTCTTTATTCTTGGTCATCCTCTGTATTTTGTTCCCGCTATAATTCATTTCTTTCAGTTCTTGTTCTACTTTTATCTTTAAAGTCCCTTTGGTCTTCCCCATTTACATTTAACCTCTGATGTCCATCTCAGTGCAGTTTCCATGACAGAGTCAGTCTCCATGCGTATCACAAGTCTGTTCCATCTCCATTGTCTTTTGTGGATGATGGTACTCATATTCTCTTGCTGACACTATGCAAGCAGTTTTCGTTTGAGACAGTATTTTGCCAGAATACGGGTAAGATTTTTCGCAGACAAGTTGTATGCAAGGTGGAGAGTCTGAACATTTCTTGTTCTGTCATTCTCCAACATTCTGATCCGTAAAGTAGTATAACACAGGGCCTGCAACTTGAAAGGAGTTCACATGATGTTTTAAAATAAATAGATGCAGAGAGAGAGAAAGAGAGAGGCAGAGAGTGAAAGAAAGAAAACAACAGCTATCATAGGCCAGCTCTAAACTAATAACTCACTACTGTTCTAGATTAGAGAGAGAGGGAGATAGAGAGTGAGAGAGAGAGAGAAGAGAGTAGAGAGAAAGAGAGAGAGAACAACTAATTAACAAACATTTACATGAAAAGTCAAACATAATTATGCAACAAATAACAGATGATACGGAAGTAAAGAATACACTCTCTAAAACATATGACTCCCACTTACATCATATAGTACATTGGTCCAACCCTCCATAGTGATGCACTGAAAGACAGTCAGCATTGCCAGACCAAAGTTATCAAAGTTGGTGATTCCATAATTTGGCCCCTCCCACCTAAATCTGCATTCTCCACGATTATCGCAGTCGTAACTTTCACCACAGACTCGTGGGTCTCCCTCAAAATCCTTATCACCTGTAGGAAGATATCAAAAGTTAAACACTGGAAGCATACATGAAAGCAAAGAATCTACACAATTGAAAACATAGGTATAAATAACTAGGGATAAACACAATTAAGAACTAAGGATATGCGACAATTAAAATACAAATGAGGTCTAACTAAGAATATACACAATTGAGATTGATTGATTAATTGATAGGACCATGATCATTGCAAGTCGGTAAGTAACCATTTGTGCTGCGATCTCTTTCTTACACAGGAAAATCTCAGCAGCAGTTCACGACCTCCGTAGCAGCGGCGTGGGTCACCGATGTAATTTTAAAGATATTTTTTAGGAATGTTACTTTTAATCTTTTCTAATGAATTTTGCCTGAACAGCGGTTTTCCAGCCTGCTCTTCTCGATTTTGAACTGCCAAAGGGTTCTTTTACATGCTCAAACTGAACCCGGGACCTACATTTTATCGTCCGTCTCCTATATGACTAGGAACTCGATATCACCACACTGAATCAGGGATCTCTGGAAAAATATCCAGATGGCTTCATGAGGGAGTGAACCTGGTACATTTGGCACAAGAGACGAGCACCTAACCCCTACGCCACAGAGACCCCACATTTAAGATACAAGCAAGAGCTATAAGAATATACACACAATTACAACACAAGTAAAGTTAGATATACTAATTTACAAACAGTAGACAAAATAAACATTATAAACAAGTAAGACGAATAATAAATATAATTATAACACAAGTAAGAGCTAATAATAAATATAATTATAACACAAGTAAGAGCTAATAATAAAAAAATACATATAACACAAGTAAGAGCTAATAATAAACATAATACATATAACACAAGAGCTAATAATAAAGATAATTATAACACAAGTAAGAGCTAATAATAAAGATAATTATAACACAAGTAAGAGCTAATAATAAATATAATTATAACACAAGAGCTAATAATAAACATAATTACAACACAAGTAAGAGCTAATAATAAAATAATTATAAACAGAAGAGCTAATAATAAATATAATTATAACACAAGTAAGAGCTAATAATAAATATAATACATATACACAAGTAAGAGCTAATAATAAACATAATTATAACACAGTAAGACTAATAATAAACATAATTATAACACGAGTAAGAACTAATAATAAATATAATTATAACACAAGTAAGACTAAGAGAAACAATAAACATATATATACAAACAAGTAAGAGCTAATAATAAAATAATATAACACAAGTAAGACTAATAAATTTAAAAAACAATAATAACAATAACATAGTTACAACACAAGTAAGAGCTAATAATAAACATAACTATAACACATTAAGTACTTGCGTCTTAACATAATATATAATAAACATAATTACTTCACATTTTAGGTCCTAACATAGAACAGTTAGTTACAATGCACGAAGTAATTGAGCTCAATAATAGATTTACATAAGGCTATAACACATTAAGAGCTAACAATAAACATAATTACAACACAAGTAAGAGCTAATAATAAACATAATTACAACACAAGTAAGAGCTAATAATAAACATAATTACAACACAAGTAAGAACTAATAATAATAATTATAAGGAGTAAAATAACAAATAATTATAACACAAGTAAGAACTAGGAATATACATAATTCAATGTAAATATTATCATAATATCTGATAGTTGATGTTCTAAGCTGATAGTGCACTGAATGCATTCATCATCATCATCTGAGGTTTGATTTGGCGTATGCAAGTGGAGGGCAAGCAACGTGTTTGAGATCTTACCTTATTATCAGTGTCCCCGCCATAGATTTCATCGTCTGTCAACAATGTAACTCTATTTAGTTTTAAAATTACTTCCCCTAGATTACTCTTGTCAATTCTTTAAAAAACGTATATATTACGCTGTTACATCCCTTACACTGTCGTATACTATTCAAATGGAAATAGAGGGAACTATATAATAGACGCAAGATATGTAACAATATGATCTCAACATAATAGCGTAATTACATCATATTAATATGCTACTTGTAAATGCGAAAGAGGCTAAATTAATGGTTGGGATATCGATCATTCAATCGTGGGAACAGCTGTTCACACCCAAGTTAGAAAGGAGTTTTTGTATTTTATTTGTCCATGCATGGGTTGTTACCGATCTAATATCTATTTTTCAGGTATCAAGAAACACACTATATATATATATCAGCGGCCCAGGTTATGCACAAAGGGAGAGGACACTTCATCTTTGCTTTCGCTCGGCACAAAACGGAAAGCAATAGTTACCTAGAAACAAGATCTCAATGAAGAACGTTTCTAAAGGTCCCTACACATGGGAAAAAGTAGCTGATAACAGAGTTGTGTGGACAGTGATTTTGCGCAAGGGCACAGAGTCTTTTCAGACGAGACTTATGTATGAGATGAAAGACAAGAAAGAAAAGCGAAATCTCAGAGGTTGTCACAGTAAAACATTTGCCAATTGACTGTGTGTAAAGATGAAAAATGTCATACACATATATAGATTCACACTCTCGCTATCTATCTCACTCTCACACACACCACACACACTAATGTGCAGTATCACATTTCCTCTTCTCCTCTACTTTGTCTATATTAAAAGTCTAACTTTAAATGTAAAACATAATAATATACTTGATTGATTAAAGTATTGATTATGCTTTAATAAAACATATAAAACACGATTCCTTATAAAGACGTGTGCCTTACCTGTAGTGTTAAACTTATAGCAGGCTTTGTGAAGTTTGCCATAGAACAACTCAAGTCCAACAATGGCGTAGATGATGACAACAAATATGACAAGAAGTGCAATATGTAACAAGGGAACCATGGCACGAAGTATGGAATTTAAAACCACTTGGAGACCTAAAAAAAAGACCATAAATATTTATAATTGAAAGCAAATCACAAATTTAGTGGATATTGATCATCATCATCATCAGGTGCGGTGCCGGCTGGCGTAGGCGATCATGGATCTACACAAATCTCTATCATTGGTGTTTGCTTTCAATTCAGATGTTGACGCTCTACTGTGCTATGAAGTCAAGCTATCCAAAATGTTCTCTCTCTGTCTTAATCTGTCTCGCCTACCCTCGATTTTACAAGTTGCTACAATGTGTTCTAAACCTCCCCTCTCATCACATGTCCGAAAAATGATGACTGCCTCTTTCTTATATCGAAAATAAGTTTTCTCTGTGTCATAATTAAACACCTCAACATTAGTGATTTTGATACACTAATAATAATAATTCCTTTCATACCGTTAAATGTTACATAGCACCTACAAGCAATTTCTCCATACCGCTCTATCCTGGGCAACTAGCTCAATCTCCTCCATGGAACTGAGAACGATATTTCTTGCATTTTACAGCAAAGCTCGTTTCAGGGTCTCCCTAGGTCGTCCTCTCTTTCTTGAACCCTTTGCATCCCACTTCAATGACTGCTTTGATATTGTTTGATCATTTCTTCAGAAAGTGTGTCCAACATATCTCCATCTTCTCCTTCTTATAACAGTTGTAACTAGTGCTTGACCAGTATATTGATACAAACAACAAGAAAATGTTCAATCCATTTTCATCTGCTTTTAAAAAAATGATGGTCTTCAATGGTGCACAGTTTGTTCACGTTAAGCTGTCTTGATGGAGACTTGCTTTCGGGTTGTATCTCTCTCCTTCATCAAACCAACAGCATGATTAAGTTTGCTCTCGTTCACCAGATGCAACAAAGCTATATCTTTCGTGCATTTCCATAACATAATATTTTTTATAGTAATTCTAATAATATAAATAAAAGTATGGCCTTTTTCAACCTCCCAACATAGACGACCAGAAGGTCAAATTTTGTCTGCTCTCTATCCTCCTTCTTCATCTTCTAACGCTCCATATCGACCACTTGTTAACCACTCTTTGTTATTTGTATGTGATATAATCCTAAGAGCGATTGTATGTTGTCACAGGTAGCTTCCCTAAGCCCCTACCTATGTCGCATCTTACGACATGCCTTGTAGGTCATAGTGTTGCTATTCTTTGCTATCCTTGCGGGACCCGGCAACACACGGGTCTCTATCCTTCGATTTGTCTGACATAAGTTTCCCTACCAGAAGTAAAGCACAGCATAGCTTTCCTGATCTAGGGTGTACAAGTTCCCCCTCTCTCTCTTTAGCCTGTTACGCCCCTGGCGTTTAGGGCAACAACAAACGTACACCATTCTTCCCTGTTCATGGCCTTCCTCTGTATTGTGTTCCAGCTATGATTCATTTCCTTCAGCTCTTGCTCTATCGTTCTCCTCCAGGTTGTCTTGGGTCTTCCACGCTTTCGCCTACCCTCTGAGTCCATCTCAGTGCAGTTTTCGTGTCGGAGCCAGTCTCCATGCGCATCACATGTCCAATCCATCTCAGCGTCGTCTTCGGATGATAGTGCCCATATTCTCTTGTTGGCATCGTGCAAGCAATTCTTGATTCGAGATAGTAGTCGGCCAGTACACGCGTAAGATTTTTCGCAGACAAGTTGTATGAAAGGCGGAGAGTCTGGACATATCCTGTTCTGTCATTCTCCAGCATTCCGATCCGTACAGCAAAGTTGACAGCAAACAGCTGTTATAGATACTAGTCTTGGTTCTGATGCTGTATTGGGCAGATTTCCAGGCGGTCTGAAGGGTCATGAATGCACTGCGTGCTTTACTCAGTCTGTTTTTAATGTCAGATCCAGCGCCTCCTTCATTGCTAATAACACTTCCAAGGTATGTGAAAGCGGTTGTATCTCGGAGGGTTTTACCTTCTAGTTTGACTGGTGCTGGGGTTGCTATGTTCAGAGTCATTACTTCAGTTTTCTTCTGATTTATTTTCAGCCCAACCATCTCACTATATTGGTTAAGGCAGCAGGTCTTTTCCTGGATATCTCTATGTGTATGAGATAGGAGTGCGATGTCATCTGCAAAATCTAGGTCTTCCAGAGTGGTCGTGAGCGTCCATCTAATACCTCTTGCCTTATCTTCCGTTGTTTTACGCATCACCCAATCTATGACAGTGTTGAATAATAGGGCTGACATAACACATCCTTGTCGCACGCCTGTTTTTACTTCAAACTTTAGTTCTGAAGTTTCAACACTGCATGCAAACTTGCTGTAGCAGCTTTTATAATATTTATAAAACACAGTGGGATTCCATACCATCTTAAGATACGCCATAGACTTTCGCGGTGTATGCTATCAAAAGCCTTTTCAAAATCTACAAAGTTGATATAGAGTTTGCTTTGCCATTCTGTGCATTGTTCTAGATATTTCTAAGAGCAAATATTTGGCCTATACAGCTCCGTCCTCTGCGAAATCCTGCTTGTTCCTTTCTCAGTTTCTTATCCACAGCGTCAGTAATACGTTGTACGATGATTTTGCTTAAGATTTTACTTGGGACAGAAAGCAGTGTTATTCACGCCAATTATTACAATCGGCAAGGGCCCTTTTGGGTATCTTGATGATGACTCCTCTGTTCCAATCATCAGGTATTATTTGGGCATTCCATATAGTAGTAAACAAGGGTTGCAATATATTAGCTGCAAGTTCTGGGTCTATTTTGAATAGTTCTGCGTTTAAGTTATCATTCCCTGGTGCCTTGTTATTCTTAAGAGATTTAATTGCTGTAATGATCTCATCCTGGCTGGGTGTTTCAATGCCAATTTCTAACTCCTCTGTTGGTTCTGGTATGTCTGCTACTACCGTTGGAGGTGGTCTGTTTAGCAATTCTTTAAAATGCTCTGTCCATCGTATTTCTTGTTCCTTTTCCGTTGTCAATAGTATTCCATTCTTATCCTTTATGAGAGTATTTGATCTTCTGTAATGTTTTCCGCTTATTAGCTTTGTAATTTTGTACACTGTTCCCTGATCACACTTTTTGCTGCTTCTTCTGCCTGTACTGCCAGGTCTTCAACATACATTCTTTTGTCGGCTCTCACAGCCCGTTTGATTTCTTTACTTGCGCTTTTGTACTGTTCTTGGTATCTTGCTTTCAGTCTTTCGGACTTTGCTTCTAACAATTTCTTTTTAATATTCTTCGGCTGTCTATTATTTTCCATGTTGTTGGTGTTATCTTTTCTTTTCTTTGTGCGGTACCCTAGACATGTTTCACTGCTCTTGCTATATATAGATGCTATGTTGTCCCATGTTCTATCTATGTTGTCAGTTTCATCCTTAGTTTCATTACTTTCTAGGGCTTGGAATCTGTTCTTTATCTGCATTATAAACTTATCCCTTACTTCCGTGTCTTTTAGTCTATCCACATCGAACCTCTTTTGGAAGTTTTTCTGTTGTCCTGTTTTTCTTAGTTTAAGTTTGACATAAGCTGTGACTAGGTGGTGGTCACTACCAACATCTGCACCTCTCTTGACTACAACATCTAGCAGCGAGCGTCTCCAGGGTCCATTGATCATTATATGGTCTATTTGGTTTTATCTCTGCCATTAGGGAATACCATGTTAATTTGTGGATATCTAAATGTTGAAATAGGGTTCCTCCTATAACGAGATTGTTCATGCTGCAGAAGTTTACTAAACGTTCCCCATTTTCGTTCATCATACCACATCCATATTTTCCCATAGTTCTATAACTATGCGTGTTGTCTTGTCCGACCTTCGCATTTAGATCTCCCATAACAATGATAACATCATGGGATGGTGACTTGTCTAATTCTGCTTGTAGGTTTTCGTAGTACGAGTCTTTCTTTGTATCTTCGCTATCATTAGTTGGCGCATAGCATTGTAGGATTGTGATGTTTGTATGCTTCCCTTTAGTCTGATCTTAATCAAGCGGCTGCTGATAGGTTTCCATTCTAACAGACACTTTTCCACGCCCTTTCTTAGGATTACTGCTACTCCTTCATGGTGTAGGTCATCGTCTCGTCCAGAAAAAGGACTGTTTCACCTGTTGCAGTGGTACTTCTTCCATTTCCTGTCCATCTGCTCTCGCTAACCCTAGGATATGTCAAGTTCCCCCCATCCCACCATAATTTAATGCCATAGAAAAATCTCATGACAAAATGAAATGTTGGAACACAGATAAAGAACATATTAGAGTAGGAATCATGTGTTTCCATCATAAATTTACTAGTTCAGCAAAATATATATAAACTTTACTGAGAGAGGTGAAAAATATCGAACTCATTTCTATACAAAAGGCTGAGCAAGCATTCCAGGACAGAGCGTATTGAGAAATTACTTGCAGACCTATATAACGTATACTGGTACGAGAGTAAGGTGTGTGTATATATATATATATATGTATATATATATATATAGTATATATATATAGTATATATATATATAGTATGTATAGTTCAGTATTCTAGGTAACTATGTATATATATATATATGTATGTATGTATATATATATATATATATATATATATATATATATGGTGTTCAAGATAAAAGTAACCCGAGTGACAAATCAAAAGTTGCCAGTTACGCATTGCGTTTTGACTATTTACTATTTCACCGGTTCTGACTAGCTCGCCCTACGTCATATTGGTTCATCGCCCCTTCCGCACCAGAATTACACCATCACAAAGACTGGCGTACTTGACCTATACTACGTCATAATTGAACCTTTTCTTTTTCAAAAATGTATGCCAGATTGGCTTCCTTGACAGGCTACTTTTAACTTGAACACCCTGTATGTAAGCATAACATAGAAACTTCAAGAAACGGATAACTTACTCGGTGCTCTGGACACCAGTCGTAAAGGCCTCAATACCCTGAATGCTCTCAAAGCTTTCACATCGAATCCTTTGTGCTGAACAATTGACAAGATTTGACTAATGATACTGAAAAAAGAAGAAAAAAAGAAGATACACTTGTAGATGTATTGATTTGAATAAAACTATTTAAGCAAAGTAAAACAAAATTGCATTTACAAACAAAAACAGGCTTTTTGATTAGAACAATACAAAAACCATAAACCAAAGAATGTTGGAACAACAGAATACATACAGACGTGTTCTATTATATAATATATAGTATATATATATATATATATATATATATATATATATATATATATATATATATATATATATATATATATGGAGACGACTGGATAATACATACTGTCTTTGGTCTGTCCCTTCTTCTCCTCTCTAGAATCAACTGCATGACAATTCTAACGATGGTTTCTCGATCACTTCTAAATACGTATCCTGTTCAGCTCCATCGTATACAGTTGTATACAATGTACAGACGTCTTCCTTACTTTACTTGTTGAGCAGATCTTGGTTTGCTGATTTTGTCCGGCCAAAACATTTTGAGAAATTTTCTAAGGTTGTTTGTAAGAAATGCTGACAGTCTAAATCACCGTAGTCCAACGCAGTTGCCGCGAGCGTCATAGCGCACCCGTGTCATAAATTCATGACGCCCTATTTTACTAAACTGGCTTTAAGGTTAGATTTCAAGAATAACAACTATTTTATTTTAATTTTTTTCGTCATTTTGTTAGCACACACGTGAACACTCTTCCCACTTTTGCAATCGTGTTTTTTTGGTAACCATTCTAATGCTTTGTAACCCTTTCCCCCCCCTCTCTCTTCCCGGGTGCTTTTCGGCTTATAAAGCGTCAGCATCTTAACTATATTAATATTACTACTGTTATTAGTAAGAGTTAAGAAAGTAAATGGTATTCTAACTAATGCAACTTACTCTAGTCACGAAAGCAAATGCTATTCTAATTACAAAATCGTAGACTGACTCTCCCCAAGACAGCAGATATTTTTCTAATTTATAATATCAGTAAGATTAATTCTACTAAAAGAGAAAAGCAAATGTTGTTCTAATTAAGATATCGTAAGACTGACTCTAGTCACGAAAGCAAATGCTATTCTAATTACAAAATCGTAGACTGACTCTCCCCAAGACAGCAGATATTTTTCTAATTATAATATCGTAAGATTAATTCTACTAAAGAAAGCAAATGTTGTTCTAATTAAGATATCGTAAGACTGACTCTAAGTCAAGAAAGCAAATGCTATTCTAACAATAGCAACTGAGATTGACTCCTGCCTCTAGTAAAAAAAATCAAATATTATTCTAACCAAAACATGGTAGGACAGACTCCAGCTATGACTGCTTATTGTTTGTATTAGTATAAAGATAATGTAATATTACAAAATAGTGTGAAAGAAACCTGACCCTTAGCTCGTTGAGTGAAGATTTGTTACGGCTTCGGCGAGTAAACATATGACGTAATCTCCAGATTGTTGTTGTAATGATTCAGTAAATATGTGACATAAATAATTCACACTGTGACATAATGCACAGCGCAGGTACTGAATAAACAGACATCAGACTATATCAGATAATCAGAAATATCAGTCTAGTCTTAATGTCTTTCTTTTCTCCAATCTTGTTTTGCCTCACAGCGTCAGGTCAAGAAGATAATTCTAGAGTGAGCCCTTGCGTGTGCTTAATAAATAGTGTCTTACGTCGCCTCTGTTATCTCCGAGGTCCACCTTTTGTGTGGCCGGCTGTTTGCTTTGCATCCATTGAATCGAAGCAACATTGCTCTTTGAGGTGAACTGTCTGTTGGTAATCTGCTTATGTGGTCGTACCATTTAATTTGTTGTTTCTTGATGAATTCCAGTACTGATGTTGTACCCACTTTTTTCCTGATGTCTTCATTTCTAACCCGGTCTCTTCTGGTTACTCCCAGCATTCGGCGCAGACCCAGCATCTCTGTCATCAATAGTTTTCTTCTATCAATATCAGTCAGCGTCCAGGTTTGGCACTGATAGCATAATGTGAGGATAAAGATTGTGTTGAACATTGCTCTTTTTGTGTTCAAGGTGACATGTTTTCATTTTAAAATTGAAAGTCTTGTGTATGTGATTATCATAGAAGAGAAAGGCAATGTGAATTAAAAATGTTCCTATTTGGTTACTAAGTATCTATTTTTTTACAGTTTTATTAGTTGTAAATAGTACTTAATTTGGGTCTCTGTGGCTAAGTCGTTAACCCATAGCCTTGCATTTCGATGGTTGCGGGTTCGAATCTGGACCACATCGTTATGTTCACGAGGAATTTTTACAGAGACCTCTATGATTGTTGTCGGAACTCTTTTAGAATTGAACATATACATAGAACAGAACATACACATAGAACAGAACATATACATAGAACAGAACATACACATAGAACAGAACATACACATAGAACAGAACATATACATAGAACAGAATATATACATACAACAGAATATATACATAGAACAGAACATATACATAGAACAGAACATATACATAGAACAGAACATATACATAGAACAGAACATATACATAGAACAGAACATATACATAGAACAGAATATATACATAGAACAGAACATATACATAGAACAGAACATATACATAGAACAGAACATACACATAGAACAGAACATATACATAGAACAGAACATATACATAGAACAGAACATATACATAGAACAGAACATACACATAGATCAGAACATACACATAGAACAGAACATACACATAGAACAGAACATATACATAGAACAGAACATATGCATAGAACAGAACATATGCATAGAACAGAACATATGCATAGAACAGAACATATGCATAGAACAGAACATATGCATAGAACAGAACATATAGATAGAACAGAACATATACATAGAACAGAACATACACATAGAACAGAACATACACATAGAACAGAACATATACATAGAACAGAACATATACATAGAACAGAACATATACATAGAACAGAACATATGCATAGAACAGAACATATGCATAGAACAGAACATATGCATAGAACAGAACATATA
Organism: Arion vulgaris; assembly: GCA_020796225.1. Classification (NCBI taxonomy): domain Eukaryota; kingdom Metazoa; phylum Mollusca; class Gastropoda; order Stylommatophora; family Arionidae; genus Arion; species Arion vulgaris. The sequence goes on from CM036765.1 coordinate 22,745,075, forward strand.
CATAGAACAGAACATATACATAGAACAGAACATACACATAGAACAGAACATACACATAGAACAGAACATATACATAGAACAGAACATATTCATAGAACAGAACATATGCATAGAACAGAACATATGCATAGAACAGAACATATGCATAGATCAGAACATATGCATAGAACAGAAATATACATAGAACAGAACATATACATAGAACAGAACATATGCATAGAACAGAACATATACATAGAACAGAACATACACATAGAACAGAACATATACATAGAACAGAACATACACATAGAATATTTATACCGATGATTTTAATGCAAGCCATTATGACATTATTCTCAGACTGAGATGAAGAGACAGAGTTGCAAACACAGATCTGTGGCTAAGAACAGAACATCAACCCATGATGACCCAGGCTAAGAGCAGAAGATGGACATGGGCAGGGCATACCCTATAGAAGACAATGTTGAGTGTACTTTGCTTGACAAGCACTTGAGTAATTGCTGAAAGGAAAATGGAAAAGGGGCGTCCTAAACAGACCGGGAGACGGAGTCTTCTTGAGGAACTGAGGGGTGCTCGACTATCATGGAAGGCAATAAAGAAAACAGACGCCCGCCTGCCCAGCGTGTTTGTAGCGCGTTGGACGAGCTCCCTGTGAGTGCGAGTTCAATTCCGCGGGCTGGCAGAAAAGCCATAGGTTCTCCAGATTTAAGGTGTTCGTGGCACCGAACCGAAGAGCTGAAAGCTCAAGTGCTTCTGAATCAGTAAATAAAAGAACAAGGAAAAAAAGGACAGAAACCGGAAAAAGTAGTGAACAACTGTTGAGTCTGTATGCACCAGGTGAAGCGGAAACGAATATATCAAATTATAACATGAATTCCCTAACACACCTCTATTTACGTAGCATTTCGTTTAAAAACATCGCTTCATCACAGACCACATGAAATACTCTTAATCTCTAGCCAGTTCTCCCGACTCCTAAATCACCGTCTTCAAGATTCTCCTAATGTTTTGCTGCTACTCTTGTTTTGGTCATCACCAGCTTCGTTTTCCAGGACCCATACCCTTCATTGTGGTTTACTGTGACTTTGAATGTGACTAAACTAACCATACCCTTCATTGTGGTTTACTGTGACTTTGAATGTGACTAAACTAACCATACCCTCCATTGTCGTTTACTGTGACTTTGAATGTTACTAAACTAACCATACCCTCCATTGTGGTTTACTGTGACTTTGAATGTGACTAAACTCATCATACCCTTCATTGTGGTTTACTATTTGAATGTGACTAAAATATTTCAGTTTCAGAGACACAATACTGTTTATTGACCAATATTCTTCAATGCTGAGTTCTTGTAGGCTGTTTATATTTTTCCTCTTCTTTGTCGAAGTGTTGAAATAATTTTACTGCAGCACTTTATTCCAACATATTTCATTTTCTTCTTTGCTTTTCGTTTTATTGTTCTAACAAACCTCTTGCTTACCTACC